>PYHW01010409.1:5744262-5759559 GCA_013186435.1 Turdus rufiventris | reverse complement strand
AAAAAAAAAAAAAAAAAAAAAGTAGTGTTTTAGGTCAGGCTCTGGAGAACTCAGTGCTGCATGCATGTGGTTCTGCACTGAGCAGCACCCCAAGATGTCAGAGGAAAACACAAGGCTCAGCTCTGCGACTGACCCACGAACTCTGATCCACCTGAGAACTTAATTCCATTCTTAAATTTACACATGTGAGCAGGTGCTTACAGCTGGGGCAGACTGCACATGTGCTGAACAGTAAACCAATGTTTAAGTGCTCTCCTTTAGAGAGTAAGTATGTCACAAATATGAGGAAAATCACAACATGGGCATTTTTTAGACTGGGAAAGCCGTAAACTGTTCAAAGATAAGTGGAGGGTGAATGCAATTTACTTGCAGCATCACTTGTTTCTGCAGAGCAAAAAATTATGAATTTTATGAATTTGAATGGCAGCCATATAACAAATTTCAGTGTACTAATGTTCAGAAGGTAAAATGTGTAGTTTGTCAAAAAATATGAAGGATTACAGTAACTGTACTGTTTGTAACATGGGAACTCGTGTGAAATGAGCACTGAGGAGAAGAGAGGTAAGAAAAATACAACAACTCTTCAGGGATCATACCGAGGAAAATGGAGATTGAAAATGTGGTGGGAGTTGACAAAAGATATCAGCACTGATGAAAGAGTTCTCAAAAGGCACTGAAGTAGTGATTTTTGAATCAAAAAAGGCATATACTTTTGAAAAAAAAGGGCTTAACAAAGACTTTTATAGAAGAAATGGAATAAGAGGTAGTACAATAAGCACTGGAAGTGGATCAAAAGAAAAGGTGATCTTTTTTTCCCTAAACAGAACAGTTATATTCATCGAGTTCATAAACCAAATAGCATAAAGAGGAAGGAGAACAGGAAGGTGGGGAGGGGTGGCACAAACTGAGCCAGAGGGAGGAAGGGAGTGCTGAGAGCAGAATCCTGAGTTCAGCGTGTCACCAATGGCAACAAAAGGAAAAGAAAAAAAAACAGAAATGAAGGAAAAATGCAAATTTTTCTTAGCTACCATTCTGAAAAGAACAAAATTTTGTTGGGAAACAGGTCATGAAAGATGTCAAGAGGCGAGGGAAGAATGCAGGACCTTTGTTTGCAAGTGCAGCATAAAAGTAGGGCTGTTCTGACAGAAACATTGTGATCAGAGAGCAGACTTCTGAGCCTGGGATGGACAGTCTGCTGCTTTTCAGTCTCATTTTATCCAAGATCAAAGAAGGGTCAGAGCACTGTAGTATCATTGCTTACAGATAAAAGTCAGACAGGTTTTGAGACAGGCATTTTCATTAGGAAATGGGGAATTAACAGCTGTATTCAGATTCGCAGCGATTACCACGCTTAGCAGTGAAGGAAGTGTAATTGTTTATTTGCTTTAAACTGTTTTCCATCCCTGAGGTATCTGAGTGACTTCCACATAAAACTGATAACTGAAACTGAAATCCAGAGGGCAGTAGAAGGCAGCCAGAAGTCCTGCTAGCTGAAGAGTACAAATTTTATATCTGGTGCCATCCATATGGCTCTTGCACCCCTCTGACTTTGAGGAGGGTGCTGCAGCCCAGCACTCCTCAGAGCCCACAGTGCCCATGCCCTGACACTGCCAGGATCCAGGGCTTCCATCCCGTCTCTGTGCCTGAGCTGTTTGCCACTGCTCAGCTTCTGCTGCTCTGAGCTGCACTCAGAGAGGGATATTGACATCTCAGGGGCTACTTGGTGACTATGGGGGCACTGAAACATCTGCCTCCAGAAGGTACTGGATCAAGCCTCAGAGCTTAGACTAGATGCCTAAAAGGTCTATGGCTTTCCTACAATAATTAAGGTATCTCCCAGCTGTGGTAAAATAGAACTCAGAACAAATATTTTCTGGATTTTTTTCTCTAATTCTTCCTTGTCCCTCCATTTCTATGACAAATCCCCTTCCTGCAACTAAGGTGCTGTGCACAGAAACAATTTACATGGAGTAGTTTGGCCAGTAGGCTGGTTTATGAATTTATAATTAGGGTTACACTGATTAAAAATAGGAGAAAATTTAATTACATAGTCTTGCAGGTCCAGGAAGTCAACATTTCCTACCTCTTAATCTGCTGGTTGACTAATGATCTCCACCTTACTCTAACTAATTTCACCACATTCATAGAAGAGTAAATGTTCAAAAAATTCAGCTGAACTTTAGGCATTTCAAGTATGTATATGTGGCATTAATATACAAGTCTGTCCTGTACAATATTTCACCTAAACATTAGCAATTCTATCCTGGTAAGTTTTGCTTTGTTACCTGAAAGCATTATTACTGAATCATCTTCTCTAGAAAGAAAACAATCATTAATTTGCTGAAAGCGAATCTATGAGAGTAAACAGAGTAATTTTGAACCTTGTATGGAATCAGAGTATCTTTATCATCTGAGTAGTGCCCCACTTAAGCCAAGAGAGAGTATGGCCCTCCATTGTAGAGGAAAACAGAGAAAAATTTCATAAAAACTTCTGGGTAAAGGCTTTGATTTTTCTCAGGTGATGATGTGATTTCATTACCTTCACATACCACTATACACTGAGCTTAATTTTCATGTGAGAAAATCACAGTCAGTGGCAGGAACATTTCTATTTGGCTGCAGCTTCAAAAAGAGAATGAAAAATTTAGAAGGTAAGATCAATAGCTGGAAAATGAAGTTCATCTTAACAAGGAAACTTAAGGCTTACAGCCATGCAAAACAGCTGGAGAAGCTGGGACTTTCAAAATCACTCTGGATGAGAAATGATACAGTTCAACTGAATGAAGCAGCTGTTAATCTAAAACAAAAAAAGAAAAAACCCTCACCTTTCCCAAACAACTTGGAGATAAAAGTTTGGAAGAGTGGCTCAATCCAGCTTCCATCCCCAGCTGTATGGGACAGGTGTCCCTGCAGAGCACACCCCTTCCATCTGCTGCACCAGCTATCTAGGAGCCTTTAAGAAGCCCAGAGAAGTGGCTTGGAAGCTGACTTCACAAAGGGAAGAAGGCACTGAAGAGGAGATTTCTATTTCCTGAGTATTTGTATCATCTGGTGGAAGTGGTGTAGAAGAGAGAGGAAAAGGTTTTTTGTCCCTAGCCCCAGGCAGAGACTCATAACCATGAATCAGGGCCAGCATGATGGTGGGGAACTGGAGCACCTGCCCTGAGAGGAGAGACAGAGGGAGCTGGGCTTGTCTGGCTTGTCTGGCTTGTCTTGGGAGCAGGAATAACTTCTGGTGGGCTAAGGAGCCACTCCAGGTGCCTGCAGGAACTCACTGGGGAGGTGGAGCCAGGCTCTGCACAGCAGGAAATGGAAGGAGGATGAGAGACAACAGGCATGAGCTGAAACAGGGATAGCCAGATGGAAAGGAAAGGAAGAAAGGAAAGGAAGGAAAACCTTCTTCTCTGTGGGGACAATGAAGCTATGTGCTGGGTTGCCCACAGAATATGTGCAGTTTTTTATCCTTTTAGTTTTTCAAGACTCAGCTAGGTAAAGCCCTGAGTAAACTGGTCTTATCTAGGAGCTGACACTGCTCTGAGAAGGAGGTCCCTGAGGTCTCTTCCCACCTGAATTTATTGTATTAAATACAAACATGCACACACAAAAAAACCCCTCATAGATGAAAGGTCTGTATATCAAAACTGATAGGAGTACCTCACCCTAAGAAATGTTTTCAGACCACCTTTGCACAAAATATTTCAGATACAGGTTTCTGTTCAGCGTTTCTTTTTTTGCTGACCTCTCTCCACATTTCCAGTGCTACTGCAACAGCTCCAGACCAAGGTACCCATTTCCTCCTGTGTGCAGAAAGGGAAATCCATGTCTGGGACATAAAATGTCGCAGTACTGTGTACAGAATATACAAATGCATTCGGGACTTTGGTCTGGAGTGCATAATAAGCCAGATAATAAGATAATAGCTACTAATTCATTTCTCTATATTGCAATTAGTTTGCAGACTTATCTGCTACTTTGGAAGCTGTGCCACACCTACCCATCCCTCACAAAACACGGTCCTGTAGGCTGATTTCTAATCCTGCAAATTAAATGAGCTTAATTCTTTTCCGGTGGCAGATTCCACATGTTGAAAATGGTTCCTCCCAGAGGAAGCTATAATGGCAAGCTCCAGATGGGCCAGTGACAAAGTATCAAACAGTAATCCTACTCATGGGTTTGAAAATCAAATCCTATATCGCTCTGAAAGACGTAAGTACTGTTTGATGACTAAATCCCAAAGCATTTTGCTCAGCTGCTGGATAACCCTATGTACTGTAGAAACATGGAACTTCACCTCTGTGCATGCTCACAGATGCCTTATATTTGACAATATTGAGCATTTTGGCATCTGTGTTACACCTGAGTGCTTTCACGTTTCACAAAGTGGATGCTGTGCCATCTGTCTCAGCATGGATATTTAGTGTATTAGACATGCTCTCAGCCTAACTCGTGGATCAGAAATTGGGATCCTCACTTGAAAGAAGGGAAAGGAAGAGAAAGAAAGGGAAAGGATGGGAAAGGACGGGAAAGGAAGGGAAAGGAAGGGAAAGGAAAATCCTGAGTTTTAGTCCTTTTCTGAGTACTGTTGATATGAGTAAAATGTTAGCTAGGTTGTAAAATGCTTACACTGGGATCTGAAATGCCAGAAATCCCCTCCCCAGTGTGTTCCTTTGTGGTGTAGGTAGCAATCCAGTTTCATTGCTGGGAGCTTTCTTTGTGTCTTGGTTGTTTTTCAACCAGGACTGACGTGACTTTGGCAAGGGTGAGAGCTGGTGCTATGATTTGGGTAGTGAGAGGTGCCTCTGCCCAAAGTAAGGTGCAAATGAGACAATATCCCAAAGTAATATGGATTTTATTGAATAATGAGGTAGACAGATGGAAAGAAATAGAGAAGGGTGGCCAGGACGGGAGGGAGAGATCAAGCACCATCCATGGGTCCAGCGGAGTCCCGGTGCTCCTTCTTCTCCCTGGGCTTCTCAGGGGTGGGGGCCCTGGAGTCATTCTTTATCCACTGAGTGGTTGCAGATGCTGTCCCTATAACTTGGGTCATATATGTATGAGCACTTGCCTCCTTCCTCACAGTTTGCCACAGTGGGAATTTTTAGTCTGGATACGTTAACCACTATGAGCAAACCAGATCTCACCTCTCCAGCCTGGGAATTAGCACCTTCCTATTGCAAATTCCTCCCCTCTGTGCTTATTTCAAGTACCTGCTGTGGTGGATTTTCTTTTGGCAAGATCCTTCTGTGGATCAATGTTTTGAGACAGGCTACTTTGCTCTTTAAGTCCTTACAGCCTGTCCTCAGCCTGGCCAGCAGTTCAGTCTCCTCCAGGGAGGCAGTTCTGAAATTCCAGTTTCAAAATACACAGAGATGAAGGGAATGAGACAGCCTGCATCCTAGGTGGGTTAAATACCATGCAACTGCATGGAAGCCTGCTACTTTCAGGGAAGAAAGATTTACCCTTGGGCAGTGAGTATCTCAGACCGATTCCTCCAGATGGGAAGAGATGGAAAGGAAGGAGAACAAGAAAAAAAAAAAAAAAGGAAAAACCTGTTCTGTCTCCTCTAGGCTAGATAAGCAGCTTCCCCTTCAGCAGGTTTATTTTGTGATCCTTTCTTGAGGCATCTCTTCAGACAGGGAGCCAAGTTCTTAAAAAGGGGCTGTGAGACTGAGCACCTTGTCTCTTTGTAATCTGGGCTAAGGTGTTTGTAATTCAGAAGCAGCACATAGCTCATTCCTCAGGAGCATTTCCCTTCACTTCAGGGTAGGCATAGATTACATACAGTGTTTGATCAGGTTTTATTTTAAATTGAGCCTCGGAGTCTCTGATGTTCTATAAAGGGCCAAGCAGGCTGAGGAGTCTGTCTGAAGGACAGCCCTTATGCAAACACAAGTGTGCTGCCTGCAGCCAGCTCCCTTAATAGCTTTCCACTGCTATTTTATTTTCCTCACTTTACCTCTTGGGCACTTTAAAGTGATCTTTGCTTTATCCCACACCTTTCTCTTACTCAGTCAATCAAGAAATGGACAAATGGATGCTCAGTCCTTTATGCCACTTCTAAGTTAGTTGTGCTTTTTCAAGTACTCATTCCTACCATGAGTTATTTTTACTAAGGGTTATTTTTATGAAAGGATTTAATCAGTGTAATGTCTATTATGGATAATTAAAAATATAGAGCAGTTGCCTTATAGGAGGCAAAAGCTGAATATAGCAGAATACCTAAAATTTGGAACAAAGACAGCTTTTTAATTGACTCTTTATAGTGTATAAACCACTGGGATTGTGTTTCCAGGCAACAAGTTACCTAACTATATGTGACCAGCAAAGACAACTGCTGTCTTTAACTCTCCTTAAAAGGATCCATGATGCCTGCAGTCTTTTTTAATAAGCCTGGAAGGGTGAGTAACCTCCTCCTTTGCACATTTAGCCAGAAGATTTGCTGATATTAACTGTCCTAGTCCATCAAACTGGATCACTGACCTGACATAATGAAATCATCATGCAGGTTTTCTATTTCACTGAATATTTTTCCCTTTCCCTCCTAGAGAAACAAAAGCTTTTCTCCTTAGGTAATACCCACTCCAAACCAGGCATGTCATGACCTATCAGCTTTTGATGAGTATTTGCTCCCACTTCTATTTTACCTCATATTAAAATGAGATGCTCTTTTCTGAACTCATATCCTTTAAAAAAGAAAATAATGTAAAATAGAACACTTATTAAAATAATTATTAGAAATTCTTCTTTGCCTCCTTAGACATGCAATTCCCTAGCAGAGCTGTTGCTCTGGTGTGCTGGAATGAGAAACAAAATGTGAAATATTGCCCACATAGAACCGATGTGATGCCTTTTCTGAAAAAATAATTGCAATTCAGGACGTTTAAATGCCTTCTATTTGGAAGCATAGGATACAACATACCTCATACTTACACTGCACACATCTCTTAGATTGGACCGAAGTTGCATTATAGTGTCACTGTTACTCCTGCAGAAGAGCAAAAAAGAAAGTCCTAGGACAGAGTTAACATGACTCTAACACCAAATAACTGATGTTTTGCTTTGACAGCTCTAAAGCAAATAAGCTTGTTTTCAGTGTGCAGATGAAAACTCTGTAGGATGTAAATTACAGATTTCCTGTAGTTTTTAGAAGTATTTATAACTGACTTAAGAAATGCTTGAGGCACATATTTGCATGGTTAGGGCTATGTCTAGCCTGCTCCTCCCAGCATCTGAAGATTTCTCAGTGAAGGGAAAGAGAAGGGTGCTGAGTGTCACTGGCAAGAGCAGGATAATCACACACCATAATTCCAGGAGCTGGCATTGGCCCTCAAAGCACCAGTCTTGCTGAACACCCTTCCCCAGCAGCTTATGCCTGATCTTGTTAGTTCATTGCCTTCATTCTTGTGCTTACATTTCTCATGCAATAATCTAATGAGCATTCTGTCCCCTCTCCCACTTCAGATTGAGCTCAGATCAGCTCTCTGCCCCAGTCTGTCACTCAGCTGCATATATCTTTGTGCCAGTGTGGAGAAATGCAACAGCAGGCAGGAGAAGTGGAGGAAGTCAGCAGAAGTGGAGGAAGTCAGTAGGGCAATTTTCGTAGGGTGAATGCTGGCAAATGCCAGCTTAATGCACTTGTGAACTTCTGGCCTGAAATGGGTCATGAAAAAGAATGCCTTTGAATTCAGCAATAACACACATTTTTGTGACAGAAGGACAAGTAATGAACAAAGCTTTTATCTATGTTTAAAGATGGTATCTTACATAATTAAAAAGTAAGGCACTAGCTGCAGCTGCTTGAAAGATTCTTAGCCCTTAATAGAGTAACACAATTTATTATAGATTCTTGATTCCTTTCTCCAGTTGCACAGGTCTTGGGTTCAGAGTATGGTGTTTCCCTGAAAGTTCAGATGGCAGTAAAGGATTGAAACTATCCTTCATCCAGCCAACACTGGCTGGATTGACCCAAACTCCATTTCAGGAAACACATTTCTTTAATTTTACCTTGAAATCATATAATGGGTTGGATACAGCTTCCAAGAGGGAAAGATTATTATTATAAATAGATAACATGGCTTCAGGCTGTACCATTTGTCACTTCAATCTCAGTTAGGTCTACAATAATGTTTGTGCTCAGAAAATCCAGAAGAGCATGAGAGTGCATTTGTATGGCCTGTTAGGCACAAAATTGCCTGTTTTATTGGTGCAATACAGGTGCATCTTTTAAAAATTTTACTCCCCTTTGTTTATAACTGATCAACTAAAAAAATCTCAAAGCAGGCATGGCACACTGCCTGGTGATATGGAGATAGTGTCAGCTAATGCAATGTACACATAATTCAATATGTCACTTTTTAAAACATACTAATATGCTGCATTTCTTCAGCCTGCTTTTCAGAATTCTTTTCTAAACAACATCCACAGCAAAACAGAGCCAGAGGCATTGAAGCAGTGGTACTGCACTATGATCTCATGAAATAAATATCAGCTTCTCTTCCTTAAATGGTTTTGTTACTGAACAGGTTGAACTTTGCTACATGGATATAGATTAAGAAGTACCTGCACTGTGTTTCAGTCCACAAAAATACCTCAAGTTGTTTCACCTATATGGTTGGCTAAATCACACCGCAATATTTCAGCCTCCTGTGCTTTTGCTCACCTCAGTAGCAGTTATCAGCTTAACTGTAGGCACCACTGTTGTGATGATGAGCTCATGAGTATATATCTTGGATTTTGAGAAAGTGCATGACTTTGCTGTAGTCTCACTAATGCAGTTCAGGTTTCACGGTGCAGTCTATAATAATTCACACATTATGATTTGTGCACCCTTTGCACCTGACCAGAGAGGGATTCTCAGTGCCAAGGTGTCTTCCATTGCTGCAGGTCCCCAAGCCAGGATGTGCATGCTGCCAGTAGTTCTCATTGAGATAAGGAATTAACCCTTTTGGCTCTTTCTGCTAAAGAGAATGGAGTCCTCAGACAACTTAATGCTCAGAGCCGAGCTCAAGGTCTTATGCAAGAGCTTGAACAAGGCAGTGGGTCTTCCTTTGGATTTTCAGAATGGAAGGACACAAAGTCTGGGTAAGTTCATGACAGATCCTGTTTTCTCCCTGTTTTCACTGCTGACAGAGTTGTATGCCTGCAGGAATCATCACTTCCAGCTGTCAGATGCAACAAAGCTACAGCCACTCCATCTCCAGTGCTCCCTCTCCCTTCTTACATTTTAACCTGTTCTCTGAGGTACTTAATTTTACCATATATTCTGGTTTTGTATATACCTACACTAGCAATAAAATTGTGTTATACCACTTCTAAAACATAGGGTATTTTTGTTAATGAAAAAACTTTTGCAGAAGTATCAAATGAAAGAAACTGGACAAATTCTGAAAGGACACACAAAGGTAGTTTCTTTTTACTTATACGGATATGTACAATTTCCAGAATTAAGCAAGGGTTTATTGTCATACACCGACTATATATTATCTATAGATCAGAAACTCTGGACTGAAGAAGAAACAAAAGGGATACTAAACAAGATACCCTAAAATGTCTGTGCTGGGACTCGGAACTGAGCTGAATATATCCTCAGCCAAAGTCTGCTTCTGTTCCTTAAAGTGGCCATTGAAAACGTATCAGAGTACATTGAACTTTTAACACTATCTTTTATTAGAACAGAACAGTCTTTTTTTCAAGTGAGAAACTCATACAGGGCTAAAAACAAAAGACTGCAAACCTCTATTTCCTGTACTGGGCTGGGCAAGACTTTCTTTCCAGCCCTGTTTTTAGTTTAGAACATTTAAATAGCCTGCTGCTTTCGATCAGCTTCCACCATCCCTTCAAGTACCTCAGAAAATTCCCTTTTCTTTAGCTCTGGACTACATGTTTGTTTTCTGCTCTCTTCCACTTGTTTCTCCACCTTAGCACTCCCCTGCCTGCCAAGTCTGTCCCTTCCCAGATGCTGAGCTCTGCTCTCCTTCGCCTTTTCCCCACTGAGCAGGTTCAGCTGCTGTCAGACAAGAAGCAACTGCCCTGTCTGTAAAACGTTCTTCTGCTGCCAAAGCCCAGTGGCAAAGTAGTCAAGGTAAGGCAGACAAGCAGTCTTCTTACCTGCTACCAGCCACTGATTCTTAAAAGGAACATAAAAAACACTGACTGCAAACCAGAAAATTAAACAGGTGCTATTCATCACAGTCCCACCTGCAGCATCTGGACTGCTACACCATCCTCTTTCTACCTCAGCTCTTCTCTCTCCTCTACACCTTCTTCCTGTATCCCATCTCCCACTGTCAACCCAAATCCTTTCATATTTCCCATAATTTATATCAAAAGAATTTTATTTTTATTGAACTTTTCCCCTCTTGTTCCAAAGACTTGATGTTCCTCAGATCATTGTTTTTTTTCTTTTGCTCACTTGTAAATTGCTTTTCAGTCAAGAAGACTTTATTTTCTTTGCTTACCTGAAATCTGATATGCTGCTTCTGATTATTTTTCTTAGTTTTGAATTTATTCATCTCAGTCTTTCATTTCCTGACAAACTCTGTGCCCTTGGCTTGCACACATTTTTGAACACCAATTGCAGTGTATTCCAGACCAGATCCTCACAGGAAGCATGTCCTGTAGGTGGGTTGACATCATGACATCAATTTTGATTTATTTGCAATTATACTAGCCCAGAAATTTATTTTATTTTATTTTTCTCTCTTTCATTTAAATTGGGTCTAAAAAAAAAATCCCAACAATGATTGTATACCTGACCATCCTTGGTGTAGTTTGCAACCAGGAAACAATGTTTGCTTCTCCCCTCTTTTTTCCTATTGCTGACAAATAATTGACTGCTCTGCCTTTCCAGAACTGAAGCTGTCTTCTGTCTTTTTTTTTTTTTTTTTTTNCAGAAGTTCCATCTTATCTGTCAAGCTTCCTTTATAATTGTGCAAAAATTCTTGACCTTGTCATACATTATTTTCTTTATAAGAACATGGGAATTGCCAAATCAGAAAACAAACAATGATTCATCAAGCCTACTAGATTGTCAAAGAGGGCAGAAAAGGCTCACAGGATATCTAGACAGGAATAAAATATTATATAAGATGATATAAATCCTTTTTGGCTTCCAGCATTGATCAGTTTGAGCCCTCAGACTTTAGTTTATATAGTTTACTGCTCTTATTTCAGTTAGTATGAACTACCTATGGCCTTTTATTGTGCAGTTGTATTTTATGCTGGCAAAATTTTATCATTTTAACATTTTGGCTAAAAAATACTGTGTTGGTTATTTTGCATATTATATGAGAAGCTTTTTTCAATGCTAAGAAACATCTACTCACAAAAAACTTTCCCGGTCTACCTACATATAAACAAAACAACTAAAAAAAAAAAGGTGTTTCACTTTATGCACCTTTTCTGGAGCAGGATCCTTCCTCTCTCAGTTTTTTATATTTATATGTGACTCCTAAATTTTTCTTACGAACATTAAATTGAGTCTTTCACCCACTCTGTCTGGACATGTGGTCCAAGATACAAGAAGAAAAAGAACAGCTTTCCAAATGGAAATGAAAATTATTTCTGTAGATCTACAGCAGGAAAACACACAGGGAAGGATTCAGGGTTATTTCTGATAAAGCTCAATGGTGAGGCAGGGAACAGAGACAGTCACTTTGGAAAGATAGACTTGAGAAGTCACGTTTAAATAGAAAGTTTTGAATAGCCTTTAGCTAGACAATAGTTTTGTTTCCTTAAAACCTCTGCTTTTGGATTGAGAGAATCACCAAGATGCCTCTTGCTAAGGACGTTCTCTTAAATTAATACCATGGATACCATGTCACTTATGGGTTTTTGGGTACTTTATGGACTTTATAGAGTTTTTTTTTCCCTCAGTTAGGAAAAAATGCTTGAGAATGGGATATGTAGGTGCCTTTTGTGGGTAAAACATATGACATGTTCTTTTCAAACAGATGAGTAAAACTCCAGCAGGACATCAGCTGTGAGCTGCATGCTGCTCCAGTTTGGATGTGGTTGTCCTGTTTGGAGCCCGTGCTCTGACACTGTCCTCCATTCCACTTTGAAACTTCACTCACGAGTTGAAACTGAGCATTGTCTGCCTGAACTGCAGAGAGAAGGCTCCCCAGTGCCACAGTCTGCAGCCAGCAGAGCCATGCCCTTCAGCAGGGTCCCAAAAAAACAGCCATCACAGCATGTCATGGGCCAACTGGGAAACTTTGGAGAGTCCATCTCAAAGCCCCTTGAAATAATCTTTTCCAAATGCATGAGGGACCATAGTCAGTTTGTGACTGTTGATGAGGGTGTGTGTTGAGTAGTTCATGGAATATTATCAGTTAAGTCAGTTGAGTCATTATTAGTTTTGAGTCTCATTAATTGTAAGATGAAATAGAAAAGTTCAAAGTAATGTAATATATGCTTTACTACCCTTCAGGTAAGTAAGAACAGCTGGGACAGAAATCATAGAGCAGAAATTAGGTTTTTCCCTCTTTAGCTTAAGGAGGTAGATATCTCTTATTTTATCTCCACCTACTAGTACCAAGACTCAAAGACTGTAACTACCTTGCCATATAAATGAACTTTATCTGAGCTAGTGAAATTTTTCAGTCCTCTCAGTTACCTCTGGTATTTTCAGCCCAAATAGGGGATGAATGAAGTGTTTCCCTGGTTTAGTATCCCGGGGTGATCTGTGGACTTCCTTTAAGCCTCTTGAATTATTATCCCTCTTTTCCACTGAAAAGGGTGCCCAGCACTTCCTCTTTCTATAATTTATTGGTATGACCTTTGACAACTTTTAAGTACAAAAGATGGTGTCTGAGCCTTGCCCATGATTTCCTCTTGTTTCCTACCAATCACAGCCCTGGTGGAAGCTTTTTTCCATTTTCCTGATTGCAGATGAGCAGGAACTTTAGCTGCCGTGTGTTGTTTCCTAACACACTCTTGTTAATCAGAGAGGCACCCAGAGAGACCAGCTGTGTGCTACTCAACCTCAGCCATCTAGCTGAGATACAGCTGCTGGGTTCCAGCTTGCCTGGGTTCCTTCTCAGGCCCCTCTCTCTCCCAGCAGAAATTCAGGGAAGGCAGTACTTGATCTCCCCAGCTGGTGAGGAGGAGGTTTCCAGTGTGCATGTCCACACTCAGAATTTCTAGATCAGTAAGATAAATTAATTCTTTGTTTGAAGTGTGTTTTCTATATCTAACTGAAAAATGTTTGTTTGTCATTTGGTATCATTACGCTCTTGATGTAATAGATAAGGATTTAATACAATGTTAAAATTTATTTATATAATATATATTGTATAAACATATAAAAAGAATATTTAATAGTGTATCCTTAGATAAGGATTTAAAAATGAAAGGAGAGCTGTTTCTTAAGCAGAACAATAACACATTTGGTCTGAAGGATAGCTCCTACTGACTTGTAATGGTTATGAGGCTGAAGAAACCATTTACTCTTGAATACTTAGCAGCTGATTCAACACAGGCTGATTAGATAAAGAAAAGAGAGTCGAAGGATAATAAATAAAAAGAGTGCTGTGATGAGAGTTCTAAGGAAATGAAAAACACTTTATTGATAATCAATCTGTGGTAGATTTTGGTAATGAACTCCTGTATAATAAGCAGCCCATGTGCTCACCCTGCCACTGGAATCCTAATGAGGAAGATAATAGATCCAAATTAGAAGTTTGCCAGTGAGCCTGTTATTAAAACAATCAAACATTTTAAATGCAAGTAAACAGAAGTTGGAATCCTTATTTTGCTGTTAGGTTATATACTATCTTCCTTTTGTTTCCTTGCTAATGAATGGACAAAGTTATCCTCTGGATATATACTTTTAAGAGTTTTATGATTATGTTCTTGAAGCAGGTGAGATTATTGTGGATGAAACATTGACATAAGATCATAAGACATAAGCTCATGTCATTACGTTGTAAGGGGAAGGTAAAAACAAGTTTTCATGTCAAGACAACGAAATATGAATGTGCAAGTCCTTCTGCTGTTAAAGGTTATAAGCCCTATTGAGCTATATTCTATTGCAAGGCAGCAGGTCTGTACATGGTGCAGTATTTAAAAATATATCTATCCACCCAGGGGTTAATCAGAGTCTTTCTTGCATCCTGACAGCTCTGATCATCCTCTTGCTGAGCTCTGCTGGAATAAGCATTGACCAGAGCCATGCCCATGTTTGAACAGCAGTGTTTTCCCAGCTCAAACCCACCTTCTGACAACGCCCCAATGCTTAATTACTTGCCATAATTCTGCCTCAGTGGCTGTAATATCTTCCATCAGCTGCTTCTCACCAGCCTGCTGAGAATCTGCCTTTCCACCTTATTGAGCTACTGTTTAGCTTGTCCCTTGTTATTCTCATTTTCTTTTTCCAATGAACTTACTGCATGATTGATTCTTGTTAATTCTGCCAGACAGTCACTAACTGTTGCCAGAAAGGCTTTTCACACAACTTCAGCAATTTTATACTTTGCTCTTCCTCTCCTCTTGCTCCCACTGCTGCCAGCACTGAAACCAAGGCCCAAGAGGTTGAAATGGGTCACTGTGGCTCCATGAACCATTTTGTGTCTCAGCACTGCCTCCTCTTCTCTTTTGCAAACACAGGTTAAGCAGTTGAGCAATTGATCTGGAGGTGGAAGTGGGTTTAATCTTTCCTGTTTCTTTGAATAATTCAAAGTGAATTTAATATTTCAGCTTCTACCATGCTTGGCAGAATATTCCATGTTTGGGAGTTGTTGGGAGAAAAACAAGAGGAGGGACATGAGAAAGGAAAAGGGCCCAACTTTATAGAATGCCTAAGAGAGCTTCATAAATTTCAGTTTTCCCAGAAAGTGATTCTTTTAGGGTGAAAGATGACTCAACATAGAGCAAGTTTCACATGTACACTTGTGGTAGATAATATGCTACTCCTGAATGCAGAAAAACCTTTGAAATTATAAGTATCAGGGATCCTCAAGGAACCTCTGACCCCCCTCACATCAGACCCTACTGCAATACCCTACCCAGGGCTCCTGTGTCTCAGCTCACCTCAGGACTGAGCACCTGGCCCATGCTACTGCTACACTTACCCAGAAGGATATCTTAATAGATATAAAATAAATTAATTGCAGTTCAGAAGACTGCAGCATGCCCATAGTGTATGGACAGTTCAGTTTCCTCTAGAATTATGAAAAAGATCTGCACAACTGATAAGTGTTCACAAATCATGATCAATGGAAAAGATTTAGCAACTTTTAGTGCAGAGGAGATTTAAGTATTGAAATAAAATATAAAACAGTAGCTGCTTCAGTCTTT
>PYHW01010409.1:5675035-5740635 GCA_013186435.1 Turdus rufiventris | reverse complement strand
TTTTTTTTTTTTTTTTTTTTTTTTTTTTTTTTTCCATTACCATCAAGCTCTTCTAAGGTTCACTGGACATGTTTTAAGTAATTTCAGTATATGTTAAAAGAGAACCCTAAGAGCAGGGCAGGAAATCAGCCTATTATGGAGGATTTTAGCTGGTTTTTCAAATTAATGTTTCAGATCACCATGCAGCAGTAGATATAATTAAGTGTCAGAGAGTGAGGGCTAAATGCATGAATAAAATATCTTATTGTATCATTACACTTTTATAATAAGATTTACTTGTCAACTTATAATGTAATAATGTAACTAACAAGATAATTTATTTCTCAGTGTAATGAAGACGTACAGAAGGCAGAGGCAGGACCTTGAGAGATGCCAGCTTCACTCTGTGGCCGAGCCTGCTGGTAGCGTGCACATATAATGAAGGAAAAACCCTACTGAACTGAAGGAGGGGGCGTAGGACAGATAGCGGATGAGGAAAGAGCAGGAGTAGGCATGGAGTTTCCATTTGGTACAGGAGTGAAAGATGAGAGAAAAACTGTGATAACAGAAGGCATAAGAGTCTGCTGGGGAAAACGATACCAAGTGTATTTTTCCAATTGGTAGAGCAAGACATTTCCATAATGTAAACTTTCAGAGGAAGAAGGTTAAAATAGCTAATTGCCTTGGTGTGGGCTGAGAAGATAGGTATGGAAAGCTATCCCAGACTGGATGACACATGCTAAGTTGTCTAGCTGTGGAAGTTTAATGATGCCTTCCTTAGGAAAAAAGAGGTTTACTGGATGTCAACAAGGAAGATAGAAATCTTCATGAGTTTCCTCCCAATTTAGCTTCATCTGATAGAGACTGTGATTTATAAAAATGTGAAAGCTGCTGAAAGAGGTTGTGAAAAATAATTTGTTACCATCTCATTTCTAAGACTACATATGCACCAAGTCCTGGTGCATCCTTCTTACCACTGTTTCTAGGCCATGAGCAATGCCCCTTATTTGCCCTCTCTAAATTTTTGTCAGTGGAACTATGTAGAGACAGACATGTATTTGCAGAGAAACAGAGGACTGTGTTGCCCTTCTGGCTGGCTTCAAAAATAACCTGGCTGGCTTCAAAAATAACCTAGGGAGCTGCAAACATGAGACCCTGTAGTTTCATCCTTTCTGGCTCCTTCTCCCAGATACTGGTGCTTCCAGTGGCCACCACAATCAAGCAAAGAAATGGAGAAACACGTCTCCCCATATCTGAATGGAGAAAAATATAGGTGCATGCAGGGCTCTTTCAGAGAGAGAATGGCACATCCTAAATTAATCTGTTGATTCTTATTAGACCCAGGGTTTGGCCAAGTGCTGAGGGAGCCAGCTGTTAACGCCTGTGTAGTTCTGCAGGGATGCAGTGGGAACAGCTGCGGGAGAGGTTTCAGTCTGTGGGAGTGCTGAAGCAGGATATGAGGCAGTGACAGGGTCCCTGTATCGGCATGGTGGAAGAAGCAGTTGCTGTGATGATCATCCATGGTGCAGTGCAAGGCTGTGTTGTGGGAAGTGATTTCTGTTCAATGCACTGTTTCTCATATATCCCATGTAATCTGCACAGCCAGGAAACCCACAGAATAGCAATGGCACCATGTAAGTGCAGTCCTGAGCTATGTAACATAAATATGAATGAGAGGGAACATACTGCACTTTAAGTATTTTGTACATTGTGCTGTGCGTTATGACAATGACTACGCTGTGGTACATTATTAAAAATGTGAGAAGTACAGTAACCTGCAAATGATGGTTTGTTTTTCCCTTTATAGCTGCCAGATGGTGTGGAACCATTTACACAACATCTGAGTGTTAGTGCATTTTAACCAGGGAAAGAAGGATCCTGCTCAGTGGATGTCTTTTTTTTTTTTTTTTTTTTTTTTCCTTTTTTTTTTAATTCTTAACTACCTAGCCAGCATATTTGTGCTGGAGAAAATGAAGCTTGCATACTGTTGCCTTATTTTGTATTTCCAAGTCACTTCAGGAGTTTTGGTTTAAGCAGAGAAAGAAGAGTTTCTCATTGTTGCTTTTATGACAGAGGAAAAATAGGGAAAGCTTTATTTACTATGATTATTTTTTTTCTTCACAGAGTATGATATTGCTTGGAGATCCAGTCAGACCACCTGTTTCAGAACTATTTTATGGGATCTCCTAGACATTAAAGAACATAGGTACTACATAGACCTAATGACATAAGCCAACATATTGTCTTTCAGAGGATTTACAAAATAGATCTTCCAATTCAATAAGCATACTATTCCTAAGCTAAGACAGCAGGTAACCAGTCAGCTTGTTTGTATTTTCTTGGCTGAGATGGTGCCACAAAGCAGGCCACAAATGTGAGGTGAATATACTCAGACTGGCTTCAAGTCAACTCTTCAAAAAGAACAGGAAGTTTTCAAAATTAGTCATGTATTGTTTACTTATAAAAATAAAGTTCAAAGCCAATAGAGATCATAGACTGGAAGTCAGAATAAAGAAAAGTAATAATTTTATTTGCAGCACTTACATTTCCCACTGTGTCCCAGCCAATGACTCTTGCTTCCAAGCTTTACTGCAGTTATCATTGTAATGGTAGCTTAGAAAAAACTGCTTTGTCCCCTTTGGTCTCAGGATATTCCTTTCCATTGCCTCTGAAGTCTCTGTGGTGTGATTCTTATATGCATCATAGCATACAATGTCTTGATCCTTTTCTTACTGAAGGAAATGTGAAATCTTGTCTTCTTCTGGAATTTCTGCCAGAATTAATCCAAAAATAACATTCTTTTTAAAGAAAGTGTCTAAAACAAGTCAAATGTACCCCCAAACACACCACAGATATGATGATGATGGAGAATTGAATTTTGCCTTCTGCAGTGAAGGCCAAGGTCACAACAATACTGTGGCATGTTCAGAAAAACCACAGCTAGCATAAAAGTGCCTTTCTTGGATTCTGGTGGCAGTGCTGCCATGATAGCACATTCCTGTAGTGGGCTCCAGGGAAGTTGGGGAAAACTTCAGAAACAAAGAACAACTAATACAGCTATTCCACTAGTTCTGACCTACATTAAAATTAGCAAAAGTATGCATATGTGGGCTACAGATGTTGCTGTTTGAGTTTAACTCTAATGAACAGTAAATCTTTTATGTTGCTGTAGTCATATATTTGATTCATTAGCTGGCATTTTTCCAGTCACCCTTTTCTAGGTTTGAGTTGTTTTTTCTTTCTGTTGCCTCTTCCAGTCATGTCAATATATTGCTTTCTGTATATAAATCCTGATATTTTTAATCCCATCAGTGTATTTGGTTATCTTTCCCTCTTAAATGAAAAGAATCAATACACTTTGATGATCAACTTAGAGAAATTACCATTTTTCTTACTTTTTTAAAAAAAATGAAAAAAGGAAAAAGTTTTGGTAGATTTCTGGAACTGGCACAGTCCTCTTCTTTTGAAAGTATGGATGAAAGTAGTGACCTTTGCTGCATGTACAAGGGAGAAGGGAAGGAGAACTGTTGTTCACCTTCAGTTTCCAGCATTCCCCCACCTGTTCACGCTGTAGGAGGTCACCAACATTCAAAGTCAAATTCCTAAAGAATCTGAGCATTTGAAGTCTGCATTATAATACTGGTCAGAGTAAGTGACTTCTATCCAGTCTTGGAGAAGGGGAGGATGAGAGGAAAGGAGGAGATATTGTATTACACTGGGAGTTGACTAGGGTCATTCAACCTTACCGAATGCATGTATTTTGATAACAACTGATACAGTACATCTTCCAGAAATACAGTTTTCACAGTGGGTAGAAGCTTGTGGGTAGGTAGTAAAATCCCTGCACTGACCAGAAGCTGGTGTGAACATCTGTTGCCTGACTACTTAAATTATACTTGGACAGTTTGATGCATCTCTGGCATCCATCCCATGTGCTAGCAGAATGAAAGTAGAAGAGAAGAAGAATGTAAAATCAGGAATGCTGTTGGGTTGTAATACTTCTGTTCTATTTTCTTCTCCGTCCAACAAATGTCACATCTTTGTTTAGCCACATGTGACATCCTTTCTTTCCCTTTATTGTAAATGCAGCTGCCTGCTTGCTTATTTTGTGTACATTACTTTGAGCCATGCAAGACTTTAAACTTAATTAAAAGGCATGACAAAAGAAAGAGAGAGGTTTCAATAGAAATATCTTCTTGTGGAATGTCCTGTTGAGTTATAGTCATCCTACCAAACTATAATTTCTGAAATAAATGATTCTTGCATGAATCTCATATTTGAGTACCATCTTCACTTGAATTCTGCTGCATGACTTATGTCATGCTCAGGGGTTTTATATAGCCTTGGAAATGAGGCTAGGAGGATGATTAGTTTGGTTGAAACTATTGTGGTGGCACATGGAAATGTGAATTGCCTTCAGCTTCCCCAGATATTACAGCAAAAGAATAATTAATTACTATCCTCATGTTAAAGCTACACTTGCTCAATTTTTAGACTGTACTTATGCACTTGAAGGGTTATTGCATTGTGACAGATTTTCCATTCTGGAAAAAACAGTGCTTGATTTAACAAAAAATGAAAATCAAAGCCACTGCACAAATTCTAAACTCCATTTTAAAAGAGCAATAATCATTGATTAAGTCAAAATTATTAGTGTTTTTAAGGGCCTTTTTAATCGCAGTTTGGCTCAAAGATATAATCTCATTTTGGCATGCTTGCATGAAAATGGGTTGGTGCCTGAGGCTTGGCTTTCCACAACAGTAATTTGGAACATGACTCATCTATCATTAGTTTAAGCACACGTGAAAATATAGACCTTGTGTTTTATAGCAGTGGAGAAAGACTGTAACATGCAATAACAGGTGTACCTCAACTGTGTGGCCTTAGGAGATGCTCCAGATGATATTCTTCCCTGCCAATGGCAGAGAAAGCCTTTCTGTACACACTGGTATTAATCTGCTCCATACATAAAAAGGAACGCATTGTGATTTCAGTAATCATACTGGGCACAAAACACAACTACTAGCTTGTATTCAAATAAAATTCTGTAATCCTTTCCACAAGCTCAGAGCTGCATTCAGCTGGGAAATCTGAGAATAGATTATGTGCCTTATGAGAAATGGAGTACAGTGAAAGACAGAATTATGTGCCTCATTCAACAAATATGTTAATACTCAAGATTTTTTTTGCCCCCTGTGGGTAAAGGAGGAGATAACTGGCAAAAATCCTGGCCAGAAAAGGCAACCAAAGTTTCTATGCTGAGATACACATGCTAATTCTGTCAGGTAAGCTATCTGTCTTCCCAAGCATTTAGGGCTTGCCAAAATCCTTTTTTGCCATTCCTCTCCTTGCTTCCTCTGAATCACTTCAATGCATTTCTTTGGTCTAATTTTCCACCAACTCATATATTGGTACAGGTATGAAAATTGAGTTTAAATGCAAAATTCTTCCACATTAATCCTTCAAGGAATCATTAATTTATAAAGCCAAAGCTTGCTTCAATAAAAGGAAAAACTTGCAATGTATAAAAAATATTTAAATACTGTATTTAAAGCCTAGAATCCTCTTTCCTCCTCTTCTAACATGTATTTTCCTCCTTCTTGTCTCATATATGCAAGTGCACGCCTACATAAATTAAGCACATAAATAGTTATAAATGGAAATAGCAAAATTCATCCTTTTCCTTTCCTCAGTTTTTAAGACGAATAACTAGGACCAATTCAAGTAGGAAGATGTGTGTGAAGGTGTATTTTTTAGAAAAACTGAAGTTAAGCAGTTGTATTTTGTACTTTGTCTCTTCTGGCTGAAAGAAAACAGCTCCTTGCCTCTTCTGGAATGAGTTCTGTGCCTGAGAATGGCAAAACAGGTTCCCCTTATAGATCAGTACCCTCCAGTGGAAGCTAATGTTCCTGGACTAAAAGGAAAAACAATAGCACAAATAAGGAAAAAAATACATAAGAGAAATCAAAGTAAAAGAGCAAAACTAAAAGCAAAGTGCAAGGGATTTGCTGTGATTATTGAAATCAGTATGTGTTCCTTTTTCTGTCCATGGAAAATATATAGGTATATACTCAAAAGATCTCAGAATAACATTGGCAGGGTATATAATATGAAGCACATAGAAAAAAAAAATCCCCAAAACTCCTGAGGAAAAAACCCAACAAAAGAGAGGCAGGGAATGATTTCTATGCAAGAAGAGACAAGTAACCTAGCACTTTTGACCTTGGAAAAGAGACACCTGAGAAGGGACATAGTATATTATATTATGTATAGATTATTAGGCTGGCAGTGGTCATTACAAAGCTGTGTAAAGTAAGTCACACCTCTGACCACCTCTAAGCATTTTGTTCTTCTGGAGGGTTGAGACAGAAGACAAGTGTCTTTCATCTACAAGTTCCCAATTAGAAAATAGACATTCATTTCTGCTAAAAAGGCACTTCTGAGCATGCACAACTCATAGGAACTAGAGAGGGATCTAAGAGTGAAGGACTGGGTGGGGTTAGGAAGGTTGGTAATCAGGTTTGCTGTCTGATACTTAACAGGATAGAAGATGCCTGGTAGGACTGGGGGTGGCTGCACCTCGGAGCACCCCAGGTTTGTGTACCAAACAGTGTGCACAATCTCCTACCTGCAGGATAGAAATTCATTTTTACAGCTGTTGCATGTCACACAGTCCATGGCTCTGTGTGTGATGAATACATTTTCTGGGGGTGGATGCCATTCACATCTGTTATTGCTGTCAAGGAGGCAACTTCTTTAGCGTATTTTCTCGGTTCTTTTGTTTTCTGCGTCTTTACACAGGCACTGCTAGCAGGCTGCTGCCAGGAGAGCTCACTGAAAGAGCTGCACATGGTTCTCACTCTCACCTGTGTAGTGCTATCAATTCTGAGTATATCACCCTACCATCTCTTCCTAAAACTTCTGCAGATATGGAGTAAAATGGAGAAAGGGGCAGAGCTGATGTGGAAAACAGGTCACTGTAATCAGCCCCTGGATTCAGCTAGAGAGGAGAAACTCGAGTCACCTCAGGGCATTTCCATTTGATGTGTTTTTAAGTTGTTCCAGACAGTTTACACATGAAATATATTTATTAAATGTGCTGCAAAAATTGTTCTTCAATTTTTTATTAGCCTAATTAAGTATTAATATCCAATTTACTTTATATCTCAAACTTCAAAATCTAAGTTTTTGCTCAATACAATTTATTGCAAAGAGTATTGTCATAATTATTTTGTTATGTTAAATGAGTATGCATCATTTAAAATGTAAATAGTTTTACCCAGAATAACAAAGATAAGACTGGTGCATATGCAATTTATGATCCTATCTCCAGAAGAATCCACAAACTTTCCATTATATATGTCAGGTGCACATGAAATATGCAAACTTGCAGTTTATCTTCATGGCTACACTCGGGGTACCTGTACTCTGTAATGTGTGCAGTTACAGCTTGAATGCAGCCTGAAATCCTCTGCTAGCTTTGGTGCAGGTCCTTGGTACAGGTCTCGTGCCTCTGTACCAGCTATGGCAGCAGAGGATGCAAACTGTGTCTTTTAAATGCTAAGGTAATTATTTTGCAATTAGCTCCCTGTTACTGCTGCTACACAGTGAATGTTGCTCATGGTAGCTTGCTTAGAAATAGCTAAGAGAGAAATTCCATGAGCTGAAATCACCATTGACAGCAGTTTATAGATCAATAGAAATAAGAAGGTGATATTACTTTTATTTTTCTGACGGGAAGGAAAAAGGAACACTGGAATTAACTAGCTAGGGAGAAGCTGGGAGGCTGATGGACTGCACAAAGAATGGCCACTCAATAAATCTAAGATCTAATGTAGTTTCTAAGTGCACTCTTGCATGATGATTGTGTCACTTAACTCCTCTGAATCTGAGTTTTCGTGTTCTAAGATGGAAGTAATTATATGCAGCTACCATATAATATTCACAGAGAGATGCACAGTTGAAAAGTATTGCTGAACCTATCAACAGAAAAAATGGGAGGTACTTAATAAATTTTAAGGCCAGAAGGGAACATTGTGATCGTTTAACCTGTCCTGGTGTGTTACTGAGGTCATAAAATTTCCTCTGTGTGATATTTGAATTACTTCTAAAACTTGCAGTTTCAGAAAGGCATTCAGACATTTTCTGCTCTGGATGAGAATACTTTTAGAATCTGTACCAGTAAGTTTTTCTAAAGGCAATAAATAGAAGCATATCTTTAGTATCCTAGGGAATACTATGGTTCAAAACAGGAGGAAAAACCCATTTAAAACAGTGTGAATATATTCTTTAAAGCAAAAATCCACAGTTTTTTTGAGTCAGTTGAAATATCTTCCTTGAATAACATTGAAAATGTTAATTCTATTCCCTCATCCTCCTCCCCTCTCTGCTGAGCAGGCTGCAGGTCTGCTGGGGGAGATGGATGTGGGGATCTCCAGCAGCTGGGCTCTCACACCCAGTAGCTGTCCCTGGGTGCAGTCTGCCCTGTTTCTGGCACTTGGATGTGTGAGCCCCCAAAGCTGTAGCTTCATTCCAGCTGCTGGGACAGATGTTCTCACACACCTGCACTGGCACACACACACACAGCACACCCACTGGCCCTCCCTCCTGGAGCTGGCCTTAGCCACACACTTCATGCAGATGCTGCTCTGGGCTACCACTCTCCCCTTCCTCCCACCTCACTCCCAGAGACACACACATCAATGCCCACCATCCCCAGAGAGTCCCTCACCCAGGAAAAGAGTTACAGAGAGGTTTAGCAGGAGGACAGGACACATTTCGCTAATGGGGTGCAGGGCACAGCCAACTGAGGGTACAGACGAGCCCCTATTCATTTATAACTGATCCCTTTAATCCCCTAACTCTTCTATCTTTGTGTTCTCTGTGTGCTCCTTCCCAAATCACCTTGATCTTTCTCTTTCTCCACCTCTGGTTCCTGCCCTAAACATCCCATAATCAGTTCCATGCAATCCTGAAATGCTCTGAACTGCATCAGAGTGTATCCCCTGCCCTAGACAGTGGCCCCTCAGTGTGGAGGGTGAGCAGGAGAGCAGCTCCACTGCCTCATGGGGATGGATGTCCCTGGTCCATGATGCTGAGGCACTCCTGTGGCAGTCCTGGAGGAGTTGGGTGGGGACATTTTCCACCTGCCATGAGCCCTTGTGCTCCTCCATAGATGTGGAGATGGGCCTTGGTTGGGTTGATGGCTGAGATGGGACAGGGTGCAATTTGAACTCCCCCTCCTACCTCTGTGCCTCTGTATTCCTCTCTGAGTGTGCAGTCAAGCTTTTTATCCCATTACTTAACCATTGTATTATTGGAATGCATGGAAAAATCACTTTTTTTTCCCCTCCTTGTGTTTCTTTTCAAACAAGCAGTTTTCAAATTACTTAAGTGACGGTGAAACATTTCCTCTTGGGGAAATCCATATTAAAATATTAAGTGGGAATGTTTCCAGCTGGCCTGTCTTAATAGTTTTTGTGGTGAGGATTTGTACCTTATGAAAATACTTAAACAGCATATAAATCCTCCTACCTCCCAGTCGTGTTCCTAATAGGGAAAATCAGCTCACTCTACACTAGTCATCTTTGCCAATTATTTTAGGATGGAGAATCTCTGTCTTTCTGTAGTTTATAGGGTGAATCTATACCTTAAGTAAAGAAAAAGCCTCAATTTGAGATGGCTAAAACCAGGTAAGAGGGTTCCCATTCTGCACATAATTTTGGAGGGTAAAAGGTCCACATTTTTTCCTACAATCACTGCTGTGTGAAAATGTGGAATGCTTTCCCACATAATTTCCAGAAATGTTTAGACTAAAAATGATCAAGCAGCTGCATTTCAGGAGGTCCAATAGCCCGTGAAAATAAGCACTGGAAAATGATGCACCCATTTTTGTACCTTTTATGATTTACAGCTGTAAAAGCCTATCCAAACCCTTTGTCCTGCAAGGTATTTGCCAATAAACAGGCAATGACACTGCTATGGATTGCACTGCAAATATGGCATGAGAGACAAAAAATCCTGGTAAACCTCACACCACAAGTTTAAAATTTCTGCAACACCCCTTTGTCAGCCATTGCAGGTCCTGAGAACAACTGATTGGGACCAAAATTGCTTCTTCTCCATGCAATGTCCTTTCATATTCCTGCATCTCCAGGTACATCCTTCTCCACAGACAGCTGACCTTATGTTGAGTGCCTGTGCCATAGGGATGTGTTTTATTATGTGGAATGGTAGATGGGAAATAGTGCAGTAACTGAAGACTTTTCTGTCAGTCATAACTAATATTTTCTTTCTTAGATACCCTTCCCCATTCCTTATACTTGCCACCTTGGCGAGGTTCAGAATGATCAGGCAAACAAAAAACTTTGTCAATTCTCTCTGCATCTTCCCATTCAAGATTGACAGATATAATAACATCAAATAAAACTAGAGGGGGTGAGAAACACTGTTGTAAAGTTTAACTGTGGTTTAAAGCCAGCTGACTAAATAGCAGTGAAGAAAATTTTGCCAATTATCTCAGTCCCTAGCTGATTGAAAGTTTTAATGGGAGTATCATCTTTGCTATAAATACAGCATTACTCTTCTGACATATAGAGAAAAGTTGCAGGAAGTATACTGTATTTTTAGCAAGTTTAATTTAATGTTGAAAAATTTTGTATTTTAAATTTGTTATAGATACAAGTCTAATGTATGCCTTTTTGAACCTATGTCAAAATGATCATGGCTATAGGAGGCATTCAACTTCTGCCAGGAAAACAAACTAGAGGGGTACCAAGATAAGTGGTGCTGGTAACAGGATCTGTGCCCTGTAGAAAATCATAACCTCTTCTTGCTGCAGTGCTTCCTTTGGCTTGTATAAAGCCTGGTCCTGGCACACCCTGCCTGTTCCCCTGCCAGGATTTGGGGTGGCTGGAGTCCACCACAGCTGCCAGATGAGTGCATTGCACTGAGACAGGGAAGGCATTGCCTCCACCAGCTCCATTTTCTGCCAGCACAATGCAGAGGAAGGCATGAGTCATCCTGCACACACTTCCTGTATGAGTTTGATTAGCTAAAATCTTTTTTTTTGTGTGTAATTAAATTTTTAGAGAAGATGTATAATGGCTTGAATTTTCCAGAGTAATAGGTTGCTTTGCCTATTCTCAGCTTCTTTGCTGAAGTTGATAAAACTGCATGTTCAGATCCCTTCTAAAAACAGACCCGCTTTAAGGATGAAGTCAGGCACATGCCTTGGTTTAAAAAATGCTGGATGTTCTGTCTTTTGGAGGGTATGAGAATTATGCGTATATTTATAGCAAAATCCTCACCTTTTGTAGTCTTTACTGTTTTTCTATTGTAAAAAATGTTCTCTACTCAGAATGTTTCCCAAACTCTTTGCATCTCAACATTGCTGCAATCAGTACATGCTTCTTTCTAAAATGTCCCCTATTTTTAAAAGCCATATTCCTGATGGTTGAAATTCCTCTTGACTTGTAAAATAGCAAATTATCTTATGGGACATGATGCAAAGCAGACTGCAGGCAGCCCAGTCCCTTCAGAGTAGTGAGGCAATGAGGCTGATGATGTTTGTCCCTGCTTGTGCTGGGTCCTGGTCTTTCAGCATAATGTCTACAAAGGATTGAGAGTTTTTTGTTCATGTTTGTTTGTTTTGTTCGTTTGTGGTTTTGGTTGGTTGGGTTGGTTTTTTTGTTTTTGTTTTTTTTGTTTTTGGTTTTATTTTAATTCCCCCCCTCCCCCCCTCCCCCCTCCCCTCCCCCCTTAGAATATTTTGATGTTGTCTAGATGGGATTGCCATATTGCCATATAGCTCTGAAAACTGGCTACTGCACAGGTCATGTAGCTATTTTGATTTGCATTTACATTGCAAATTCTACCCATTTTAGAAATATTTGGAGTACATATGCTGCCATGTAATTAAACCATGATGGTTCCAGTGAAGTGTTGTGTCTGTCAAGCTCATAATATCACTTGAAAATAATTTTTTGAAGAAGATATACATGACACAGTGTGGAGAATATTTTATATTTTCACATTTTATTGAACTTCATTTACATAATTAAGTTTTTGGAGTCCATAAATACTTATTTATTTGCAAATGCTTGACATCATGATGTGCTTATATCAGTTCACATGTAGCCTAATGAGAGTGAAAGAAATTAAAAATCAGGGCATTAACTCGAGAAAAGTCAAACAAATCCTGTAAAAATACCCGAGAAAATATGATATAAGAAAATTGGAGACATTTAAAATTAAATCTGACGTACTATTCTCAGTCCACCCCACTGCGTCTAGGAGCTATTGAACAGTGGGTGTTTTGTGATTGTTTTTCCAGAGTGAATCTCATTCTCAAGAAAGGTCCTGGGCTGATACAAAAATTTTAAAATATTCCACACATGAACTGTAGGAAAATCCAGAAAAGTATGAGCTGCTGAGCATCCTTTTCATCTGGGAACTGAGTGGAGGGAAGGCCATTCAGCATTCCACAGGATGGACTTTCTCTTTGTTTCCTCTAAATTCACTTTTACCTTTTGGTCATTGGATCAAGTTCTAGATAAAAAAGTGATGAGGCTTCCTTGCCTCTCTTGCCCATAATTGTTGATTTGTGGGAATTTCTGCACCTCACATCTCCAACACAGGAACATAAAGGGTTCTTAACGCTAAATCTCTCTATTAAGAACATCTTTTGTGGGGTGAAGTATTTTGTTTAGAAAACATCTCATTACAGTCTATGGAAAATCAAACAAACTTGGGGCACTGTTCCCTCCCACGAAAAATTACAAGGAAGTCAACATCCTGGAAATGCATTTATTCACTTCTGTTTCCTAGTGCAAAGGAGCCAGTTCTCTAAAATACAGGAGCAGAAGATTTAGCTAATCTCCCTCTGAATGAGGTTTTTGTCTTTGCTACAAGCATGAGGAAGTTTTTGCACTGATCTCTTTGCAAGACCAGAGTCCACTATTGAATGCATTCTGATCAAAATCAATATTAAACCTTTGCACTCAGGGGTTTTGTGATGAAGTTCACAAAATCTGTTTTCCTCATAGAGAAAATAGAAAGCATGACAAACAGTCCAAAATAAGATTGCAGAGTTTCTAATTTGAAATTTAAGAGACAAAAAATTAGATTATTCTAATTGCCCAATGTAGATGCTTAAGATATGAAGGCAGTATTTTCTTCTAGCTGGATTTGGGATCTCTTTCCAAAGAGATCTGCAGTAGACATGAACACAGCAGTGTGAGCACAAGTATAGCATTTCATTCTACAGCTGGAACAAACAAACAAAAAGCCTCTCTGTAATTGGATGCATACATTAATGCAATGGAAGGAGACCCTCTTGGCAGCATCTGTGTGGCAGTGAAACAACATGACAGCCAGGAGCAGCTCTCTTCTTTTCTGTTCCACTCCATCTTACTGATACACACCTGGATAATCAAGTTGTATATGAAGTGGATCAGTTTAAGTTGCATCATTTAAAACACTCAGTTAGTTGCATATTTTACACATTGCTGTACTGTAATTATGCAGCTGTATTATGCTTCTTGTCCAGAAATTCCTGGAAACCTGAAATTGCTTGTTGCTTGTTGTGGCCACAGGCTGTTGAAATTCAAATGAGCTTTTTGCTCAGCCACAATTGTATTAAGTCTGCAGGACAGCCTGTGATGCCTGGATTGGAGGCAGGAGACAACTCTTGTTAGGAAATTCCTGTTTGAGAGTATTGGTACTACTGAATTATAACTAATCATCTGAAAGGAAGGCTCTTTAAGGGAGCGATGCCTCACAGGAGAATAGGAACAATTCTGGGCCACATCCCTAGAAGTAATGAATTCTCATTTCTTTTCAATCTAGCAAATGCCCTCTTTAAAGGTTAATTCTTAAATAGTCACTTGGGAACAGACATCTCCTTCAGTCTGATCTCTGTGAGTCAAGCAGACCGCTAAGAAACTTCAGTTTTTCTCTTTCATTGTCTAATGCCTCTTTGCTTCAGATTAAAACTGCTGATAAAGATGATTTCAGCTGCCTCATCTCCTGCATATTCTGTAATTGCTGAATAAAGAAATGAGCTGAAGTAAATAAACAATAACAAACTGATATCTAGGCAACTTGCAACTGCTTTTCCCAAATTGCTCACTGTTATGTGAGGTAGTGAGGCAAAAGGGAACACACTTTTTTTCTGTATCATTCCAGTGGCACAAAGATACTGAGAAGACAATTTCCTTGGCTGAGCAAAGGACCATAAAGGCTGCTGGGATGATACAGTAAATTATCATTTTCTCTTATTCACAGTGATCTGGCTGAAGGCTGAGTATCAACTAAAGGATGTCTGTGACAATCAGAAAGGATGCTGTCCTTGTTCCATGGCCCTCATGGACCTAGATAATTACCCCCATCTCCCATCCGCAGCTCTGAAATTCCTGCAAAGATAAAACAGAATGAAATTATTTTGACACTGTTCATTCATCTGTATGAGCATGGAACAGGAAGGTTTGACAGGAAAATACGTCAGAGACATATGATAAACTAATACTATCCAGATGAATGCAAGTGCTGCCTGGAATATAGAGATGGTGGGCAAATTGCTTGAAATGAGCCTTATTGATTCCACTCTGTGTTGATGGGGCATATATTGGAAGACGAAGTTTCATTTAAACACTTGGTCACTGCAGTAATTAATTGAGCCCTGGGACAGTTTATGTAAAGGACTGGCTCTGAATTCTTTAGGAGCTGGTGACTATCTCTCTTAAATATGAAGCACATTAATAGCAGAACAGCTAATTTATTATAATGGAATGAAAAAATACCATAGCACCCTTGTGGCCCAGATAATGCAGCAGCAGGTTACTACTCTGATGAATAGGGACGTTGATCAGTAGATGTAAAGCTTTCTAGTCTTAGAAGAGAATAGATCAATTTCTTCTTCTTTATGAAGAATGATTCCTTTGCAGTGCAGCTGAGAGCTGTGGACATTTACACCTGAGTTAATCACCCCCAGAACAATCCAACCATTATAGGTATTCTTACCTGTTATTTTTCTTGCTATATAAATAAGTAAATAATTTTTAAACCAGAAAACATAAGAGAAATTTGATTTCTGTTTCTATGCCTTGGTGGTATTTCTACAGCTCACATTGCATTTAAGGAAGACCAGAGAGAGGAAAGTCTGTCTCCAGTGGGATGGGAAGGCTGCACATGGGAACACGTGGGGCTTCTCAGCTGAGTGATATGTACTTGGGTGGGCAGCCCAGAGAAAAGCTGGGGTTCAATAGATGGCACTCTTCCCTCAGAGTCTGCTTCATCCATGCCTAGGTTGAGCTGGTGTGGAGCTGGGAAAGGGACATGAGCTCAATGCCCTCCACAATATTGCAAGCACAGTCTCCAAATTCTTCACACACCTGTGGGAGCTGCTGGTTGTAGGCCTAGTGCTTTGTCAGCATTGTTTAGAGACACCAGTTACAAGCCCCCTTTTTTCCAGGCATTCTGGCCCCACGGCTCCCTGTTTGATTTCCAGAGGTGACTTGTGTCTGAGCACACAGAAGAGCACAGGAATGGGGCACACAGCTGGTCGAGCTCTGCTAGCAGCTCTCTCCCAGTTTTTCTCTCAACCAATATCTGAGATTTCTTACAGACAGGTTTCATAGTAGACAAAAAAATGATACAGAGACAGTTTTGACGAATGCCCTGAACAACTTTTTCCTGGCCATCACCAAGGAATAGCATTATAATAGTAATACTGAATGAGTGACATTTAAGATGACACATAATGCTTTGCATAAAGACGACTCCTAACACAAAAGTCAGTGTCTGGATTTTATTATGTCACTTAACTTAACTTTTGATTTTCATTAATTTGGGAAACATTGCATTCTCAGCAGATACTCAAAAAGGAAAAAGCAGCTTTGTCCTATATTGCAAGCACATAAATAGCAAATCTCCCCATGCCAAGATTCAGGTCTATTTGCAGAGAGTTCCCTGCTGTTCTCACTGCCCCTACTTTTGCTGTGGTAATAAGATCTTCATGATTTAAGAATACTTCAATAATTTTCTGTAACAGCCTTTTCTTGTGGTCTCTCCTGCTCTCACTTCCATGCTCTGCCTGTGTCACACTTAAGAGCTTACCCAAGGCTTTCTTCAGTTGAAACAAAGGTGGAGCAGCACCCTATTGACTCTCCTTACATTTGTAGATGTGCACTAAGCTAGTCCTGCAGATTTAATCATGAAGAGAAAACACAGAGCTGGAAATGAGGATGACTATTCCACAGTAAATTCTGATTACCCCTTAATGTCAGACTGACATCCGACTGTGATCCAGCTTGTGAAAAACATCCTGGAAAATTGTTTAGGGAATAGAAAAATGATCTTTTAAATAAATGTCTTGTTTCAATAAGACAAATGCTTTGATGGCATTTTCTCTAGGATCGTTTCAAAATTTTGAAATAAATTTATATTAGATATTAGAAATAATTTCTTGACTGGTAAGCAGGATGAAACTCAAAAAGAAAAGCCTTGTGAGGCTAGATTAGAAAAAGCTCTGCCAGGGATGCTCTATTTAAGTTGATTGTAGCTAAAAAGCAAAGGAATGGACAGTCAGTTGCTGTCTTCAGGCAACTCCCAGCCTGTCAGTTCTGAGATACTCTGCAATAAAACACATTATCACTAGCAGTGAAAGAAAATGCTCTGAATTTCTCAAAATGAAGTGTTTCAGCTATATCGAAAAGGAATGAGGAGACTATTTTTGTAAAATCTACAGATAGAAACATTCCTGCAAAAGTGCTTTGATTTAAGTAGGACACAATCTTCCATCAGGAATTTTTTAAACCAGTTTTCCTCTGTTTCTTTGGGGAATGCTTTGTTATACAACTGTAACTTTCACCAGAAGTTCTTCCAATGGCCTGTTTGTTCCTTGGATGTTTGCTAGAGAAGTGGTTCCACAGTTGATGTGTTTCCTGGTCAGATGTGTTTGGGTTGCAGCTCTGCAGAACCTCTTGTAGGTCTGGCTTCTCTGACTCACACCAGTGTGCACACACCGAGGGGAGAGGTCCTTGCAGCAGCACTGAGAGAGGGAGATCGTGCTGTTGGCTTTTGGGTCACTGACAGAATCCAACCCTGCACAAGCTATGTCTGTATTTGCAAAACATTGTTTGTGTCCTGAAAAACTTCAGCCAAGAAACTGTCTGTGTGGAACTAATTGCAGGTCAAGTTGACAAACAACAGCATGTGCTTGACTCTCAACTTTAATCTAATTTTATATAGTCTGTAACCAGAAGCCGTGGCCCTTTATCAGAGGGTTTTACAGGTTATGTCTACAATAGTAAATAAAACAGGCAGGGGCAAGACTCTAGTCTTGAGGCCAGTAGGTGCTGCACGGTGTGTGCCCAGCCAGGAGGAGCTCTGCTCCCCTTGTCCCATAAATCAGGACTGCCACGTCCAAGAATGGCCTCTACCCTAAGGCAATGTTTGAGTAGCAAAGCCAAAGCCAGCGTTAGGGACTGTGGTAATAGCTGGAGAATGTTACTGTTGAATGGAGACTTACAGATCAGCACCCGGGCTGTACCTTGACCCTCTTTATTTGATTTCTATCATTGTAACCATATGTGAAGCCATATCCACTGTCTGTATTTTCTCCTCAGCATTTTGCTAAGGTTAGGAAGGGCTATATTGACTTTCCATGCCTCCCTACCCTCACAGATAAGGCACAAAGAGGTGGTGTGGCTTGCCCAGGTTTATGCAAAAATCTTGTAGAAAAACTGGAATGCCTATGCCAGGCTCTATGTCATACCACTATTGTTTAAAAATGTGCACTAAGAGAACTCTGTTTAATGCAAGGATTTCTTTTGTCTGTTGTTGCAATGGGTAGGGACTTCAAAGAATGTGTACTTTAAAGTATTCTAAGCCATATTTATAAAACCAAAAGAAACCTTGGAATAGATGGGAAACAATGAATTTTTAAACACACTTCTCCCCTTAAAAATTTGATAAGATACAGTGTTATTTTTGCCTCCTGTTTGTTTAGAGTGGAAAATTTATTTCAATTACAGTGGCAGCTCCTCACCCCCAAAATGTTCCATAATTATCAGCTAAAAGTGCAGAATCAACAGAAAACTGTTTTATTAATTGCTCACAAACATAAATCGTTCAGACAATACAACTCTACTTCCTGCTTGGGCACTTACCCAGGCAGAGCTCCAGCTGAGATTTATTTCCTTTTCTTTGATTTTAATTGAATGTGCTGCCACAGATACTGTGCACAAACACGAAGCGCGGTAACTGACTTAATTACAGTAATCTCACGACTATAAGGCACACCCTTTTGACTAAAATTTTCCCCCGAACCCGGAAGTGCGCCTTATAGTCCGGTGCACCTTATATAATGGACAGAGTTCGGAAATTTGCAAACCCAGAAGTAAGAGCTGAGAGCCGCAGGTGGCACGGAGCAGCGGCAGGCATGCCTTGGCCCTGCCGGGTACAGGTGGGCCTGGGGGCCCATGGCTGCCGGGTTGAGGTGGGGCCTTGGCCAGCAACTGCGCGGGGGGAGCTGGGGGCGGATCCTCGCTGTAAAAAAAAAAAGTGCACCCTATAGTCCGGTGCGCTTTATCTGATCTACAAAGTTGCGAAATGTGCCGGCTCCCAGGGGGGTGCGCCTTATAGTCCAGTGCACCTTATGGTCATGAAATTACTGTACACGTTTTTTCCTTGGAAAGCCTGACTTTACACATCCCCTCAATACAAACATGGCTGCTGTGCAATCTCACTGCCCTTGTGGCTGTGGGTTTTGGCAGGTGGCTGTGTCACAGTGAGCAGCCACGATGCGAGGTGTTCCTGCCTGGCTGCCCCTGCCCAAGTGCTGGGGACAGCGATGGACCCAGAGTGGGCTCCGTGCTAAGCCACAGCCACCGTGCCTCTGGTGCCTATGCTGTGAGCAGGCTGCCTTTGAAGAGAAGAGGGGTGCACAGATGGGTGATAATGCCTTCAGCCACACTTACTGCTCTGTCAGAGCCCCTGGTGTCCTCTAACAACATCCCAGCACTGCCTCCACACTTACAAATCTTCTGTTTCAGTAATATCTGCATGAATTTCCCTGTGGCAACTCCAAGACACTGCCCTGTTGTCCACCATGTGCACACCCAAATGTTCAAAAATCCTAGCTGGACTCCCCAAGCCATGCTGTGATAAAACATTTGAAAATTGAATTCTGCAGTTTTGCCTTATGATATTCAAACTGTACAAGAATAAAAGACAGCAATGTAATTTTTTTTTCTTTTAAACATCTGGCAGAGGGTTTTTTACTGTGATAAAGCTGAATATTCACATATCTGCATGATTTCTTAGGGACACAGTGAAGTCCTTCCAGGACTTCTCTGAGACCCTGGAGTGGCCCAAGGCACTGCCAGGGCAGTGCATGTTCAGCTGTGGTCCCACATCAGTGCCACTGCCAGGCTCTGCTTGGGGGGAAAGGAGTGGGCTTTATCAGTACATTGAGGGTCTGTGATTGTCGCCTGGAGCAGAGGTGACATCACTACTTTCCTTTAGGAAAGAGAGGGCAAAGAAGAGCAGTGTGGGGCTGTGGCAGAGGGACGTTGCTGTCAGGGAGCTGTGTGTCTGCTGGGGAGGGAGCTCATCATCCTGCTCCATGTTAGCCCAGTCCTGTGGAAGCAGAGTGACGGCCACTGTCATCTCAAGGGACTAGCCTGCCCAGAAATTCTGTTCTTTGGCACAGTCAGCATCTACTCTTTATATATCAGACCCTACATGACTTACTGCCTCTTCAGACTTGCAGCTCATTTTGTTGGTTTTGATCATTAGAGCCTCTCACTGTCTTTGTGCATTACTCTGTTGAGCTGGGAATTGTCTTCAGTGAGAGTCATCTGCTGTGGAGCTGATCCCAATCTCAGCTACAGACAACATCAGTGAAATGGAAGGTCTAGACACAGAATCATGATCAAGAAATAATGATTTATAGAACTCTTTGACAGATCAGTATATGTCAAGATATGTAAGAATATGTTAATGCATCTTCAATAGACAGATTATCTGAATGTTAATGGCAAATCATATTTTGTTCTTGGTAAAGATTTATCTTTTAATGTGTGTTGTAAGTATACACTTGTGCAGTAAGTGTTAACAGACTAGCAGATATATTTATTTCATTCTATAGCGTGTATCAAAGAGCTATTTATCCACAGTACAGTGATCATAAATTTCGTTTCCTTAGTGATTTCCCCTGTGTGCATGAACTCTGGTTTATGTTCAAATTCTTTTCCCTGTTATATCAAATTATTTGTCTTCAGGGAAGATGGGTGGATTGAAGAGACACTGTAATATTTGGGACAGAAATCTGAAAAATGAGCGCTTTTGTGATTATTTACAAGGCAGATATTGGAGAACTGTGTGTTCATTATATTGTGCTAAAATTATTGGCTCAAAAAAATCTGGCTTTTATCCACAGAGATGGAATGGAGCATGTATTAATTCCAACACTTTCAATTGCATATCAGGAAGATAGATGGAGGAAGAAATTCAGAAAAAACTCTGCAAAACATATTTTTTTTTCCCTAAGATTTCCCTTCTTCATATGGATTTTCTACTCCATAGTCTTGTGTCTCTGGAGACATGCCTTAGATCACTTCATTGTAATATCTTGTGTTGAACTGAACAGTGTTCATGTCAGCAAATGAGAGTAGGACCAGCCCCTTGGGGGTTTCAGTATCTGGTGTCTGGTTGTTTGAGTATAAAAAATCATCTGTTCTTATACACTTTATTCCTTCACATCCTCCATATCTATCCTGAAGAAGGATTTTTGAAAGTACAGGAAGCATATGGGATTTTCAGACTAAGAAATATGGAAATGGGGGAAGAAAATTTTATGCCTTTAAGCATTAAAATATTTCCTTGTTTTTTAAGAGCAAAGAAATTTGAATTATAAAGATGCAGGCTTATATGAGGTTGCAACCCTATCCGAGGTTGTACAAGTAGGATCTGAATGATTTTGTTTAAGATGGTAGCAAATCCAAAGATCCAGTAATGTGTAATGCTCCTTACTCTGCAACCTGTTGGGAGCCACGCTGTGCTCTGGCTCTTTGGGAAGGGATGGCTGACAGCACTGTGCTCTCTCTTTGTCTGTAACTCTCCTGTTATTGTTTTTTAACACTGGAGTAGAAATGTGAGATAAATTACAAGATTGTCTTGGCTGTGTGTTCTTCCTGGGATGCAGCTCTAATTCCATGGCTGTGTTATGTTTGCTGTTATAATGGTGTTTGAGGGCTGTGATCAGTATCTGCTCAGCTGCCCCAGATGCTGCTGCACTTGCAGAGTTTATAGTAGTTGTAGAAGTGAGTCTTGAGGAGGGACTTGCTAAAGCTTTGCTCCTTACTGAGCAGAGAAAGGTTGAAAATCTTTTGAAGGTAAAGTGGAACATTAAGTAGCCCATGGCAACAGCAGTGGTAGTGCAGGACATGGGCAAGGGGGCTTGAGATGAGGTTAGAAACAGAAGATACTCTTGTTCCTTTCCACACTTCCAGCAAAATGATGGTGTTCAGTTACCAAAAGTGTGAGTGCCTTAGAAAATTCAGCAACTAAAACAGCAAAGCAGCATTTTCTATGCTTTCACCTTCATTGTGTTGCTGTTCTCCGCATTCATCCTTAGATTGCTCATACACTGAGTGACTGCAAAAAACAAAACAAACAAGCCCTAGCAGATCTAGTAACTGTTTTTTGCTTGCTTGCTTTTTTTTTATTCTGCTTAACCAAGACAGAAAAGTGAAAGGCAACAACAGGGGAACATGAGAGCCCAGGAGAGGAACAGAAAAGGTTTTCATGTAAAACAGCTCGTTTTGGATTGACACAGGAATTGATTGTTCTAATGACTGGAAAAGAAAAGGATGCTTAAAGGCAAATTATGTGTTTTTTGATACATATAATTTCTGCAGCTCATGTCTTATAGAAGTGTTAGGATCTGATTCTATGGGAAAACTCAGGATGGACAGTGAAGTTCATCTCATCAGATTTTCATAGCTATATTGACTGTTTTGCTCTAGCACATTATGACAACATAGTGACAATCATTTTGGCAGCCACGAAGCCCCTAGATTTTCTAAAGTGGTCTAAGTGCTCGTCAGTTTATTAATGTTCCCATAATGGTGCCTTTATGCAGCTTGTTTCTGTGCTGATTTCCTAAGTAGGACACAGCTACTTTTGTGGTGGCAACTCTTGTGGCAAGGGCTGAGTGAAGTGTGTCATATCATGTGAGTTAATTTGGTCTAACAGCAGTTCATTCCCCAGACAAATAAGAAAAGGCACTGGTGTATGTGAAAAAGAGTCTTGAGCTATGTTCCTTTAATGTTGTTATAAAAGTGTGGTAGTGTTTTAAAAAGGGGAAAGAAATTAAAATTTATAAACTTAGGACTTGCATGGCAAACCTGATATGAGAATTATAACAGTTGCTTAATGCACTTGTTATAAAATTACTAAGGAACCTTAAAGGATACTAGCTATTAGCAAATTGTTTACTCAAGGTATCTCAAAATGCATGGTCATGGTAGCTTTTGCCTTAGCTACTTCCTAATGACCAGCAACATCTTTATTTTCTTATTTAGAGTTTCTCTGAATAGTTCACCATAATATTAAATAATTGTTGCTGAAGAGTAGTTAATGACCCAATATATAGCTATTGTAGCAAAATTATGTCCGTTAAGGAAGCAGTCTTTAAAAGAATAATTAACCAGTTTTCATGGAGCTCTGGCTGGTGGAAGTGCAGCTCCTTAGCATGATATTTATTTAAGCACATTTTAGGAGCAATTTAAGTCAGACATTTGTTTTTCTCTAATGGAGACTGGGAGTTTTCCACCACTGAACAAACAGATTTTCACAGTTCTAGCTGTTGTGCTCCTGAGCACTGTTTCTCTTTAAAGGGTTTCCTACCAGCTGTGGACTTACAATATATTATGTGATGCTGAAGGTCTAATGTCTGAGTTAACAGGCTGTTAATTATGTTAATGGTGCTTAGGAAAAGATTATTATGAAATTTAGTTAATAGTCCTTTGCAGTGCAAAAACATTGTAATATAGAGAAATGAAGATATCACCATGGTGTCTGTTAGTGAATGAGAAGATGAAGAGATGAAAAGGATACATTGCTCATTGCTGAAACCTTACAAAAAGAAAAAGTGAAATTTCAAAATTAATAACTTAATTGGAGTCATTATAGAGGTCTTGCTGCTGCCCACCCAGCCTCTGATGCTATTTTGTTTTGTCCCGTTTTCACTGACAGTCTTTGAGAACATGATGGCATTCAAGGTGTAAAAACTGGGTAAGTATAGAAGTAATGAAAATGAAAATCCCTGGGGTAAAGTCATGTCATGACATATTTCACTACAATGAATAACACAGACAGATATTTCCATAATGAATAATGTGCTAATAAAGTAGTGTGTTTGTAAAACTAGATTGAATGGAACAAATTAGAGATGGTTTAATAAGACATGATATTATTATGGAGCTTATTTGTGCTTATTTGCAAGTCCTTGATAAATTTGCTCTTGGAAAATTTGGTACATAGTGCCAATTTCGGAGTCACTTGAAAGAAGTGATGTGATGATGTCCATGAGAAAACAGCAGTTAGTTCCACAAGGTAAAAATCCGCAGTGTTTGATAGAGTCTTATGTATGCAATGCACATCTTTATGTAGGGTTATGTAGGATGATTTTAATCCAGATTTATTATCTTTTAAGTTATTCAAACTTCACACATATACTATCTGTCAACGAGAAAAATGTAGGGTTTCAAAAAATGTACTTCAATAAGAATTTTCTTTAAACAAATAGTTTCAGGATTTTCAAGGGAAAAAAAAAGGCAATCCAGGTTTCCTGTATTGCTATCCTCAAATCCTCCAGCATGCCTTCAGTTTCAAGCAACAAATCAGTATCTATTAGGAGTCAGTAAGTTAGTGGGCATTATACTTAGCATGCTATAAACTAGAAATTTATAGGATGATCCTCTGGATATAGAATCACAGAATGGTTTGGTTTGGAATGGACTTTAGGATCATCTAGTTCCAACCTCTTGTCATGGGCAGGGACACCTTCCCAGGACCTGGAATCAAAATAGGTAGAAACATAAAAGGACAGTGATAAGCAGGAGAAACTTCTAATGAGAAAAAAAGACATGGATGATTGTATACTTTAACCAGTTTAAGTTACAGCTCTCACTTTTAAGTGGGGTTTTTGTTGTAGGTTTTTGATTTTTTAAAGAATTACTCAAATAGCACAGTATAAATTGCTCAGATTTTAGTATTAGACATTGTCTTTCAGCTGAAGAAATACAAAGGAATCAGTGATATAGTCCTAAGGCCCATTCTGGCATATTTGGAAGCAGAGATGGAGCTGCTCCTAGGCATTTTTGAAGGCCAAGAGTGCAGTTGACAACATTTGGAAATGTACTCACTGCAGCCATTGTAATTCAGACTGTGAACAAGAAGTGAGGGAGGTATAATTTTCTTGTTTGGATTTGTCACTAACTTTGTTATGAGAAAACTTGGGCAACTAAAGGCACTACAACAATGCTCCAGAAATTTCACACTTTGTTGACACACTGTTAGAAACCAAAAGGCTGTGAGGAATCTCAAGCAAGGTAACATTAATTATGAAAAATTATCTGATGAGAATTCATCATACCCCTGCTCAAACATTCCATTGCAATGCAAAAGATTTTAAGAGCTGAATTAATTAGTATATGCCAATGGCATATGCAAATGAGGATGTCTAGTAGGAAATCGAATTTATGAACTGGTAAAACAGCAAGTGCACTGATAGCTCATCTAGAGAAACATTTGGTTGATGAAAATCTGCCATTTAAGACCAAACTGCAAATCTTCAAGAGAGAGGTTATTTCAGTTTTCCTGTATGATGTGAAAGCTGAGGTGTTGGCTATAAAGGCAGAGCCTTATCTGTCAAAGGTGTGCTTCTGGGTGCCTGGAACAGCGTGACAGAGAGTGTAAAGAATAGTTAAATTGAACAGAAATATCTTGGAACTAGCAAAACAAAAGGAAGCAAAACAAGAATTAACATAGAGGATGGACTGGAGACTCTTTTATTTGGTTAGTTTTTGCTCCTAGAAAGTTTCATGGCAAGGAAAGGGTCTACAATCAGGATATTTGTTTTTCTGTCCTTGACGCCTTACTGGGATTTCAATATGTATAGTGTAGAGTGAATATGTGCATCTAGAGTGTAGACAGTTTGTTTTATGATGCATTTTCTCTTTTGGCCTCAAAAGTAATGAGAGTATTTCCACTGTGCATTTGATGAGTTTTAAAAGCATTCTTCCCATGTGAGACCATCACATGAAGAATGGAATTACCAAGCTAAAACAAAAAAGATTTTGTTTGCCAGTTGAAACAAAAGGAATATTAGTCTCTTCAACAACATACTTAAGAGTTTAATTTATATGCAACATAATTGATCTGAATCATAACAAAACAGAATAAATACCTTGGAGATTTCAAAGAAAATGTTTTATTACTTGATTCAAATACCAAGTGATGGTAATATAAAAATATTTATTTTCACAACATGTTGCAATCATGACAGGTTGATAATATTCTTGATGATTATAGCTGACATTTTCTTTGAAAAATAATAAACAATATGGTCTCCTGGAGCAATTACACAAATGATTATTGGTAATGTGCCCTGAGATATTCATAGAGAATAACTCTCAGAATAGGGCCAGGGCTCCTCCAAGGCTGGTGTCATGGGTTGACAAGTGCCTCCCATCTCTTATCATGCAAGTGAGAACCTGAGCCCGAGAAGTGAGAAAAGAACTTTCAGAAAAGACATAATGATTATTGAAAAAGGTTGAGAATTACTGTGGTTCAAGTAAAACACAGGAAGCTGCAATGCCATTTTATGTTCAAATAAAGCTGATCCATTATGTTACACAGAACTCACAGAAATGTATTAAGCACTTAAGGATTCTGCAGGATAAAGAGCTGTACTGCATATCTCATCAGTTAAATATTTATTTCTGAGGACAGCTAAGGACAATACTTTTATGTGCAGAAGTGATAATGCTGTAAATGCAGACAAATGATGGTAAAATCCCTGTAGGATGGTAAAGTTTCAAGTACAACAGTGTTTCACAAGAAATCTTGGAAATCTTGAATGCCTTATGTCTTGAGCAATGAGAGCAAGTCAATATAGATCATTTTTAACATACTGAACCGTGCTTTGCACATTACTAAATGTGGATGAATGAATGTCTGTGCAGAACAGCTGTAATATATTGCTCTAATCTTAGGCTGTGAGTTGATTGTTTGCTTGTTTGTAACAAAAAAGCTGTGAGTAACTAAGCCACTATGCAGCATGTCTAAAGTTCAGAATGCTTACTGTTGTGGGAGTTAGGGACTTAACAGTCTACTCACAAGGCTTTTGTAGAAATTACTTGAATAATTTTTATTCATTCACATAATTAGTTTTATTAATTAATTTTATTTAAATAATAATTAATTAATCACATAATTTATTAATTCACATTCATTTCTATATAAATCAATACAGTTTTTAATAAATAAATAGTCTCTTTATAAGTAGTTTCATTTACAAACAAAACCTGATTATTAAAACCACGTATTTGTGTTTGTGAAACTGCAGATTGATGCTTAATAACTGAAGATATCATGTTGCAGTAGAGAAGTAATAGTGGCTAAAAGTGCCTATTAAAAGTTTTATTGGAAGTACAGTACTACATGGGCAATCCCTGTGCTGAAATGTGTGTTAGGCAGTCCTCTATTATTTAAGAGAAGCTATGGAATGCATGAGCTGAAAACTCAGCTGCTGCCAGAGCAATTTCTTGACCATGATGAAGTCATTCACTAACCATTTCACCATTTAGAGTAGGATATTGATATTTTTTTCACTAGAGGATCACACGGGTATACAGTAATTTCACGACCATAAGGCGCACCTGACTATAAGGCGCACTTCCGGGTTTGGGGAAAAATTTTAGTCAAAAGGGTGCGCCTTATAGTCGTGAAATTACTGTATTTTGTTATGTTAAACTCTTCCATTGGAAAACACACTTCACACACTTTTTCCCCCCGCTCCATGACTGTTTCTGGCACTAAAATGTGCCAAGACCCAATTTTTGTGTATGGTTTATGGTCTAGTGGTAGTTCTGCATAGGAAGAAATTGCCTGCTTGACACAATGAAAATAACTCAGTAGAGGCCAAGGACATGTTGTCAGCAGCACTGAGGGGTATGAGTGTCGTATTCAGCCTCACGCACGTAGCTTGGGGAAACATGCTGATGCTGAAAGTCAAAAACTGCAAGTGAAGCAGAGCATGCCTTTCACCAGCAGTTAAAAGTGTCACAAGTGTCTCTTCCTCATACCTGCTCCAGATCACAAGGCTGTGAAGAGGATGCTTTGGGCCAAGTTGATGTCAGGACGGTTAAAAATGGGCACAAACTGAAAGGCAGGAAACATTTTTTAATGTGAGAATGATTAAGGACATTGTGGATTCTCCATCCTTAGAGATGTTAAAAAGCTGTCTGGATTTTGCCTTGAACAACCTGAATTTGGTGGCCCTTCTTGAGCAGAGGGTTGAACAAGACTGACATGAGTCCTTTCAAACATTGACCACACTGTAAATTTGCAAAGACATTCTAGAGGTAATCTATGTTGATGAGTGAATTTTTTTGTCTTAACAAACGTATGGTTCTGCTCTCAGTACAAGGAACAATATTACAGTCATAGACTGTGATCTGGTCAGAATTTCTTGGCAGTGCATATTTCTGTTTTGACTCCAGACCAAACATTTGCCTCAAGGACGTGATATTTGTAAGGAAAGCCTAAGCCTTTTAAATCAGTTCATACTCTCAGAAAATCCAGGTTTTCCAATCTTCTGAGTCAGAGGAGCACATCTTCTCAGCAGACTGTTTTACTGGTATTTTTCATATACACTATTATAGGCAAACTTGTATATAAAAAAGCACAGGTCAGATGCCTGCTCTACAGGCAAAATATTTCAGTGTAGTTTTAGTAACCACAGGAAAGCGTAAAGGAGAAGGCTAGTAGTTTTCTGCTGAATATTTAGTCTACTGAACATAATAGCATCGACAGATTCTGGTGGACTTATTAATTGCACAGTCCAGATTTCAATTTCTCTTCTGACTGTGTTCAAAATGTGCGTAGCTTTAAGTAACTAATTTGTACAGACAACTGTGATAATTATTACCTGAAAGAGATATTGAAGAAATAGCTGATCAGTTAGAAAAGCTACTGAACTTTCTGGACATGTACTTCCTCATTTTTTATTTGCAGACACAAATATGTAAATAATTCTCTAAAAATCGAGTCTTACTGTTAAAATTTCTTCATTTGTGAAACTGGACTGTATAGAAAGAAAACACAAAAAGAATATAAATGATTCCAGATAGATTTGCATAATGTGGGAATATCACACATTTTAATATCTGTTATAATGTTTCTGATACTTAATAAAATCAGTTTAGTGCCAGATTTTAGTAAAGGTCATCATAGTGCATTTTCATTTTATAGCTACAACGTTTCCCCATTTATAAGGATTATTTTAAACTGAATGAATTAAATGAATGAATGACATACTACAGAGGTAAATATTAAGGAAGGAGTATTATTATTTCAGTTAAAGGATGTTATTGGCAAAAGATCAAATGAGTGTAAATTGGCCATGAATAAATTTAGAGGGGAAATTGGAAGAAGGTTCCTTATCTGTCCACAAAATGTATTTCTGGAACTGTCTGACAAAGAGGGGAGGGACGGAGTAATTGAAACAGTTTTTTTCAGTAATGTGATATACTTTGGAAAGGGATCGCATAACTAAATAGGAGATCTCATGAAGTGAGATTTGTCATGGGATCCTGGAAAGTAATTTTGTCCCAGGGCACAAGTTTGCAGCGACAGTTTTCACATATGTGCTGTGTCACTATCCCCACAGTCGTCCCTTAGAAATGTTATTGCCAGAAAATCATATAATCACATCCACGTTGCTGAGTTTCTATTCAGCTCTAGTTAGAAATAAGCCACCAGTTTCCTATCTTGGTCTATATTTGGCTTTCTTTGGGTTTGCATTCACTGTCCTCTGAAGCCTTGGAGGTGAGCAAGTGGACATAGTTGGGGTGAAATTGTACCTTTAATGGCTTCATATCCTTAGGTGTCTGGTTGGAGTGCTCTGATCACACAGTCAGTGTAAAACTGGCAGTTGCCAGGTATGAGCTTAAGAAAAAATTCTATCCTGAATTTAAATTAGCAGCAGTCCTGCAGTCTGTGTCTATCTTAGGACTCTGAGTTTTATTTAGCAGCTGAAGCACAGAGACGTGGAATTAGCAAGATTCTTCCTGCTTTTACCTAAGGCATAGTTCAGGCTTGGCGTTCTGAAAGAGTGTTGAAAGACTTTTTATGCTTTGCTGCATGGTATACATGTTTTCAGACTTCAAACTAGAGCATGGCTGCCTGACATTTGGAAAACTGGAGTCTCTGAAATGGCTGATTTCTCCCATCCTTTGTTCTCAAATAAGGTAATCATCTTATTTATTTCAAATAGGAAGTTTAAATTCCATTTCTTAAGAAATAATATGTATTCCTTAACTTTATAATTCTCTTAAAATTTTCTTACAGAATTTTTTCTTCTTGATCATCTTTCTCCACATTGGTGCTCCCTACTTCACTATATCATTGCATAGGTGAAAGGATACCCCTGAAATGGAATATTTGCCTTGGATTCTGATGGAAGAGGGAACAAAAGTGGACACACTGAAATCAGTATTTGTTGGTGGTTAAGTCTTTACTCTTAAGAACAAGGATCCCATGGAAGCCAGCTTGTGAAGTCTAATGACAAAACTGAAATGCCAAAATTGCATAGTACTTGCTTGCGACATGTTCCTTTAGCAGTGCTTTGAGCTTCAAACCTAAAAAAACAACAAAATGCCTTCCTGGATAAAGTCAGTTCTCACCTTTGTGTGAAATACTGCAGTGGTGTGTTAAATAGCACCCACTGTCTGTTCATCTGAGGCCCACAGCAACACTGCCAATACCAATACTGCAATTTCCAGTTCTCATCTCTGTGAGTTATGCATTGAGTGTGGTTATATCATGATAAAATTATGATTCATAGTGTTCCTGTTGTTTTTCATATCATTCACCCATTAAAAACCATGAAATTGTGAATGCAATATGGAATAATTCTGACCTTTTTTTCCTTCAGATTTGTCAAAGGACTCCAAAATGGCAGGCAAATATTATCAGCTTATGCATATTCTTGATTAAGAGAATTTTCTATGATGACCTCTGCTTTTTTACCTCTAGATTTTTAAAAATCTGTTCTTCTTCAATGTACTGGCTTAAGATTTTCTTCTTCAGGGTGAGGGAAAACAACTCCTCCTATTCCCCATTGCAGAAATAAACTTTACAGTGCAAAGGCTGTCTAAACCCACATTCCAGCTGTCACCGAAAATTTTAGCATATTACAGCAAATAAACCAGTCTGCTGCTGAAAAATAAATTAGAATTAGAACTGGTCAGAAATGCTTTGCCCTGCTCAGCTTGTCTGTGATATATGTGATGAATTTCAGTAAAAGAGGCTTTGATCACAATTTCCATCAAAACTTCACTTTCCAAAAACAACATTTGAGTAGTTTGCCAGACCTGTATAACTTCTTGATTAGGAGACAATCTAGTTTGGACAGAGGATTGAGATATGTAGTTCTTTTAATTTGTTTTCAAGGACATGAACTATACTGTAAGGGATATAAGGGAGAAAATACAAAAAGGCCTGAGGGCTCCAATAGAGTAAAAAGAGTTTCAGATGGCAGAAATGAGAATTAAAGCATTCAGGAGAAAATAAACTGGAAAACATATACTAAGTGGGATGGAAAGAGCAGTAAAGCTAAAAGAGACCTTAGGGAAGAGAGAGGACAGCAAATTAGACATAAATTTGTAATCTGATATTGAGGCAAAACAAGGCAATGAAATTTGAGCTATTTATACAAAAGAAGTGCATCATAAAAATACTCCAAGTAAATGGAGTAAATATTTTTGCATCTAACTTTCTCTGTAGAGGATTTTAAGTCCCATTTTATAAACAGAATTGCGAATACAGAGTGCAAAAAGGGTGAAGGGCTGGATCTGGTAAAATACAGGCCATGTGAGTTGTATATATATTGTATGATTTTACATGTCTAGGTGTTAATTGACATCAAAAGAGCTGCCTGTCTTAAGACGAGACACATCACCCTTTGGATGTGTCTGTTTCTGTAGATTGACTCAATGGTGACCAATTTAGACAGCTGAACCTTTCCATAGCTAAATTTTGAAGAGGTGAATCATGTATTTTTGTTACTAAAAGACCTGAGAGAACTGAGATGAAAATTACATGAAAGGTCTAGAATGTCTAGAGATGCTTGCAAGGTTTGGAAAACAACTCAGATAAGACTCAAGATCTCATAACCGTTAATAAATATAGAAAAAAATGAAAGCTTTGAGGAATGTGAAAAAATATTTGAGGTACAAATGTACATAGCCAATGAAAGGGGATTAAGGGAGATTTAGTAGTTTGCAGCTTGTACACGCAACACACAGTCCAGTTCAGGTGAAGGAAATGAAGAAGCTTCAGGAAGCAAATTTGATCCTTCAGTGAGGTGCTTCTTTTTTTTTTTCTACCTTCTCACAGCTGTGACAGCAGTGCAGCACTGTCGAAGCATTTACATCAGTGTAACTGTGAAATGAGAGGATGTCCAAGCTGTTCCAACTTCAGGAGCCATTTAATAGGTGCCTTCCTTAACTCACTATCTGGGTATGTGGGATGTTGGTGCTGTGGTCAAATTCTGGTGAGCTGCAGCGCTTTGCACACAGCACCAAGTTTCTCAGAAAAACACTGCTTTTGTGGACAACCATTTTCTATGCCAAAATTGTTGATTTCCCTCTCTTTTACCTTCTATTTATTGCAGATGCAAAGGAGATATGTTAACCGTCGGGGTTTCATGATATCTAACATTTCACAGAAAAATCTGTGCGGTTTATTTGTGTAAATCATTACTACATTTGTAACAAAATTAGAAATCTATTATTTTCACAGAAGTTTTGAGAAGATGAGGTACTTTGTTTTGTTTTGTTTTTTATGTTAAAGTGTACACTTCTTAGCGTAAATGATTTTATTGCTATCAATTTCATATAGCCAGCATCTTTTAAAGCAATTAATTGCTTTTGCTTACTGAAAGAACAGTTTTGTCGACTTTAAACATGTTGACTTACACTTATGGTGATGGAACTCAAATTAAGGCTGACATAAGTAAGCTCTGAGGATGTCACCCCCTTGACCTTCCATAACCCTGTGAAGCTGAACCATCCTGTCTTGTAACATGCAGCCTTTTATACTGAATGAACAAAGCTGAGGTTGACACAAAATATATCCTGGAGTCACACTAGCAAAGCTCTTAAAATTACTCACCCAGACTCAAAATCTAATTATCTTTCAGCTTTCTTCCTTTTACCATGAGAATGGTCAATAAAGTGGGTGCAAAGGCAACTCACAAATGACATTTTAGATGCTAATGGGAGGAGAAGGAAAGGAGAGGGAATTTTCCAAACCTGAAAATAATCCTTGTCTACAAAGTCACAGGTAAACTTAGGCACCATCAAGTTTAGACACAGCATGGTACAGTTCATGTTATACTGTTTAGTATGCACTGAATGCACAGAGGGAAGAGCATGAGAGAAAAATAAATGGACTCAGTACAAAATAAATGGGTAGCATAAGGCTTTTGAGACTAAGACAACATTTCTCTGCCTCTTACTGTTTATTTTATTTTAGGTTGAAGTACTTTATCCTTTATATTTCCAAGTTTCTATATTTGTCTGTGGAGCAGCTGGTGCTATTTGTTCTGGGTAATTTAATTTATTTATTGCTATGTATTCTAAAGACATGTAGCTCTATCTTCTAATGGTTTTACTGTGTGCTCTTTAAATTGAAACAGTTGATCAGGATTTTTTTTGCTACACCACCTCTTGAATTCTTTAAAAGAACAATTGTATTTCAATGCATTTTTCTTAAAGAGGGTATTTAATCAAAGTGAAGGATAAATTTGAATAATGCTCTATATATTAATTAAACATGAATATCAGGATGCTCAGGATTGCACTATTAGATTTTGTTTTTTGGTTAAGATGTTCATAAAGTCTGCAAATATAGTTACAAAGTGATGTACGATACAGCAAGATCCCAAATAAACCTACTTTTCAATTGAATGTATTTGCTTTCAGCAGTTTTCTCTGTCTTAGTATTAGATAACATTTCCTTTTTGCTCATGTTCTATTGTGAGATGCAAACCAGAATGTAGGAGTCTTGTAAAAATGAATTTTTGCATTGCTAGAATAAATGTGCTTGTCCAGAAGTACTTTTTATTTTAAAAACGAAAATATCAGTAGATGTAACCTATCCTGACATCCATTCTGATCTGATTAGACTGAAAACACAGATCTGTTGATTGGGGAAAATTAGTTTGGTAACCATAGTAGAAGGGAGATTTTACACTATAAAGCAGTTCAAGAAAGAAGAGAATGGTGGATCTATAATTCTTTTTTTTTTTTTTCCTGTGTTTCTTCAGGAATGAACAGAGAGCTGCAAGGAAGTTGCTATTGCTTGCAGACTCTATCTTTGATGACCCTTGAGAAATAAATCAGCAGTAGCTCCTTATGCAAGACTCCAAATAGCAGGAGCATTACCACAGCTGACTCGTACTGCTTGTGCCATTGTTTAGCTCTTTGCCAGTGCCTAAACAATCACCAGAGGAGACCATTTACATTTACTCCAGGGTGGATGAAAGAAACTGCCACCTGAAAAGAAAATCATGTTAAGGTCTTAAAAAAATAAAGATACATGAGCATTCACTTGTAGACTGAATATGTTTTACACATTCACTTTGAATTTTGTTTTTTACATTCACTTTCAATTAATGTGGTGGATTTTTCATGTGCAAACCTAGGTATTTTTGTCATGTTTTTTTTTTTTTCCCCTAGTTTTGGCAACTCTTTTTTTCCTACACAAAAAGTTTTAAATGCATGAAAATTAGGAGGAGAATTATGCATTAGAAAAATCAGAAGTTTAAGAATCTTTCTATCCTAGTATAATCAAGGAGTACATTTGAGGGAAAGTTTACAGGTGCATAATGTATCACATCTTCAGAAGTACAGAGGGGTTTTTTGTTTTGGTGGTTTTTTTTTTTTTTTTTTTTTTTTTTTTTTTTTTTTTTTTTGTTTTTTGGGGTTTTTTAAAGGCAAAGCAATTTGCAGTTGACCTTTGACTTTTCCTTTTTATAAAAAAGAGTAGAGGCTTAAAATCAATTTATCATTCATGTCCAGGGCTGGACTTTCAAAGCAGATCAGATTGCTAAATAAGTAATCTGAAACTTTGACTGTAAGAGTCACATCAGGAGCAGCTGTGCACTCTAATCACCTCTGAGAAATCTGGGCTTTGTGAGCATCCAGGAGAGCACCACACATCTGATGCATCTCAAACCAATGCTCTGAGAGCAAACCTGGTGCTGCGTAGTCATTATCTGAAACCAGAAGCTGTTTTTGACAATTTATTTTGAACAACTTTATGGCTTGTCGATGCATTGACGGATATCACTCCAGCTGTGTTACAGATATTTTATGGTTTTGAACAGAGGTTGTCAGTGAGTAGCAATTCTCTGTTGAACAAACACAGGAAAATCTGAAGAAGCACAAAATATTGTGCTTTGAACTGTCATATCTGTAGGCAGAACAATACAGTAAATGATTCTCTCTGCTGTGTTAGAGCATCAACCCCTCTGAGGCATCAAATATGGCTAGAGCAAATGTTTAATATTTGTTAGAGTGTAGGGAAGGATGCCAGGCATTCAGTCCTGACTCAAGAGTTGATGATTTGAACTCCAAACTGGCCTGTAGAGAGAGGGAAATAGCTGCACAAGCAGAAAAGTTTTGCTTCTCTTCCAGCTGCAGTATGAAGTTTTCTTTGGTAGTGCCTTTTAATCATTTCACAGTCCTTAGAAAAAAAGCACCCTATAGAAATTCAAAGTATAAGCTGCCATATTAAAAAGAAGAACAGAGAAGTACAAGTGCTCGTATATCTGTAAAAGCCAATAAAAGTATTTTTTATGAGTCTACAAAAAAAAAATCCTTAAGATGCAGCCCCTGAATGACATGCTCATGCCTTTCTTACTGCTCTTTGAGGAGCAGCACAGCAGAGAGCAAAGTGAATCCAACTGGCCAGCTTAGAAGAGGAACTGGTTCTGTCAGAACTGCACCAGGCTTCAGTGGTGTCTCCCACTGATGGCTGAAAACAGCCCAGTTGTTGGTCAGAGGCTGCTCTCAGCAGCAGCAGAACTGCACCTCGCACATATACTCTCAGCCTATTCTAAATGTGCTGCTCTATGAGTCAATGCCATTCACTTTTTATTGCTGCACTGATGAGTCCCTGGAGGAAAGGGAGTTTAGGAGTCTCTCCTGAGATTTGTGTCTGATGGCCTTTTGATAGCTCTGGGGCTCATATCACTTTGATCCCTTCAATTCAAACAGAGAGGGATGTGTTTCCCCCTGCTCTAGGCCTGCCTATATTCCAGCTGAATAAATATATCCTTATTAATGTTAATTTGTACGTAGACTTGCATTTCTGCTTGTGATTGGATCATGACTGGCAGCCTAACGGTGTAAATTCAGCCCCACTCTAAGCTCCAGCTAGACGAGCTTGCTCACTGCCAGTATCTAAAGGTATCATGTCTTTAGGGGGAGGATATAGTTCATAATCCTTTACTATTTAATTGTATCCTCTCTGTTGATATGCTGTTGAGGGCACCAATTAGTTTCAATTGTGCAGGTGGTTTTAGCAGAGCAGACAGTTAGGCTAATGGGAAACGGGCTGTGATCATCTACCTCATTTCACAGAGCTAAGGAGCAACAATCTAGTTTGGATCAGTTCAATTATTCTTGACTGGAACTTGCTTTAAACAAGCAACTTCGGTGCAAAAAGGCTGTCAGGGCCATTCAGCCTCTTGATTTCTGTTTTGCATGCATAGGTCTCTTCATCAAAAGTATTTGACAGTAGCTGGCTTTGGAGCAGCCAATGAAACCTTCCTGTTTGGCAACATCTAATGGATGGTTCCTTCCCTGCACAGCCATTTTGACATTTAATTTTCTGAGAACTGTAAGGAAAGCTGTTCCTGTAAAAATCTGCACAGATAAATCATTTAATAAGAGCAATAGCCCTAGAAAAATTATCAAATGACCTCTTACAGGATTTTAGTCAGCTCATAGATTTATATTTTCTTGTATGCTCCCAAGCCTGCATGAGCAATTAACAGCGTTGATCACTGTTTTCTGTCTTCTGTTCTGGTTGCGAAAAGTTGAAGGTGACAAAAGGCAGAGGGAATGAAAACAGAATAGAAGGTAGACAAAATTAAGGTGTAAAGGTAAAATGCAACTACACAGATATGCTCACTGATAGCTGGTAATTTCCCCAGGAAAAGCCAGAAGCTTGTGAGGGCACTCAAGAAGTCAATGCCCTTTTGGTCTTAGGAGACAGATCTTGCCTCACACAAGTTCTTGGCTTAAAGGTCATGTAACTGCCAGTCTATCTGATTTTCTCTTTCTGAAGCCTTATGAAATAAGGCTGGCTCATCCTCACTGTCATCTTATTTTTCTTTTTATTTCTCTACAGGGCTCTGGTCCTGGATATCCACACTACAGATGTACTAGTTTGATCTCTGTTTATTCTTGAATAGTTCAAGTAGATCTGATGGTAAGAAATTGTGGTTAGGACACAGAGAATAATCCTTCCACAGGGTGCACCATGTCTCACTCTTCTTACCTGAGAAAGTCTTCCAGCAACAACACCTCAACAGGCTGTGAAAAGGAGCTCATGACACTTCCCTGAAGGACAGAGATCATGCAAGGGAGCAGCCTTTAATAAACGGAGATAAGCCCTGCAAGAGCACAAGACTGAGAGGTTGTGACGAGCTCTGGAGCCCCTTTGTCTCAATTCTACTACACCTCACCACCCACGCTCAAGGGACATAGAGCTGGGACTGTCACCACTCAGCAAGGTCCCAGGTCTCCTCCCTGATGACTGAGTGTAGGATGCATCATTACTGCAGCCTCTGCATCCTGTGTGACACTCAGTGATGCTGCACTGCTCTTCTGACAGTCCTGAACCCAGTGGGACTCACGTATGTGGGAACTGCTCCTCTGGCCTTCAGGAAAAAAGGAGAGGGGAACTGCTCAGATAGTGGTGATGAAATGCCGTGAAACATCCCCAGCAAAGATGTCCTTCATTTTAACACCTTCTGTATGAGTATGAACTAAATGAACATAGACTCTTCTAGGTGGGAAAGAGACGAGTGAGGAAGACTAGTTAGGAGCCTGTATGATGAAGAGTGACATGAAGAAGATGATTACTCACTGATCACAGTCTCTTTTGATACAAGGGCTAGGGGAAATAAAATTAAGTTGGAAAATAGTAGGCCCAAAGTAAATACAATCCTGTAAGTAGTCTGTGAAATGCCTTGCTACAGCATCTTATGAAAGTTAATGTCTTTCAAGAGTAACTTGACACACTGGCAAAAAAACCCATCAAATTATTGGATACAATCGCCTTTGCCGTATGATGTTCCTTTTGTTGGAGGTGAGAAAAGCATTTTTTGAGAAGTGCTACTAGCTTTTAATTTCTCACATTCTCTGGTCACATCTCTTTGTGGTCACTGTCGGAGCCAGCATCCCGGAGTTTTGTTGTATGCTGACAAAGCCTTTCCATTTTACTTGAACCCTTTTCTGAAGGGGAGGCCACATCATGCCAAGGCTCTCAGATATTTTAAAAGGGCAGCAGGCAATATGCTCCAGTGATACATGATAAAAATTGTCCACAGACCTTCATGAGAGGATGGTCACCTCATGTGAGATGTGTTAAAGAGATGAGAAGATATTGCCCTTATCAGAGAGGCATCTTTTGATGAGGTGTTAAAGATTATGAGCTGAAAAATTCTGTACAACTGCATGTGCCACTTGATGCACATCATGAGCATGGCTGGTCCATGCCAGCAGAATAGTATGTAGTCTGTACAGTGTGAATATAGGCTGACCCCTAGCAATTGACCATGGACAGGTATTTGTTCCCTTAAATTGATTTTGAAGTCTGCATGGACAAAAATCAAGAAAGCACGTGACCAAAAGAGTTTTCTGATGGACTAAATACCAAAATGGTATTGTTTGAGGATTATTTCTTCCTATAATAGTAGAAATGTTGTCCAAGTAGGAAAAAAAATGTTATTTTAAATAAATTGTGTTTCCCTTTTGAGTTCAAAAGTAAACAAGGCATTGAGAAAAACAAGGGGACTGTGTTGAAATTACTGCTGTTGTTATTAAAAACAACTCTTTTGAGCCTGTGGCTATGATGGAGGGAATGATAAACATTTCAAAAATCAAAGGCTGATTTACAAGTGTTGAGCAACAGCGGTAAAAATTTCAAAGGAGCCCATGTCCTATTCAAACTATGATTAATCTATCTTTTGTTCTTAAATTTAAATGCTATCAATTTTACTTTTAGGCAGTGTTACTGTAGAAAGAAGTACAGCCAAGGCAATAGTATTTTCCCTGTACAAGATCTCTTCATGTGGTCAGATTTGGCATAGGTAATGGGTGATTATGCTTTGTTTATCTAATATAGTTTTAGGAAAATGCAAACACAGAACTTTTAAATATTCAATAGCTTCCACTCTGAATAGAAAAAATTGTAAATATTCCATCTGATTTATTAAAAACGTCAACGAAGCAATCATAATCTGACAATTTAAAGGATTTGTTCATGGTTAGCATTCATTTCAGTCTTTCCTTAATCCCAGATCATAATTGAATCTAACTTTTATCTGACACCATGAAGATTGAGACTATTCTAAGTATGTTCAGTCTGTCATTGAGAGAAAGGGATATCCTGAGCTCTGAAGGCCACTGTGAAGGGAAATAATCTTGAACCATGGCATTTGATGAACAGCATTTGTATCACCCCCAAAAGTAAGTGGATTTGGAGATTAAGTGGTGATTAGAACAAACTAGCTTAGAGGTTGTTCTTCAAATGTGGTTATTATCTCAAGCCATCTGTATTCAAGCTGTCTCAGAATATAGAGAATGTTGGGTAAAATTATCCTTATGCCAATGAAAAGAATTTATTTATGTATGGCGTATTCCTTAATTGTGCGGAACAATCAGGGGAATATTAATTGTCTCCTAGATGAAGAGACCAACAGTTCAGTTACTCTTTAGTAAAAAGTACCTTCCTGATTCAGCACCAAGTTCATTCAAGCCTGTGAAAATTTGTATTAATTTGATATATCATTGTTATAAAAATTGCACTGTATATAGTTAGCTTATGCAATAAAGTATAATTTAGCACTTTTATTTTCAAAGTATGGTTGTGTGTGAATTAATTCTCAGATTGTAGTGCCTTCCCTTTTTGTATGGTCACAATTAACATTGTTTTTTAAACCATGTTTTTCTCCCCAGGAAGAACACAATCTAGTATTATAGACATGCCTGAAAGGAGATAATTGTGAAAAATGGTCCTGTTACTCTTTGGAGATCTCTTGAACCATGTAGGTCCTAAACAAAATGTTTGGTGAATCTATATTTTCCTTGGAGAAGCCATCACATGGAGAAGTTAATGGAGATCCCAAGCACTGGAGGCCATTCATCCCAAAGCAGAAACACTTACAGATGTCAGGAGAGAGGGAGACCTCAGATCAGTGGGACAAAATGAGTATGGGCCATTGCCTGCTTGTGCAGTGAGGGAGCTGCAAGCCTGCTTGCTGCATTAATCATGCCTTGATGCACAGGGAGTCAAGACTAAATTCTGTCTAACTTGGCTTTTTCAGCTCCCTGGTAAGGCATGGAACTCCTCCTTCACATGTAGTCACACACTAATAAAACATGCAGAATGATGAAGACAACAATTTTCCATCAGGGGCATTGAACTGGCCAGAATTTTGAAGAGTATTCACTTAGTTGCTTCCTTCCAGTGAGTTCCCAAACAAAAGCCTTTAAGACACCAAAGCTTGGTTGTAGTAGAAATACAAGCTTAAGTAGCTTTTAAAATAGCACTGTCTCAAAGTGACTAGCAATAAAAGTGCCTTATAAAAATTTTCCTGTGCTTTTTGGAAATCTTTGCATTCACACTTACGTTCAGCTGACTCAGAAACTTTCTGTGTTGCCTCAAAAGCTGCTCTGTGCCTTCTGCTCCTGATGAGGACTCTTGCCACTGCCTCTGAAGGCTGGTATCTGGCTTCTCCTGTGTTCTCCATCTGAGCACATGCACCGCCCCTCAGAAAAAGAGCAGTCTCCCATTTCTTTAAGAAGTGTCATTTGACATCCTGTTTTATTGCAGAACATAACATGCAGCTGAGGACAAACAAATGAAACATATGTAAACATTTATCTGGTGGGGGTTTGAAATTGTGCACAGGTCAATGCTCAATGCATGCTGGCACTGCAGGGGAGGTGATTCCCTCTGATACTGAAACACAGAGTGCTCTATGCATGCCCCAAATATATTTCTCCCACCTTAAATCACTGGAGGGTTTTGCGGATGAGAAGGATGTTTTCACATATAAAAAATGGGAAAAGGTTTCAACTTTTAAATCTTTTCACTATTCTAAAATTCATCAATATCTTTAAAATTCCTAGTAAGAGAAACATCACTGTGTATCTTATTTGCATTTTATTTGTATTTCTAGAGAGTCCAAAAGAGATTTTGCCTTCATTTTTATATTTTAATGGAATGATTCTTCTCCTCTTTCATAGGCCTAACTTGCAAAAAGATGTGGTTCCTCATGCACCAAAAATGAGACACAACATAATTGAGAATAGATATAGATAGACATAGATATAGGTTATATAAATAAAGATGATATAGGTGATATAGGTAAAGGTGACATAGATATACACAGATATAAAAATATCATAGATGTGACAGTAGAGAGAACATATTCTGTGCACTGCAACATATTTTGACTTAGTTTGTGGATGGAAGGTCAAACTCACCTCTGAAAGATGCCTACAGATTTCCATTGAAAATACTTGAAGCTACAGGTATTTCTCTGAGTTGAAAATACAGCCCTAAGATATTAACAGCCTTTCTCAAGAAGCTGAGCATGATAAAAGTCTGGGACAACTTAAAGTAGTAAGTCAAAAGTCAGTGTGAATTCTCTGTGGCGGAAGCAGTGAGGGGAAAATAGAAATATGTTCTGCAATAATTTATAGGTTTGGAAGATTAATGGTAAAAAAAGGTGCAGACATACAACAGAGATAAAAAGCAGTATTATCCAGGCCAACCCACACACAGAGATCAAAGTTAATTTGAAAACGTAAGTGTTTAAAGAAAAAGCAAAGAACAGCTAAAGTAAAGCGAGGGTAACACTGAGGAAAAGAAACAACATCTTAAAAGAGACTAGCCATTGCAGAAAAGAAGAGAAATGTAAAAAGGAGAAAATGTCTTTCGAATTTGGTGGCATCATTTAAAAGTATTTTGATGCAAGAGATATTTTAGAAAAACACACCATTTCTTTGGATGAAATTATGCACCAGTAGAAGGAAAAGAAAATTACTAGTGGAAGTGTGAAATGTGATGCAGTTGCATGAAAGTGTGGAAAACAGAATGTTCCAAATAATCCAGACGCAGAAAGTGTATGACCATTGGGGAGGAACACGTATCCCTCTTGATCGTGACACAGAATTACAACCTTGCATTAGAAAATCTCCTGCCATTTTCCAAATTGCATGCACTTAGGACACTTTTCCAAATGTTTTAGAGATTATGGGGTTTGAAAAGGAAGGCTATGAAATGGGGAAAAGGAGGACATTAGAAACTGTATCAGAAAAAGCAACACATGCCAGTTCCTCCTACTCTAACCTTGTGTCTTCCTATATAGCCTTCTGTAAAAATGATGCTTTCTCTTTTCATAATGAATTCTCAGGATGCTACAGCTGTTAAAAATGCTCATGGTCTTTTGATTACAAAGCACGGAAATATCTCGTAGAGATATAAGAAGGCGTCATTCCTACCTTTCTGGCATTAAAGAAAGCCAAAAAAACCTGAAACACTTCAAAGGGAAGTTGAGATCTTGGACAGAATTAGGAAAAAAGCTGTAAGAACAGTATAAGCCTGAGAAAGCTTGTTCTCAAGAAGAGCTTAGATGAATTTGATTTTATCTTTGCCAAGGTCAAGAAGTATTTGTACAAAGAGGAGAACTCAGATCCAAATTTTCTTAGAACCATTTAAAAAAAACATAGTAGGAAGCCATAGCTAATCAGAAACAGGAGAACAAGTATAAATAATACTAATTCTAAAAAATTTTGTTCCTGGTATTTTTAAATACAGCTTGAAGTCTGGGAAGTTGTGGACTTGATGATTGGGTCAGGTTTCATGGTACTTGGTATATGAGAAGTCAGATTACATGATAATAATAATGCATCTGATTTTATAATGTACATCCTATCTACATCCCAAACTTACTATTATTGAAAACTCTTTCTCTTTCACATTGTTCTCTGTATTTTATCTGACATATTTTTTTCTTTGTTAAGGTAGATTATTAACTCTGAATACATGCAGGTTCTTGTGTTATATAATAGACTTTCTCTGGCAACTTTCACTGCATTTTTGACAGCTTGAAGCATTGTGATCATCCTTGATTACCACAAGTTAGCAAGGGTAGTTATGCTTTCAGAGCTTTGTAGTTTGGTCATGATGACACAGTAAGAGATGTTTAACTAACTGCCCAGAAGCTTTTGTGCTACTTACAATTTAATCTGTATCCAGTCAGGCTCATATTTTCACCATGCTGGAAGGAAAGAGGCTCTCTTCCAGTTTGTGTTCCTGTTCATAGACACACATACACACATATATTTTATAAAGTTGCCATGTCAGTGTATTTACATGCATGAAACACTTCTTAAAACAATATCTGTGTCCATGAACGTTGAACCTAGTCATGCAAAGGTTTTTTTCTTCACTGAGTGAGTAGAAAGAAATTCTACTCAAAAAATATTCTGAGTTGGAAGGGTCTCACAAGTACCATCCATCCAGCTCCTGGCCCTGTACAGAATCCCAACCATTTGCCTTCTTGAGCTCAGTCAGGCTTGGTGCTGTGCCCACTTCCCTGGAAAAGTGCTGCATGCTGCTTCACATGAAGTCATTAGGCAAACTGTAAGAATCCAAGAAACTTTCTTGCACTTTGGAGATACTTCTTTGTGTTATTGATTTTTATGCTTCCTCCGAGGCTGTGACTCTTTGTTCTCAGTGTGGTGAAGTCTACATCTTTTGTAACAAGTATTCAGCAATCCAATGTTTACATTGAACAGCAAGCAGCAATCCCTAAAACAGCTCATCCTTTTTCTTCTCTGCGTTCAGAGTACTGTCAGGGTCTTCCTTTAGCCCACTGTTACTCTGTATGTTTATTCTGTCACTTACAGATATAATCTGTCGAACTTCGGGCCACTTTGGACACATCATATTTGCGGATGACTTGTGCATCTTCAGTATTTCATTGAATTGCACTATATGCTGAGATTTAGGGGAGAAAGTTATGTCTTTAGTCCTTAAATCAGATGACCTGTTAAATATGCTGGGCTCTCAGGCATTTCTGGAAGCAGTTTACAGTCTTTACATCTACTTTAACCCAGCCTGATTGACAACCTTAAATATAAATGTAGGTCATTCAGACATATATAGCTTATCTTTCAGACTTCTAGTTAACTGACTGCAGGAACACAACAACCCTGTTCCCACTTGAAATTTCAGCCCACCTAGGTATTTTTTGTTACATTGATCTGTGAAAGCTTCAGAGATCCTTACTGTTTTTATCAATATCCCTAATTCAGCTATGTACTGACATATTTTGTTGTAGGCTAAAATCACCCCCTTTTTACACACTATAATTCACCTGGATGGCCCTGAAGTGATGTCAGAAATACTCTTGCTTCCTCATTTATTTTTCCCCCCAAGGAGATGCTCATATGTTGCCCGTGAAATAATCTCAGGAAGTGTTGCACACTGGATACCCTGGCCTCTAGGGCACAGTCTGTCAGTGCTTAGGGCACAACCCATGTTCAGAAGCTGATATATACCTTTGTTTTTTTGAGTACCATTTCATGACATTTTGAGTTGAGTGGGAGACCTGATGGTTATTGAAAGTGCTACTTTTCTCCTTATGGGATTTATTGACTATGTCATTCAAAGCCTTTAATCTCCCAAAAATGTTTATTCTTTCATTTAAACTATGTTATGAGGAACTGAAAAGAGTACACAGGTGTTAACATGCAGATCTTGCTCTCTGGAGCAAACAGCCTGCTCTGCTCCAAGGCTAGATCAATAAAGATGCTGATTTTTAGCTCTGGATTGCCAGTGAAGCTATGCAGGAAGAAATTTTCCTAAGGCTGAATGGTAGAGTAGCAATTGTTTGGATTATAGGTGGCTTTGGGACCTCATGGAACCCCACTTTGCACCACTATGTTTGATTTGGTATGAGGAATTTATTGCAGTCTCGTGAACCTTAAAAGACACTCACATCCCACCATTTTGTGTGTTTGCTGGTGTTTCTTATTTTCTTCTCTAAATCTGTTCAGTTTCATAGGAATAGTACTTGTTAAAGTAGAGTCATTAGAACTGGAACTAGGCACTTATCCCTGAAGAGGCAAAATTGAATGTTAGGTTTCATTGTACCCTTTGGGGTTCTGGGATGTTTGATGCCATGTTTGGAGCCAATGGCTTTCTTACCAGACTCTGGGATATTCTCTGCCTGTTCTACTGCAGGGGAATCTGGAAGAAAACAAAGAAACTGACTCTAGCCTAATAATAGCTAACTGAGCTGGGCTAGGGCTTACTTTAGAGCACATACATTCGGACTTCTTTTCTTCAGGGAATTATCAACCAACTTTATTAGGTGCTGGCATAAAGTGTCCTGGTAGGAACTGTGTTTTGACTGACTGCTGGCCAAGCTTAGCAGTACGGTCAGCACGCAGCACAAGGTGGAGTCTGCAACTCCAACCAGATGCCATGACTTACAGAGGCTCTAGCTCTTTCACCATATGCACCTTCAAAGGATTTTGGCCTTTGACACACATTTTAAAATAGTCAGGTCTTACTGCTGTTTTTGTGGCAGTATTGAAAGGGTCTTCATTCTTATACGGATTCTTCCAGGGAGTGTTGTGAATGTCTTTGACAAGCTAAGCATAATTTCAACAAATAAATGCAACTCACCACCTGCTCTGCAGAAATGATGAGAGGGCCAGCAGTGTATTCTCTCTCGTGCATTTCTGAGTCTTGATCTGCTTTTACGAGCATCAGGATTTAACCCCAGTCAGCAACTGAGCCTCCTAAAGCTGCTAACTCACTCCCCGCTAGTGGGATGGGGGAGGAAATTGAAAGGGTAAAAATGAGAAATTTCAGGGGTTGAGATAAAGACAGTTTAATAGAGAAAGCATAAGCCATGCACACAGGCAAAGCAAAACAAGGAATGCATTCACCACTTCTCTTGGGCAGGCAGGTGTTCAGCCATCCCTGGGAAAGCAGGGTTTCATCACACGTGATGTTGATTTGGGAAGACGAACACCATCACTTCCTCCGTCTTTCCCCAGTTTTATACTCTGAGAGTGATGTTTTATGGTCTTGGAATATCCTTTGAGTCAGCTGGGGTCGGCTTTTTTGGCTGTGTCCCCTCCCAACTTTTTGTCCAAAGGACAGCCTCATACTAATTACTGCGAAGAAAATTAACTCTACTCCAGCCAAAACCAACAATTTCTGCCCTAGGACTTGAATGCACAAGGGATCTGTGCAGCAGCTGTACTGTTGTTCAGAGAAGGAAAAGAGAAAAGATTGAATCTGTCTTTGAAGTTAGAATCTGTAAGAGCATGCATAGAGTGCAGTAATAGATAATGTCCTTTTTCCTCATGTTTCTACTGTATGCTTCATATAGATATATATATATATGATAAAAGTCTGCCTGTACAGAGATCTTGTTAAATTATATATTTGCAGTAATTTATCTAAAACTGTGATATACTCTGCACTACAAGACTTAAAAGCTGTTACTGAGAAGATAGCACAATAATAAATAAGACTCCAGTGATTTTGTAGTATTCAGGCTTGGTGGTGTCTAATGCAGTCTCAAATTCAGAGTAAAAACCTTAGTGGTTGTATTTTAGAAGCTCTGATAACAAAGAATAGGATGAAAAGAAAGAAAAGCAGTGAATAGGAAAAGTCAGCAACTTGGATGACAATTTGTAGATATCAGGGTGAGTCAGAAAGATGCATGTCTATCCTACAAAACAGGTTTCTTCCTTCAGGCAGGAAAGCAGCATCACTCCCTTTTTGCCTCCTTCGCTTCTTCTTCCTTTGATACTATACTGCTGGACTACACACATCATTATAATTTTTCTGTTTTCCTATCTCTTTTACTGAATTTCTTACAAAACAGTTGATAATGAGGATAGCTATCCTTGTCCTGGATGAAGTCTTATCCATTCTAAGCATACAATTGGACCTAAAATCTGAAACATTTTCTGAACCATTTCTGCTGCCATTCAGGCTTTTAAATTTTGTTTGTTTGGATTTTTTTCAGACAAGGCAAAATACACAGCACACATAAGGTGAAATAAATTACTTTTGATGTCCTGAGTTAATAAGTTCTCTAGAATTGTGGAAAGACATAAAATGCTATGCATAGACTGTGAAGCATGAATTTAATATGTGCTTTTAGTTATTTTCCTGATGGTAACCTGCAGTATTTGAAACACTGACAGCTCCCCTGCCCCAAATGAAGCTGTCAGAATACATCAACACTGTTCCAGTTGTTTCCACAACTCCTCAGCCCTGCAATGTATGCCCAATCCACTGTGTAGCATATGTATTATGCCTGCCATCAATTATAACTGGATCATGTGAGCATTTTTTCACAGATACTGTGGGATCAACATGGTCTGCAGTTGTCTAGAGGACAAATCAATCCACAGCCTGAGGGGTGCAGCTTCTAGCACCAGGGCCCTACATTCTATATAGGTATTTTCTAACCTGGGAGATTTGCACTGGTGAAGGCCACAGGGGCATTTGCTCCATCCTGATTTGCAGCAGTTTAACTGAGAAGGGATTTGAGGGCCAGGAAAAGAAGCAAGTATTTGGTAACCAACTGGGAATGCAATATCTTTGAACAAATGTGCCTACACTATAGCCAGTTTCTGTTACATTTATTGGCATTTCTAATCTACTAACAGAGAACATTTTAATTGTACTTGTCTTATCAAACCTGCATAAAACAGAAAATCTGCTGACTTCTTCAAGATGCTCCTTTGTTTTAAGCACAGAGACATTTATTGAGGTCTTCCCAGCTTTATTAATAATGTTATTAATATTCTTTTTGCACAGAGCAGTAGTGGAAAAGTGGCTGGTACTCATGGGTGTTTCATTATTTAAAATGTAAATAAGAAAGGCTGCAAGAAATTAACCATCTCAGCAGGAAAAAAGGAACAAACCTTTAGTCTGACAGATATGGGCTTATCACTGTTTCCCTTATTACAGCATATGAAATACTTTATAGTCCCATATTTGTAACATCAACAAGAATATTTTTTCTTTGTTCATCCACAAAATTATCCACCTGCCTGTTTCTTTATAAAGGAATCTAGATGCAAATTTTCTGAATAGCCTGTAAATTGATTTTATTTTCACAGAGTTGTGAAAAAACTTTGCTTGATTCATCCCTTACTTTCTCCCTGGCTGAGCTGATTGGGTAGGGCAAAGAAAAGGCAAAGGTAAATGTATTTCACCTGTAACCCTTGAGGCCTTGGGGAGCTCTGCATGTGGAGCTCTCTGTGGAATATATAAAAATATAAAAGAGAGGGACGTGAGCTTTCTTTTGGGCCTGCACACCTCAGAAGGTTTGTGCTCTTGGTGGATAGGTCCGTGTCAAACTGAGCTGAGGAGGATTTGAACTGGCTGGGATTTGACAGCTTTCATATCCTGGTTACAGCCCTGCACTCAGTGATTATCAAGTTGATAATTGGTATCCACATTATAGAAGATATTTCTCTACAGATTCTTCACCTGAGCAACACTGTTCTCCCAGCTAGTCCATGTCTGTTTTCAGGCATTCTGAAATCACAGTCAAAGTGGTCTGAGAGCAGGTCCAGTGACATGGGTCACCCTTCTCTGCTGGAGCATTTTGGACATTAGACACCAGTGCACCACACACAGGAACCACAGCTGCTTTCCTGCGGTTCTGTGGTTCTTGTCACTGGTACCTGCCCCAGGGAAGGCAAGGACTAGGTAGAAGACAACTGTGCACTTCCCAAATCGGCAATTGGTGATTTTTAACAGCAGTAAAGAATTTGGTCTAGTTACATATGTCATAACTGCTTGAGGTTTGAAAATTGAATCACATCACTGTCTAGTCTTTCATACAATGATATAATTATTTTAGGTTGGAAAAGACTGGTAAGGTGATTGGGTTCAACTATTAACCCAGCACTGCAAAGTCCACTACTAAATGCCTCTTAGCCACATGAAATGTCTTTTAAATAACTTCAGGAATGGTTAATCTACCATTTCCTGGAGCACTTTGTTCCAGAGCTTGACAGTCCTTTTAGTGAAGAAATGTATCCTAATATCCTAACTTGAGGCCATTTTCTCTTGTCCTACTGTTTGTTACTTGGGAGAAAATATCACTCCCACCTGGCTACGAATTCCTTTCAGGCATGAAAGAGATCAGTAAAGTCTCCTCGAGCCTCCTTTTCTCCAGGCTGAATAACCCCAACTCCATCAGCCTCTCCTTATAAGACTTGGGCTCCAGACCCTTCACCAGCTCTGTTGCCCTTCTCTCCAGCACCTCAACATCCCTCTTGTCAGGAGATCCCCAAAACTGAACAGGATTTGAGATGTGTCCTCACCAGTGCAGAGTACAGGGGCTGTGCCTCCCTGGTCCTGCTGCTCACACTATTTCTGATCCAGGCCGGGATGCCATTGGCTTTCTTGGACACCTGGGCACATACTGGCTCACGTTCAGCTGCTGCTGACCAGCACCCCCAAGTCCTTTTCTGCTGGGTCACTTCCCAAGCACTGTGACCCATCCTGTAGCACTGCAGAGGATTGTTGTGACACAAGTGCAGGTCCAGGCCCTTGGACTCATTGAACCCCAAATGTTGGCCTCTACCCATCAATCCAGGCTATCCAGATCCCTCTACAGAGCCTTCCTGCCTTCCCAGCTTGTTGTCATCTGCAAACTGACTGAGGATACACTTGATCCCCTTGTCCAGATCACTGCTCCTTTAATGGATATTCATCATGACTAAAAAGTGAAAATTAAAGCAAGGCAAATTCCATACAATTACTCCAGATTTCAAGTATGAGCTGGATTTCTTCATCCCCTAACAGAGGTTAAGGCAGGAAGCCTTTGGAAGCTGTATACCCAATCAGGGCTCCAGAACCTACACAGTGAATACAGTTGGGCAGGATTTGGATTTTACTGAGACTCTCTGCCTACTTCTCAAGTATTTAACAGCCACAGGAGACGCACCTTAAGAGTAGTATAAAAAAATCAGTGTAGCACAGAAGGCAGGGTAATTTTTTTGTCAAAAGTGTGAGACAAGAGGAGCAATCATTAGTATTCACTCTTGAACTTCAGTTTGAATAATCCCAGTCTTGAGTAATACATATGTATGTAATGATGGTGGCTTTTGCAGTCTTCTGTATAAAAAAATAAAGAAATTGCTGTGGCAGATTTCAACACATGAAAAAGTGCTTGAACTGAAAGGTTATGTTACAACAGGTAAGTACAGCAAAGGTACTTGTATGAGTTTATGTTTGCTCCTCAAAGATTCAGCATCCTTTTAAAATAATGGGCAGAAGAATGGTTGTCCTCTATTCATATCACCTGAATTAATTTACTGGAACAACCTAAACTGACCTCATGACAGACTTACATACTTTTTCAGCTGTGGAAACTACAAAAGAGATAATTCTCATCCTTTTATACTTCTCTTTTATTCTCTTTTTATAACTACCTTCAAAGACACTTTGTCATATAAAACTGACTAAAAAGGGAACTATTGGCTCATACTTTTCTGAGCTTTGGGAGCTTCTGCTATTGTTGGAACTTTGAAGAAATGACTACTTTTGAATATTTTCCTTCTCAGCCTCTTTTGCCACCTGAATTGGGACTGGTTGTATTATTCTTTTTAGCATTTACTGGTGCTGAGTGCTCAGAATCACTGAAGGAGTAAGGTGGGGAGAAGAGAAAAAAAAACAAAGCAAATGCTGTTAAACTGGAATTATGGAGGAAGCATCTATTTTATATGATAATAAAATAGTAGGAATACCAGTCCTGAAGGTTAGAAAATATAAAGATAAAGCCACCTCTTCAGAGACTTCCCTAAAATATTTGATAGCCTCACATAATGAACTAAATATTGCTGACACATCACTTGACATCTTAAAATTTATCTGCCATATTTTCTATAAGGTATGCTATCCCTCATCCAATTTATTGTCCAACACATGCAGTTAACTATTAATGAAAGAACAAAACTATATGGATTATTAAACAAATGATATATGGAGCTGTCTACTTAAATGCATGATAGCTGAAATGTAGATTAATTTAGTATATGTCAATATATGGAAATCACTTGAATTATGCCACCACAGCAAAAAGATCGAAATGATTCAACTTGAGTACCTAAGGTTGGGGACCTAAATCTGTACTTGGGCAATGGCTTTTCAGGGCTGTCAGGTGTTAAACATGCAGCTCACAATCTTCACTGAGCTCAGCAAAGGTTGTGATTGCTAAACACTCCTGAAAATAAGATCATATGACTTTTGTGCCACTCTGCCTAACTCTTAGCTTCAGTTTGAAAACTTTGTCCAGAGGTATCTGAGGAAGTGAGGGTTAAACATCCCTTCTGTCAGTTCGACTGAGATTTATTGTGTAATGCACTTCCTCCAAAGAAAGATGTTTAATGCTATTGATTGCAAGGTTGCCTACTTAAAATAGCATAATGTGACAAATGATGGATACCACATAGAGCAAAATTGTAAGGTAATTCAATATATGGGCATGTATGGTATGTATATCAGAGTAGCAGCTTCATTTTTCATGGGGGTGAGTTAGAAGGTCATCTATTTCACTTAAAGGCATTGAACGTTTTTGTTAGTTTGACAGCCATTATGGGTTTGATACTGTTATTCAAGGCAGTCATTAAACTCCTATTGACCTAAAGTGGATAGGAGAGGGGCCAAGCTTTAGAATATGCAAAGCAGACACTATGAGATGAAAAAAAACATGATGGATAATGCTGCAGAGTGAAAAAAGCATTATGGTGGCTGCTATATATAAACAAAAAAAACCAGGAAATATCTGATGTTTTCAAATGTCTTGTACCATAGTATTATTTCTGTTAAAATTTTTCCTGCTAAATTTAGGATTTTCTCAATCTTTAAAGAAATTTAGGCAACTTTGTACTGTTGTTTTTGTTTTGCATGAGAGAGCAGATTAACTGCTTACACTTTTTAATGCTGTGTTTATTCTTATATGGGGTTGTTTGGTGGTCTCTAAGCCTTACAAAAAACAGTGGGTTAAGGGCATTTAGACTAATTCTTAAGAAGCATGCAAAGAAAACTGCTTCTGGAAACATGCATGTTTTTTAATGAAGAGTCAGTAAAAGAGACAAATATAAGAGGAAAAGAATATTTCTATCATTTCAATATATTTTGTGCTCTGTGCTCTAGCACAAAACCAAATCCAAGCCTTTTAATTTTTTTTTTTTTTTTAATCTTGAATGTTTCATTAATCTCTTTCTTATTTGCTTCTTGTGAAACTTTGGGGTATTTGCTACACATGCTTAGGAGTACACAGAAAGAAGACTGGGACTGGTCTGATGTAAAAATGGGCTTCTGCCCTCTTGCTGATTCATATTTCAGCTTGACACATCCACCTCGATAGTTCTCATCTTCCAAGACACACTTGAGTGCAGGATTAGACCAAGGGACTGTTTTGGTGCTAATTACTGTTCCCCGAGGTATAGCAGTTCCTCAGCTGTTAGCAGTGTTTTTCATGGCTATCTTTTGAGAAGCAGGATGTTGTTGGAACCCAGAAGCCTTGGAGTTTTGAGCTTTCTGTGCTTTCTGGCACTGACCCCTAGGGAACACTTTTTTGACTTGTGGCCTTGGAGAAGGCTTCCAAATTTAAGTGATGGAGTTAAAATCACTGATATGTAGTTAGAAGTGCTTAATTTCACATGGGGAAGAGTTTTGAATTTGGGGTTTTAGAATGTAGAAATGGGTATGGGACAAGATGGACATTCTTGGGCTTTGTCTCTTTCTTCCTTCCTTCTTCTTCATGGCTTCAGGTAGTAGTGTTTGGTTGGATAGAAAATTCCACAGTGAGGATCACAGGTGTTTGGTTATTGGGTCAAAAGTATAAATAATATAGATGTTAGCTCTTAATTGGATAGTTAGGCTTTAAAAGACCTTCTAACCAGCTAAATTCACCTCCATTTTCCCCATTTTGGCTTGATAGCTGGAAGTGCTGAAGAGCTCTCTGTACTTTAGATAAGATTTAATAAAAAACCAAGTCCAAACAAGAAATCTGTCTCCTTCATGTGTTAATCCTGACTTTGAGTGAAAGCAGAAGAAAATGAAGATGAGCCACTAATCAGGTGGTGCTGCAAATCCCTTACAGGATGTGAGGAGGTAGAGAATACAGAATTGCTACACTGAAAGAATCTGCATTTAGGTAATGGCCTGAAACACCATTTAGGTAGCTCAGTGATATTTCTGACTGCACAATAACTCAAGATTTTATGCAGGATGTGGAGAGTCATCCCCATCTTTCACACTGAGGCCATTTTAGTTAAGTGCTCTAACACCAACATCTCAGTGTTTGGTTTTCAGGAATCAATAGCAAATTAATTTTTAAAAATTGTACTTAGATAAAACTCAGCTTTAGTATTCCAAATTTTTTCCAATTAAAAAAATAACTTCAGGATTTGGGGTTATGCAATGAAATAGTAGGTGAGGTTTAAATCCAATCTTATGTTCTTTGAAACACCCCAGAGTTTAAACTCAGAATAAGTTTTATACATTTTATAAAAAACTTATTATGGTTTAAGCTGTATTACAGTTTTAGTTCAAAGCAGGGTTAAATGAGTAAATGATATTATTTTTATAAGACAGAAGATGAAATGCAGAAGCTCAGAGAATGTTTGCTTTAGTTTTTGCTCACGCAAGCTCAGAAAGACAGAGAAGACTGCAAACACACCTGCCCTAAATCATAGATCTATTCCAAAAATATCCTGCCAAGTAAACACTTTCAGTTTGACAAATCGGCATATGATGTTTTACATCATTAATTTGAAAGGTTATTTTTTTATGCGGCCTTATTTTAAAAAAAATATTTTAAATGAGAGGAGATTTTGAAAGCAAAAAGCAGTAGGATCTGAAAATACAGTTTCAAGTGGTTAAGTAAGTTCAAACAATGCAAATATAGTACTCTAAGGACTTTCATTGCTCCATCTTTGTTTGCAATAATTTTAACCTTTTTACTTCTCCCAGAAGAGTCAAGGGAATTTAGCAAAGGATATCAGATTTTCTGTAATCCTTTAATGAAGGCTTTGCTGGACTGTATTTACTGTTAAGCAAGGATCAATTAATTAATTAATTAATTAATTAAATCTCATGTTGTTGCTTTGACATTTCCAAACATAGAACAAAAGGAGAAGGTCAGAGTTGTTGCCTGAAATGCTACAAACAGATGAGATGATTGTTTCTCCCCTGTTCATTTATCAGAAAGCACTTGGTTTAAATTTAGAAAGCTTATTTATCCTATATATTTGTCTTAAATTCTGAGTACCATTTCCTCTGTTTTGAGTTCCTTGTTGCAAACATTTTATTATAAGCCTAAGATTGTCTGTAACTTAGAACACTGCAGTGGGTATTCAAGTGTAGTTAATTCTGATCTATTTAGACTTGCACTGTTAAACTAAGTAGAAAGATTAATTGTTTTTTAATTATACACTCCAGTAAAGGTAGTACAGTTGACTAAGTTTTGTCTACTAGAGAATAATTTTAGCAAGTGCTGTCTCCTTTTGTTATTTTGGAGTTCAAGTCTATCATGTGAATTACCTGTCACCCAGCGGTTCAGGAGCTCTTTGTTATAATAATGCTTTTATTCTAATTCCAGAACTGTGTGTCTGGACTACTTAATTATCTAGAAAATAAAAAGTATTTAAGAGGTTTTCTTTCTGTCCCAGATACCTTCAGTAGATTTTGACTTTTAGATCAGAATCTCTCTGGAATCTTGACGAGGAATACTTGAAAGGAATTCACATTTTTAGCTATTTCCAATGCAGTATAATTTTTTCTATTTGAAAAGATCTAGATACATTTGATTATTTAAGAACATTTGTCACTGATACTTCAAACTTTTTTTATTTAACCAGGTGTCTATTTTCAATCTTTCTGTCATCTTTATTGTTCCATCTTCACTTTTTCTTCGGTTGTGAATAATACAGACAGCTTGCTACTTTTCTACCAGCCCTAATGATCTCTGAGCCACTGCCTGTAAACTGACACGGGGAAAAATTGCTCAAAGGACTTATGACACTTTAGAAGCTGTGATGGATGACTCTCAAGGCTGCTGCTGCTGCCTTTTCCTGTTTTTCCCCTTTCTTATTTGAACTGTGACTTATTCCTTTCTGTTAATTCTTTCTGAGTTGTGTAGAAAAAAATAAGGGAATGTTCAAAATGACATCCAATAGACTTTAAGGATTGAATTAATTACTTTTCTGAGATATAGGTTAGCAGTGGGTTTAAACCAGATGTGCTTTTCTCATGGCCCCAAACAAAAAACATAATATGGGTTTTGAGCACTGATTTGCAATCACCAAAATACCTAAATACAAAGGTATAGAATATTGGATGCCCAGCTGGAAAACATGATCTTTAGAAGCAGAGCTAATAGCAATGTAAAGTAAATCAGCTGAAATGTGTTCTGGAAAACTGGTGTTTTTTTCAGAATCTGTACAACATGTAAGTAGCCTGCACACTCTCTGTGTCTTGTGACAGCAAGAAGAGATTTGAAAAAACAGGGGAGAATCTGGAGCCTTCCTTACAACCAGTGGCCAGAAACGGAAGTTGCCCCTCTAGCAAGATTGTTGTTGCTCAGAATCAAATGTTTAAATGATGCACTACTTTCTGAGATTTATTCATTCTGCACTGGCACTGCATGTAAGTTGACATTTAAAATGCATTAACACTGTGCTACTTGATGTACTGTATTATACAGCCTATCAGTTTTGAAATGGAGTTCAGCCTGTCAGCAAAATCCTCCTTGCTGTACTCAAATAAACTTAGTCAGCCTTGGATCAAGGTGGCTTAAGGCACCTACATAATTTTAATGCCTCTATCATGTTTTTCTCTTTATTTTTTATTGAGTCTGTCATACTTGGGTTCTATAGGATCTTTCTCCATTTGTGAACATACACACATTCTCACTTGTGTCCACAGGACTGAAGCATGGATAAAAACCAAAATCACTTTAATTCCTATGCTTACTCAATGTCATTACTTATATGATCTTCTTTTATGGATTTTACTCTTTCTCTGTACTTGATGACTAATTTTTTAATACTTTTTAGACACAGTGATTTTTTAAACCATACAATCAGATATTTAATTCTGAAAAAATCCATCACAGATCTCAATGTTGCACCTCAATAAGCATTAGAAAAAACCCAGTTTTTCTTAATTGTTTTGTACTACTAGACTTCCTCAGGCCTGGATAACTTCTGATGTGAGCTGTGGTAAGATCTGGTGATCAACCCAGTGATTACAATAGCAAGTTTGAGTAATATCATGTACAGACATGATGTTACTCTTCCCAGGAAGAGTCCATATCTTGTTATTATAACAACTGACATGGATTTTTACAGAACAGCTTACTTTTTACTGTGTAAAATCAAAATTCTTCACTGCTTGGGAATGAAGGAGACCAAAGCCCACCTCTGAGGCATGATATCCCACCCTTAAATTCAGGGAGAGCCTCTTTCTTCCTGTTCTTTGGTTGGCTCTTCTTGCCTCAGAGAACATATTTTATTTTTAGTAATTGGGAGTTTTTCTGGCTAGTGATTTGGATAATTGAGATGACTCTGTATATATTAATATTTACCAGGTTCTCACGGCAATCTTTCTTCCATGACTACTTCTGTATTTTCCCCATTACTTACAAGGCATACATCACTAGTCTTTCATTCAGCAGCATGACAGCTTCAAATCCTTCTGAGGCTCCATTGAATGAAAGGTTGTTATTCTTGTCAGTCTGCATGGGGATTCCATTCTTTTCTCAAATGTGCAAACAGTGCATGCCCCTGTCATATTTCTTCTCTCTGCAGTGAATTGTCTTTTTTCCCATACTCCAGGGGTTAATTTTCTTAAGGGGACAGTGGCAACATAAGGTTTCATTTGCATTCAGTCCTAGATATTTCTTTTGACTTCTCAATCTTTTAGACTTCCAAAAGTCACATATGTCAAGTTAATTCCTCTCTTTGTTCATCTAGTGCATTGTTTGTCTAGTTTTTGCAGCCCCTCCTTAACTTTTTTATCTCTTTGGTTGAATTTATGTCCCTGATTTTGGAACCACAGGGGTATTTTACTGATAACTCTGGCAAAGGGCCTCATGTATGTCTTTTATAGGAGAAATCATTTTAGAAATAAATGTCTGCAGCTCAGAGATTTTTAGGAATGTCAGATTTTGTTGGGATAATATGCACACAGTAAATGCAGTTACTTTGTATTTGTACCTCATTCCATGGCATACAAATTTAATAAGGCAAAATAATTAGCTTCACTTTACTCGCGAACATTACTATATCTTTGCATGGCTGAGAGATCAGAGAAGTTCTGTTAAGATTCAAGTAATGCTGATGGAGATTTTTTAAACTTGCTATTCTTTTAAAGTGTTCATCAGATTGTTTGACATAATTTTGGTTTATTTCTTGCATTTAGGCTGAATAAGCATTTTCAATATTGTAGATAATATGGCAACTTTAGTTTAAATCTAATGTCTCCTGCACTAGAGTAATGCAGTTTTAGTCTTGCTGCATGAACTTGTTTGCTTTCTACTTTAAGATACTCAATTTTCACAAAAGTGCAGTGGTTTTAATAATTCCTAATAAAGGATGACAGTTTGTATTACAAATGAAAAAATCATCCTCAAGAAATGAGTGCAACTCAATAGGCAAAGGTTTGGTTCTCCTTTAGAAGACACCACTGGTCTGGTAATGCATGGACAGAATCAAATACCATCTACAAAAGTATAGGTATTACATTTATGCATATATAAAATATTGCTAGAAGTAGGACTAGAAGTATGAGAAGGGAAGGAGCCATAGGAACCAATTTTAGACACTAGCAGTTAGCTAGCAAGTGAAAACTGGTCATTCTAGAATTCCTCTGTAGAGCAATTAATTTTACTTATCCTTAAGTCTTATTATGAGATGACCTTTTAGAGGTGCTTACTTCTTTTCAGTAAGTACAGAAGCCTAGTTTGACTGAACACCCTTTAATTAGGGCAGATGAATCTCATTATCTTAGCACTAGATGATACCAATGGCTTCCAGTATTCAAAAGTAATCCATACTTAAACAGAAATATATGAGATAAAAAGAAAAATACTTTTAATCATGAGAACATCAGTTCTTCAAAATGAGATAAAATAAAGGCAGGGGAAGAGTTAGCTACTATGTTCTTAAAAGATTTTTTTTCTCCAGTATTGACAAATTATCAATTCAAGTTTTTCCAAACACGTTTATTCTCCCTGGGAGAGACCCTTTCCAGCCATGCTGGGGTGAGGACATGCTCCCTGAAGTGCAGGGCTCTGTTTTCACAGGAACCTCCCATTGCCCACATTAACTTTAGGCACCCTGCTACATCCCTGCACTGCAGATGGGTCTCCAAGCTGAGCATACACAAATGTCTGTCAGGAAAGCATAATCCCCTCTCCCATTACTTTTTGTGAAGTGGTTTAACCTGACCTAGACAGAAATAGCTGGAGTAATCAGCCAGCCTTCTCCTCCACTGCCCACTTGCAGTCTTTTAGCCCAGCTTACAACCTACAGGCTCAAACACAGGAAACTGTGGAACCCCAAATCCTTTAAATTCTCACCTGAAAATGGTCTCCAAGAAGCTCAAAGTTTCACAGGGAATTTCCCATCTCCATTTCATCATTTCCAGCTTACAACTGACACAATTTTGATCATTATGGCTAATGCAGATAACCATGAATAAGATTTTGTAATCATGTTAGAAGTGAATGATAGACCTGCACAGGCTGGGACTCCAGCTATTTGTCACCTTTATATTGTCGAGATGTGTATGGAAAGAAACAGGGTATACTTCAGAGTTTTAGGATATTCAGAATTAAAGTGAACAGTATTTAAAATTTGATATACCCTACTAACAATACTTATTGTTTTCTTTCTCCATCTGCTTATAACTGCTCCAGCAGTTTTCCTCGGGTATCTGCCTCCTGTCTCCATTCCTCAGGGTCAGACCACGTTATTTTAGAAATTTCATGTTCTGAAGTACCTAACAGATCTCACTCTTCAGTAGCAAGCACACTGGTCAGGAAAAAAAAAAAAAAAAAAAGAAAAAAACCACCAGCTTTTCTCCTCCATTTGGCTTGGTGCCCTGCTTATTTAAGCAAGTATATAGAGATTAGAGCCATAGCACTGCCTTCCTTTTTTTCTGCCCTTCTTATAAAGGAGCACAGTGAGCTGTCTCAGCTCTTTGACAAAACAGCTGCAGGTGCTAGTCATGAAAATCACCTTCCTTGGTGGATCAATTTTCTCTCTCTATTCTCTCTCATTCTACAAACCTCCTAAGCACTTGACAGTATGTTGAGTGTTCATCTGTGGGCTGAGATTCCTAAAATTCTTGTCAAACTCAATATCCCTCACTGGATCTAATGCTGAGTATTTTTCTGCCTTTCGCCTTGCATTACCCCCATCAAGCCTCAGCCCACTTTGGAGCTTTCCTTGGATATTTGAGATGGAACAGATGCAACAGATGATTCAGCTACTCTCTTGACTGTGTACGCAATGTATTAGTTTTGCTTTAGATGAATGCACAAAATTTTAACAACTTCTTTGGGGGTGACTATTTAAAAGCCAGATACATTTCACAATTAGTAAGATAGAATAGGTAAAGTTTACTTTTTCATGTTGTACAGGATCTAATTGTATACTACTTATGATTTTACTGCTAATTTAAGTTTATGTAAGAATATAGATGTCCCTTGACAATTTTGCTTGAGATTTTTTATTCCTTGAAATTGCAGATAATATGAGTAAGTAAATGAAATTGTCAAAAATTTACATTCACATAGTTACTAAAGGCATTGGCTTCTATTTCCAAAAACAAGTGAACAGGTCTTTTGTTTAATAGTTGAATGACATTTGCATCAAATCCTGTATTTCATTTTTGTGCAAGTATAGGAACCTAACGCTACCAAGGGAAATAGTAATTGAGGAACATCTTATGCAGAGACTTTTAATATTCTTTTTTCCTTGTGAAAGTCTGGCTTCTCCTTTTAATTTTATGCCTAAAAATAATATTAAAATATTTCAACACAAAACAGTAGACTGCTAGTACAGACTGATAACAAGATGTATCTAGGAAGAATTAAATTCATGACTAATAGTCAAAATAGCAATTATGTAGAAAGAAACATTGCAACCAGCATTGTAAAGGTGCAGAAATCAGTACTGCACACACAAATATCAGTTTAACTATACCAGATGAAATGTTTCTTTGAAGTTTTCCAGGTGGCTTGGTGTCTTCTTCAAACACAGAAGCTGATTTTTGTTGACAGAAATAGGTACTTTGCTGTGAAATGTGTTCAGATTTTAATGTAGCAATGGTACATTTAACCTGGAGCAAATATATGAAAATGTCATCCAGGACAAAATTTGACAATTACTTTCCAAGCAGAACAAAATGCACTTTTTGCATGTAATGTTTCTGAAAGCTATAAGCTATGGCTCCTCAGAGTCTTACAGTGGGAGCTAAATAAACAACTATCAAAAATTATCATATCCAAAGTGGAAAATAACATTTTTTGTTTGTTAATAATTTTCCAATCACAGATAATAGGGATTGGTAAATAAATGTTGCAATAACTTATGTAAATGAAGAAAAATTATGAGCTGACTAGTTTACTGTTTATATAGCTCACAATTTGTCACTTGCCTAGAAATGTGCCTACATTTCTGATAAGTAGCACTGAATCTAGAATTTCCACAAATTCTGCATGTGCATTTCTCCTCTATTTTTTCCACTGAAGAAACTGGAACTGCACAAAATAATGTTAATTCTAGCGGAAATTATGAAGTTATTTTCCACCAAGGTAACTAACTAGAATTAGTTAGTTTCTACATGGTTTCATTACCTTGTAGAGATGCCTGTGACTTTTTGCTTACTCCAGGGATAGATTAGGGTGACTAAGGCCTCAGTTGTATTTTTTTATTTTAGACTGCAACAGGATTTATTTAATTTCCATACAATACTATTGCAATTTTATCCTCTGCAATTTCAGAACATCCTTTGCAGAGTTTGAGGTCCTAGACACAGAAAATTAATCAGAAAGTAGCTAAAGTGGCCACCAGAGATGATTTCCAGAGTTTCTACTGAGCACCTGAAGTCAACCACATAGATGGGAAGTAAGTTCTTTTGTTGACAAATAAAGCAGCTAGTGCTCAATTATACAATTCCCACCACCAAACTTTGGCTTATTCCTTACTTATGCTATATTAAAATTCAGTGTCTGTTGATGCTTTTTTCCATGTTATGAATTTCATCTCTGTAAATATGTGTCATAGTGCACAGGGAAATGGAAAGGTCTAAATTCTGTTGTGCAGTGGAAAGTTAAAGTCCTTTTTTTCCCCCAGCAGTCCAACATCATTTAACAATTGATAAGTTGTAAGATAAAAAATCTATTTTGCATAAGACACCCACATTTCATAATTCAGTATTTTCAGTACAGTGAGCTGTTGTGCAGATCTGAAGAGTCAAGTTGCTCACTAAGGTGTAATATTGGTGCTGCAAGGATTCCTTTGCCATTTGAATGTTCTATGTGCATTGCATAGGTGCTGACATTTATTCTCAGTAATTTTCCTCTTTTTTTTCTCAGCTGAAGCACATAGCACATCTGAAATATGTCCTAACATCAGAGCATGAAATTGTCTGTTAGTTATACATACAGAAAGTTCAGAATGTGCAAATTGTTAATATTTTCTATTATTTGGTACCTTTTATTGAAGACACTATTAAGTATTCAATACTCATGGCAAATACATCCATAATTCAGCATTATTCCATCTACTTAAAACTACTGCATATATTTGTATCTCAAATTCTATTACTGCCTCTGCTCCATGGAAGAACAGCTTTTGTCTTAATCCCTGGAGACTGTGTGGTATTAAGAAGAACTTAGTGGTGAGAACAACTTTATTAAGCTTACTAAGTTATGAACAGAGTTTCATATATCCATAATGGAGCACTTTATTTTAATTATCTACCTCCATACTAATTTCTATATACCAATGCTATAGTTCTAAAGAATCCAAAAGGTATTGCAAGGACCATGAAAAAAATCCCCAAAAAACCCACACAGGGCCATCAGGCTTCAAGGTGATTTGGTATTTCTTCTTGGAAAGTAAGTCAGTATAAATTATTTCTGTACTTTCAGTGCGAATCCTTTTTAATTCATAAAATTATCTTTATATTCCAGGTGGGTGACAGGTCACATCAGGTGAGGAAGCAAATTCACTGAGATCTGAGCTCACTGTCTGATCTTGCTAAGAAGGTAACCCACAGGAACATGACACCAATTGATTTTCAATATTTCATTTTTTTAATGCTATCTATGACACATATGAAGTCTCCCATTTTAAATTTTGAAGAAGTTTAATCTCAGAGAAAGCTTTATTCAATCATTGTGCTTTTAGATGAACAATGTGCACATTTTTCTCTGAAGTTTAATGCAATACAATTTTGTTTTCACCAGTGTATTCCATTGAGGCATTTTTCACAATCATAAATCATAAATACCTCCACTACACTGTGCATGTATTCCTTAATAAAAATCTGGGAAAAATCTGGGAATAGATTAGGGTGCTGGTTCAACGATGTCTACCCCATGAAAGACATAACTGAACTACAGTGATGCCAGAAGGCTTTGATACTTTTTACTTTCCAACATGACAGGCTGTCTTAGTATTATTACATGAAACTCTGTATTCATAATTTTCTATTGTCACTGTCAGAACGTGAAATGTAACTGGTGGAAAGCTAGGATCTGATTTTTCAAATTATCAGTTGCCTTTGGTGAAATTTAGCCTTATTGCCACTTTTACAGATGATGATCCTTGAGTATATTTAAAAGATCTTTAGAGTAGAAACAAAAGTGAATCATGGCAATTAAAATCCTCTTTCAGCTAYAACAATTCTTTCACATATTCTTTTCTAAAGTAATGTTTTATAATCATAATATGTTGAAAATTAAGTGCTGAAAGCGTATTCAAAAACATTTTAAAAATGCTTTCACTTTTCACCTGTAATTGAGTCATCAATATTAGCAACCAGCTATGAAACTAATTTGGCTTATTGCATTACTCATCCTCATATCTTAATTATTGATTAACACTCTTACTGACAGTGAAAGATTCTCTTTGAAATGCAATTACTGCATTGTAATACTATGCTATGACTGTCTCCAAAATTATCTGTGCCACAAATTTTCTTTATAATTAAAATAATTTGTTTAAATTTATATCTGGGCAGTCAGGCAAGTATCTTCATACTATATTCATACATATTAAAAGATCATGGGTATCAGACAAGGGAATTAAACATCATGATATGGCTTATTTCTCTAGAAAATTAATTCAGTAGCCAAATGAGTGTCTCATGGCTTTTGCCACCTGCTTACCTTCCTTCATTGTCTGTATAGCTCTTGAAAAGATCATGTTTATTTGATTGAAATACAGTGTCCCTGGGAAATAAACACTTAAAAATTCTTCATGCTAACAACACTCTGTTTGCACCTTATTCTAAGTTAATCATAACATGAAGAAAATATATTTATGTCCACATTAATTATTATATTTATTAATTATATTCTATTTGAATAGAATGTGTAAGTTTGGCTAAAAACCCTACTTTTAGTCTTGAAGATTTTTTTCTATGCGTTGAATTTGTAAAGAGATGATGCAAAACGTTCATGGTTTTAACAAGCTTGAGTGATTACTGCTTAGTAGCCAAAATTCTCAGCACACTCACAAAAACTATTTTTGAGCTACTGCATTGGACTCTAAGGAGATCAGCTTGTTGGTCACAGCACAGCAGCAGTTTATTTTTTATCAGCTAGGTATTTGGTAAAGCTGAATGCTTGGGTAAATATTCCCAAAACTTATCATATTGTGTCTGGTCATTTGTATTATTGAAATGAATCAGTTTACCTTGTCTGCATCCCTTTATTTAAATCATCACCCTAACTCACTTTGTGTTGTATTATCCATACCATAACGGATTTAGGGAAGGCACTGTGGAAATACAATGTCAAGTCTACTACCCAATAAGCAACCCAAGTGTAACAAGAGAAATTCAGAGACCTCAGCTAGAGCTGAGTCATTTATGAAGCCCAGAATATAGGTTAGAATGTAAATAAATTTGACTAGAACAAACAGAAATCTGTGGTTGTGAAAAGCACATTTAGTAAGCAGTGACAAACAAACGGAATAAGAATGACTACTGGGGGCCAGGAGGGAACTTGTATTGTCAAGGTATCTGTGTAGTGTTGAAGGCTGAGCTAGGGAATGAGTGAGCCAGTGTGTAAGCATGGGAAGGATGCTCCCACTGGGGCAGGCTGAGATGTCCGGGACTGTGTGGCTCTCCTGATTGGAAGTGCAGTCACAAGGGGCTGCTGTAAGTCTGACAAGCTAATTTTTAATTCTCCCCCTGTAAAGTATGTTTCCATTGCTTTCTTATGTTGCTTTTCATTACTTTCTTCTTTACAGAAGTTGTCAATGATCTGTGAGAGAAATAGTTTGGGGATAATCAATGGGTAGAAAGTATTTGTCTTAATCAGAAAAATCTTGTTATCCCTTTCTTGCAGCAGTTATTATTTTTCACTCTGTGTGCCTTCACTTTTGTGTCATCCTTAACATCTGGAAATTTCTAAATACATAAAAATGCATTTTTCTGTAGTTTTACTGTTAGTAGACCAGCATCTCAACTTTTAAGGATCAATAAATCACATTTTACTGTAGTGGTACTTGAGATTTTGCAAATCAGAGAGGCAGATGTCAGCAAAGTAGTTTTAGGTCCAGTTTCTTTTGAGAAGTAGGGAATTATGAGATCCAACTAAAAATATTAGACTGAGACTTATCATCCTATCTTGTCCTTTTCCTTCTCTCAGTGTATCCCTTCCAAATTACTGAATTTCTTCTTAAATTAAAAAAAGGTAGCTACATGAAAAAGTTCCATTAAAGGACTCTGATTTGGGTAACCATATTCCCAACTCAGGCAATGTTACATATCCAACTTCCAAACAATATACATTATTACCTGGCAAAATAGGTAAAAAACAGATTTTTGAATTTCTGCAGCTGCTCCAGTTCTCAGGCTCTATATTGTCCTCCATCCTGCAATTACTTTTATGCAACTTCCCTGTGTTATTTATAAGCTGTGCAATGTTTACAGAATGGCATATGTAGCCCAAATACTGATAATCAGCCCAGGGTGCCAGCTGACAAACTGTGCTTGTGGTGCCCTGGTGAGTAATTCTAACAAAGAAAATCACAGAATCATAGAATCACAGAATGTCTTGGGATGGAAAGGACCTCAAAAATCGTCTAGATCCAGTCCCCCTGCCATGGGCAAGGACACCTTCTATTAGACCACGTTGCTCAGAGCTCCATTTTTGAACACTCCCTGGGATAGGGCATTCACAACTTCTCTGCTCCAATGTCTCACCACACTCATAGCAAAGGGTATTTTTCCTAATATGCAGCCTAAACATATCCTTTTTCAGCTGGAAGCCATTCCTCCTTATCCTAAAAGTATACGTTCTTGTCAAAAGTCCCACTCCAGCTTTGTTATAAGGCCCCTTTAGGTCAAATAAACTACATGGATCACCTCTAACATTTAACCTGTCCCCTTGGGTTACAGAAGAAAGCTGTGTAGATTCTATGGAGCTGATAGAATAGATTTAAAAACTAACAAGCACTTGGTCTTTCAGATATGAGGTTTCATATATTTCTTAAGAATAAAGTGATCTTCAATACTTGAATAGATAATTTTATTTATCAGAAATTAAATTTATAGCAATGTTTTCATGAGTATGGAACTACATTGAACTGAAGTGCAAAAAATTAATCAGAGCAAAAAGAAGCCTTTTTTGAATACCACTTTCAGGTCCTACAAACTTAAAATGACTATTCTATGAATATATTTTTCCCTTCAGAGGGGTCTCTGAG
>PYHW01010409.1:5658254-5674985 GCA_013186435.1 Turdus rufiventris | reverse complement strand
CTTCTCTGCTCCAATGTCTCACCACACTCATAGCAAAGGGTATTTTTCCTAATATGCAGCCTAAACATATCCTTTTTCAGCTGGAAGCTGAAAGCCTTTTTTGAATACCACTTTCAGGTCCTACAAACTTAAAATGACTATTCTATGAATATATTTTTCCCTTCAGAGGGGTCTCTGAGTTTGGTTTCGGTAAAATTTGTCATTTCAATTCTATTATTAAAATAGTTGCAATGATAGACATTAAACAACCAATAGTTTCTAAGTTATTTCATATGGTATTAGGTGCTTTCAAGTACTATAACTGCAAATTTTAATATTCAAAGTACATATGCAATTGATCATTTACTTGTTGCATAACTTATTCTCAGTTATTTTCCATTGCTATTGCTGATAGGAATCTTTAGAGGGATGATTAATGTGTTCTAGATAGCACTCTAAAGCCACAAGATTTGCAGCTGCATACTTGCCAAAAGAGAGAAAATACTTCTGCTCTGTAGCGCATGTAATTAAGCATCCAGCTGTTGAAAATGTTACAAAATAATGAAGCATAATTGGAGAACTTTTAAGCAGGATTTCTGCTCTGTCTCATAGCAGCTGGTACAAATGGAATAGTCTAGTAAACAAAAAGTGACATTGCTTCTTCCAATCATGATTTAATTAGAAATTGATATATGCATACTCCTAAGAAAAAGAAAAATTCCACAGAGTAACTGAAGTAAATCAAAGTGGGGAAGGGATCATCAGAACTATTGACTGTGAATAAGTCACTAGAAGCACATGTAGATAATGAAAGAAGTAATTTCCTATGCTATGACATTAGCTGCTAAGCAATGGCTTACCAACAGCAAATCTTCCAGAGAATAATGTGGCATTTTCTTGAATGCACAGCAATTAATGGCAAAGTACAGCTCCAAGTAGTTTCCTTTTGAAAGCCTCTTTGTACTTTTGCAAGAGGCAATAGCATAGATTTACACCTCTTCTGGTGTAAATCAGTGTATCTCCAAGGAAGTCACCAACATGGGACTCATTTGTTTGGTGAGACTCAAATTTAAAGGAAGGAAGGTGAAATCAAAGAATAATCTTTATTCACACGCACAATTTCACAAATACCAAATACACATTGATACAGCTGTGCTATTAACCTTGTAAATCTAGGAAAGGGCCAGTATATGGAAAACAGGAAACTGTAAACCTTTCCCTTGAGCAGCCTGCAAAACTATAATTGTTCTGAGCAGGCCAGAGGACAGAAGAGATTATCACAGCCCAGATGAGATGGCTAGAACTGGCAACACCATCAGCCCTTTCATTTACATTTCTTACCAGTCTTAACTCCACATTTTCATCTTCAGTCCTTATTTTCATTTAACTCTGAACTCAACTCATTTTCTTCTACAGACCTTTTTCTTATACAACACTGTCTCTTTCTCTGATAAACCTGTTAGTTCTGTACAACTCTGTCTCCTTATCTTATAGACCTCTCTGTTAATTCTGACTCCATTCTCTTATTAGCAGCTTGTACTGATTCCTTTACCTGTGAGCAGTTTCTATGGCTCTGGTTCTGTCTTTCTGCATGGCTGGCTACCCCAAGTTTCCCCTGTCCCAGCCACCTCACCCTGACTGTCCCTCAAACAACATGATCTTACCTTATCTGTCCCTTACTTAACCACATGTCCCTTAGCTCCTCTCAGCACAGCCAGCAGCCTTCTGATCTTACTACATCACTATTTGCAAGTGCTTTTGTGCATGGTAGAAAGCTGGCCTACTCCTTTATATCCTTCAGACTGATTGGCCAGGTATAGATGTTTCCATGTTTCTTCTTTGGTAGGCAGAACAGCTGCAAGTTATTGGGGAAGATAGCCTCCTGCACTATCCCAGCTCTCCACAATGGATCAACTGTGTCACTGAATCTGTTTCTGGTAATTGCATCATATAAAGTCTTACATAACACATATATAATGATTTGTGTCCTAAAGCAGGTGCACTCCAAGTTCAAAGTATTTATAAATTTTCTATACTAGTTCAGTTAGAAAGTCTTTTTGTACAGTGCACAAAACACTGTACTTTTGCAAAGCTTGGATGAAAACCTCTCATTTAAACATGTATTTATTTGTGACTACTATACTTACATACATTGTACCAATGGGAATGATTTCATTGGTATCTCAAATTGCACAAAATAAAGCTACTCTGATCCATGCAATTTAGATTGAAAATTATTGTTTATTGTAGTAATATTAAGGCATTGTTATCTGTCTGGTCACAAATAAAAAGCCCTAGAGGACTGCAGGCCATCTTCAAAGAGAAAACCTAGGGAGAATGGTTTACATGATTTTGAATATATTTCACTATATCTTGATTTGACATGACTGCAGTATCTGCTTTCATCCATATATTTCATTCATCCACCCATATTTTAGTAGGATGACACTTTCTTCGTAAAGCAAGATTTCCAGAATGCTTTTGTTAAAGGCAAAATGCAACGTTGGTGGAGAGGTAATCTGCCTGAACACTCAAAAGCACTGTTTTAGCTTTGTAGTCTCACAGATTGCTGGCAGTTTTCACAATTCTTTAACCATTTCTGCCTAAGTCCTGACATCTGTGCAAGTAAGAATGGGATTTATTTAACTATTAGCATTTCTGCTTGCTAGCTTTCCTCAGACTTTTCCAAATCTCTCAAAAGCTGTTTAGCAGCTTCATAAATTGTGCTTGCCAAGGCAAATTTTTAGCAGTAGATTATATTTGCTGTTTTCAAATTTTCCTGACCTTATTAAACTCCATCTTGTGTGAAAAACAGACAGATTAAGTACTTGAACATTACTAGACAATTCAGTTTCAAATTGTATTTAATATTCTAGTGTTTTTCAATAGGAACTTTTATTTTTCATCCTGCTTTAATTTTTTTTTTTTATCATATCAAGAGTAAATGAATGTAGCATATTTCTGGACTGGAAGTTTCTGTGCCAGAATGCTCAAATTATCATACTTTATGCTGTGCTTCTTATGGTGTAATTGTTTTAAAGTAAATAACATACATTGTAAGTGGGAGAGCCTTTGGAAAGGGATATAAAATATATAATATCTGCCATATTTGAAAGAATAACATTAATCTTGCCTTTGAAGCACATGCTTTTGTTAATATGAAACCTTCCTCAGTGAGGATTTCCATGTGTGAGTAGTTAACTGGTAGCTAACATAGCAAACATACTCTGACAGAGGTGTTAAACTAGTCTGAAAGTTGGTAGTGAACAGACGTGAATCCTACCACTATAGCCTAGGGGAATCTAGAAATCAAGACACCCAGTCACATTCTTTCAGACAAGCTGTAGACTCAGACAGACATATGTGAAGTTTGCCCAGTTCCTCAATTTATAGGTTTCAGTGTAATCAGAAGAGCGAAGGACAACCACATGTGATCCATCTTCTGTAAAGACAGATGTGCAATGGAGTGAATATATGATAAATTTTACTGTCTTCTATCCCTTCTTTTGCAAGAATATATTTTAATGTAGAAAGACATTCTTTCTTTACATTTACAATAAAAGATTCAATCACCTGTTTGTCATTATCTTGCTTAACCAAAAACATATAAATAAATTAGTGGAACTTAACCCCAGGATTATAGAATGAAAGAATACACTTTTAGAATAATCCAACCTCATTACAATCCTAGCTTCCTTAAAAAGTCTATTTATGTTCTTACTTTCATGTAATCTGTGAAATGGACATTCAGTGATATTTGAAAGTCATGAATGCACTTGAACTTGCTAATAACTTGTTATAAAAGTCATATTGTATTTCTGCTTTTTCTGCCCATGCATAAAACATATTATCTGAGCCACAGAATGCACTAACATTCTTTAACTCAGTATGTCTTGAGAAAAAAAAAAAGTTTGTGATAAGCAGGTGCATGAAAAAAATAAATGAGTGGCAGCTTTAAAAGTTTGTAATTACAATCCTAAACCACAGTAATGCTAGTTGAGTTGATCTGTGGTGCATACGGTGTCTTAGGGAAATATCACAAGATAGGTGCTCATTGTGTTGTCAGACACACAAGTATTTGCTTTAGTGTTTAAATTTGACCTGACTATAAGTCACCTCCAAACTGGAGGCCAGGTAATCACAGATGTCTTTCTGCAGCCTTCTGGATCAAGGTGACTGCTTTTCTTTAGTGTTCAATCTGGTACATTTTTGCTGGGTCTCCAGAATGGAGGATGTGAATTTTTGACTGTCTGAAAAGTACTGCTGGGAAGCTATAACCACCACCTTAAAATGAACACTTTATTGCAGTTATGGTCAATCAGCCTATCACAGTCTGTGACTATAACAATAGATATAAATCTACACCAAAGCTAGCAACACAAGTCCTAAATCACCAATAGAAAGAAAGACTTATCATACCATTTAAAAATCTTAGGGTGACTTCTCAGGTGAACATGTCTGAATAGCAGAAACCCCACATTAGGTAAGATGAATTCCACCCTAAAACATTAAATATAGCCCAATTCATATTATTGCATAACAAATATGATTGTTTATGTTGTGTCTTATAAATTGTCCAATATGTTGCTCATATGCAAGAATTTTGCCACTTAAATAAGTTCTAACTAAATACTTAAACTGTCACATTAGATTAGAGTTTTGTTCAGTTCTTTTTCTTTATCCTCCTTATTCACAACAGGTATATAGTCAAGGTCAAGTTTCCTATTAGTATGCTAAAACACACTGCACTTGCTCAGGACTTAGTCTAATAACTTACGTGTGTGAGAGTTGTAAATCACTGCTACATTTGAAATTTGGCTTCTTGGTGTTAAGCAAGGCAGTGCACAGCCTCAATTTTGCTTTGATTTGCTTCTATGATTACAAGGGAGCTTTTTATCTCCCTTCTAGGTTGGAGTGCTGATGTTGTCTTATCTAAAATTCATATTTCTGAAGTAGAAAGTCTTTCTAAGTTCAGAATCTTCTGGGGGAATTTTCCAGATCCTCTCTGTTGGCAGCATGGCCTAACTGCCAATTTGCCCTAGATATATGAAGCACTGGAACTCATGGAACAGTAATTCACGATGAGGAGCTGATGCTCAACATATAGTTTTGGTTTTATGCCTGTACAGAATGTCAAAATCAGAGGTGTTCATCCAGTGTAGTCAATATATTCCTGACACCAGTTAAGTCATGTCTCATCCTCAGTTCCAATTAATACATCCTGCATTATTAGAAAGCCATGAGGAAGGAATACTTCCAGCTCTTTGCACCATTTATTCTATAGCTTTCACTCAGAAGCTTGCAAAAGCCTCAACGAATAAGAGCACAGCATCCCTCCCTATCACTTGTGATGACTTTCACATTAAGATTAAAATGTTGTGAATAGCCAAGAAAAGCTTTCTTTGTCCCTTCAGTCTTTTCAATTTAAGCATCTTTCTTTCTTCCATAATTTAACTTCCATTACAATCAAGCATATGTAGCTCTTAGAGTCACAAAGAGTCTTGGAAAAGATAAAGTTAGTACAACTTAGTAGAGGTTAGACATGCCTGGCAGTTTCTGCAGAAAGCCTGAGGCAATGATATATACCAGGAAGTGTGTCTGTTTGTCAGATAGTATGAAATTATGAGTATGATATCTTCACTTGTTAATTGTTGTTTTGTAGAGCATGTTAAAAGCCATACCTAATGTACAGATGTGCACAGATTAGTTTGTGTGGCCTTTCACTTTTTCCACAATTGAGTAGACCAAGTACCTTTTTATGTCTATGTAGGATTACCATTTATTTATGAGAAGAATCTAAGCAAGAATTTCAGGTCTGGAGGATTCACTTAGTGGATGAATCTTTGTCTGAACAGAAGTTAATATACTCTTACACTCTTGAGGACATTTGCATTCAACTACTCATTCACATTTTTTTAAATGTTTTGTTATTTGCATTCTTTTGTTAAATAACAGGAAAAGGAAAAGGCTATGTCACAAAGTGATTGATAGATTTTCTTCTTGATCTTCAAGTTTTGTTTGTATTTAGCTTAGTTTCCTAGATTTCTTGAAGCATTCAAAACTTTCTCATTGTGTTGTCCCTAGACTAAATGTACTTTGAAGCTGAATTTTTTTCTCTTTTTCTTAAACATGTGGTGAGTTAAGCCCTGGAGGTCATTGTCTTTTTATAAAGAAAAATTGAAGGAATGATCTTCAACTGGATTAACACAAATTTGATTTAATATTAAATTGTGAAAGATGGACATTAAGCACATTATTAACTACATTTTTTTATCATGCTATGCTTCTTCTTAAATTACTCATAGATCATAAAGGTGCCTGTTTGGTTAACATTCAAGCTCAAATTGAATTTTATTTTGTTAATCTTCTCATTTCCTGCTAAGTAACTTGTGAGGGAATGTGATTTTAAGTGGAAGAGATTCACTTCTCTTTCTGCAGAAATAAAAATCCTAAAATTAGTGACACAGAGATATAAAAACCCAACAAGACAACTAAACCAACATGGTAATGTACATGGTAAGTGGCACTGTGGCTGTAAAAAAAGTGCAATATATTCTCTATTACCCAAGTGCACAGTCTTATAAAAAAACCCCCAAAATTGCAGACCAAGAGACATGATTCCATTAGCTCTATTTTGTAGGAAATTTGTCATGAAGTATCTAATATCTGCTGGAAGGCCAAGAGCGCAGATCACAAAAAAATCCAGGTATATGAATTGGTGTGACAAATTCATGACATGGATGACAGTGTTGTTGATAAAGGGGCATGCTGTGCTGGACCTGACCCTTAAAAGGAAGGGAGAACTGGTTTATGATTTTGGCTGTTGGCTGCAGTGGCTGTGAGATGGTGGAGTTCAAGATACTGAGAGAAGGGACGAAGGCAAACAGCAGGATTCCAGCCTTGGACTTGAGTGAACCTTGACCTGCTAGGGCTGTGCTTGCAAGAATCCCATGGGAAACCACACTGGAGAGAGGGGAGTTCCAGGACAGATGGTTGGTTTCAAACATTACCTCCTCCAACCTCAAGAATGGTTCATTCCAATGAGCAGGAAATCAAGCCACTGTGACAGGACACATACACAGGTGAAAAAATCACTCCTGATTCAACTCATGCATGAAAAAAAACACATGTGAGTGGTGGAAGCCCGGTCAGATGACCGAGGAGGAATGCAAAATCCCAGAATCAGTGATCACAGCCTTTTTGCAGGTCCTAAAAATCACAAGCCAGACACAGTTAGGTGATAAAAAGAGGTTACCTTTATATGCATCCTTAGGTGCAAAATTCACTATGTGGAAAGCACCTGAAGATGCAATTTTTATATGCCTTGGCTTCCCAGAGCATCTAACCTTGGACCTCCAGCTTGGAGCCACTGGGGAATTTATATTCTCTTTCTGTCTAAAGGAATAGGTAAGATGCTAACTACAAATACTACCGTACGATACAGAGCTATAAATGTATATGTAAAGAATATAAAATATGTATATAAAAGCAAAAAAGGCAAATTCAATTCAGCATTAACAGAACAGCTGAAATCAAGCAGCACCCCATGGCATAACTTAGTCCAACTCTCCCATTCCATACAGGGTCATGTGTAGAAAATGACACAGGACCATGTCCAGCTGATTTTTGAGTATGTCCAAGGATGGGCACTTCACACCCTCTCTGTGCAGTTCTGTGTTCAGTCACCCTTAGTCAATGCCCACAATCAGATATCTATGCTATATAGTCAAATATTTTTAAATGTTGTTTTTAATTAAAAAAAAATTATAAAACCAAAACAAAACCAACCAACAAAAAAAAAAAAGAANAAAAAAAAAAAAAAAAAAAAAAAGAAAAAAGTGAGCTTTTCCTAATAGCCAAGAAGCCAAGAGAGGGATATAATCTTTGCAGCACAGAGATTTATCACACATTATTAGGAGTAAAAAAGCAGAGCCTAACTTCTGTTGGTAGAAAATGGTGAACGTAGGTATTTTTGAAGGCCTCTAGAGAGAGTTCGTCTCTGCCTTGTCTTAGGTGCTTGAATTAGGCAGACTGATGCCATCTCATTGTGTGCCAATTATTACAAATGGCCCAATGTAGAAGAATGCAGAGAGGAAATGAATCTGGGAAGCCACAACTTATTTCCCTTCCAAAGCAGATTTCTTTAAAAGAATGCAGATATTATGTAAGTTCAATAACAAGTGTCATTGAATAAATCTCATTCTAGCCCCCACAAAAAATATAAACACAAAAGGCTATAATTTTTTACTACACACAGCCCATTCATCTACTTAGATGCATGGCTGAGTGACTGCTCTGCTTTGAAAATCTTGACACATGGTGATCTAATCTTTTGCTTGAAAGGTGAATAGTTGTATGAGCCACTTCTGCCATTATTATTATGTTAAAAGCTGAACTCCATTGATTCCAATTTGTTGTTACCTCACAAAAGTCATCAGCGTGCACTCATGAAACTGCTGCAGAATTAATTACTCTCCAGTCTACTCTGAGTATGAATGCCCAGGCACAACATCTCATGCCTTAAAGGTGTAATAAGAAAGATAAGAAAGCCCCCTGCCCTTTCACAGGGCTGCTAATGCCCCTGCCCTGTGCTTTGGTGATGCTTATCCAGTATATCTGACTAAGAAACATTTACCCTCTGCAGGCCAGGCCTACAACTAGCTATGAATCTAGTAACTGGACAACTTCCTTAAATGAAAATATAATTCAATCTTACTGGTAGCAGTAAAACTGAGTGTAAATAAACCATTATAATCTGACCTGATTCCAAAAGTGGAGTTTTCTACATTCTATATTTTTTACTGCCTTTGCTTGCCTATGACATAGGAGCTTTCAAGTCAACTTGGCAAGTGTTCGTCCTTCTTCCCAGTGCAGGAATAAGAACCCAAGGGGGACTGGAAGCTTCAAGGTGACTGCAAAAGGGGAAAGTTTTGCTACAAAGGTAGATGGTAAGCAGGAACCTACTAGAACCTAGTTTTTATCTGAGCTTTCTTATAAAGAAACTTGACATACCTTAGAAATGACTTTTTTAACTAGCTTTTTTAAAATTTTACATTTTATTAAATCTTCCTTGTCCAGTCAATCAGTAAGAATGGTTTACACTGTTATTGCATACATCCTTTGTAAAGAAAATTATATCCTTGGTATGAGGTGCAAGTAAGGATGACATAACTTTCCCTGTAGTACTCACCATGGTAAAATAAATCCATCATCCTAGGTAACATCCATGGAATAGCAGTCCACAGCTTAGAGGGAAGTGCCTTTTTCAGTAATTATTTATTAGAGAATCACTTTCTTTGACATTCAAAATGGGATTAGAAATGGCAAAAAGCCTTTAGTTTTGATTGTTTCTACCTACCTGGAGACATGGTTTAGATGTACAACTTGGCAGCGATGGGTAAATGGTTGGACTCGATCTTAAAGGTCTTTTCTAACCTAAATGATTCTGTAATTGTATTGTTCTATAATTCTCACCTGTTTCCTTCCATCAGTCTCTAATGCTTCTCAACAGCAGGCTTTTCACCCCTTGGGAACTGCATCTATCTTTCTGTTAAATGCTGATATGCTGTTTCCCTGAAAGGGTAAAATGAGATTAGAAACTTGGCTCTGTGAGATGATAGGAACTTGTCTGAAAAGAACACTCTCATTCCATTTTGGTCACCATGAAACGTTTATAAAAATTTTCTTCTTGTGGTTTATCTTTCTTATTTTTTTGAGCCTTCTGCTGTTATGCTTTTATAATACATTTATACAATGAACATCCAAGTAATTTTGTCACATATGATACAAAAATGGTTTCCCAGAGCAGACTCACGTTAATCTCAGTTTGTGAATTTGAGTATGCATCTCAGACTGAAAAAATGCTGTTGTAGGGAGGCATATGGTGTGGGGATAAGCTACTCATATTCACTGCCTTTGCTATCTATGGAGAGAGTGGCTATTTAATCCTTCCTATTTTAGAGACTTATTAAAAAAAAAAAAAAGGGATAAGTTGCTTTCAGGAAGTTCCTAACACTATGACTACATAGTGATCTTATAATGACCCTTAAGTTTGATATCCAACATTTAAAGTGTCTAATGCATAATAATGAATAACATCCCAGTGAAACCAATAAATCTTCCTTGAATGAGCCATATACTTGAACCTTGCTGAATGTTTCAAGTTTAGTCATGCTCCTTCTCTTTCCCTTGGCTTGGTATGAAAAGATTGAATATTTCTAGTTTCCCTTTGTACATAAAGCCCACACCACAAATAATATTACTTCTTCACTAAGGTACCATTCAAAATTTTAAATGCTAAATGGAGTGCAAAAAACTAATATTAGATATGGTCCTGTTTTATTAGTTTTGACAAGTGGTTCTTATAATTTGAACATTCTGTCTGCTGTGCTTAGAAAATGGATTCATTTTTCCTTTAAAGGTTATCATAACTTAAATTCAAGCAGTTTAGGGTGATCTTTCCTAAACAGTATGCTAGCTGCATTATAAATGGTCTTTGACTAAGGGCATTGAACCCTTCTGGTTGCAAGTTGAAAAATTTGTACTTTGTTAGATATGCTATTATTCCCCGTTCTTGCCACCAGACTCAGATCTATTCATTACGTATTAAAAGCCAGTAACCACATGGATTGTTAGAACCTATGAGATGAAAATTATGTTCCTCTTCTTTTGCCTACTGAAGGTCTCTAGTAGCAAGCCATCTTAAAAAAAATATAATTCAGTCACAATCCAAATGAGGAGCAGAGAAATGGTTAGGGGTTTGTTTTTATTTGAATATTCAACATTTACTCAGTGAACTCAAGTGATGTGTTCACTAGCTTATTTCTGTACTTTTTTCTTCTTTCTGTAGATTCACACCCATGTATTCATATATTCACAGAGTAGACAGTGAGAGCTTGCCATATGCAAGTATGCTGATTAAGGTTAAAACCACAAAATTGATTTTCTTTTCTCCTTGTCACTGCATACAAAATACTATTCATTCTTATAATGGGAACAATATTAAGTGGAAGTTCATTGCATTGACTCTTTCAAAAATCTGACTGAGATTAATGATAAAACTGCCTATTATCTAGTGGCCCCAGGATATGACCTATATTTTAGCAACATCAGAAACATGATTTTTAAAACAATATTTTTTCTCTCTTTTTTTTTGAAAAAATCCTCAAAATTCTCATTTCATTCAGATATGCAGAAACGTCCATGTCTCCCAAAGCCAATTTTCATGTCCAGTAGTTAAAGCCATATGCACGTTTGCACAATAAATATGACAAATTTACTTTTCTGTTGTTTTTATATTTTTCTTAACCACACATCTAAGTTTGACAAGAATTATATGTGATTGCATTTACAGATTCTTATGAATAGGTATCAGATCTTTGCTTGACGGGTTACTTAAGTCAGCTTATTGTCTCACTTTGTTTTAGTGACAAGGAAGAAGAAGCAATTAAAATTTCAAGTAAATTTTGCTTACTGATTTAGTGATGGAAAACAATGTTGACATGCTGCACTGAAGTGTGGGTTCAAGTGAAGAGGTACATTACAACACATAATTTATTCTCAGCAGTGGAAGCACTTTTGCTCTGGACTGCCTGTAAGCAATGTGAGTGCACTTGGTGCTCAGCATGTGTTGTTCATAAGGTACTTTTGAAGACAGATCTGGAGGTGAAAGTAGAAGAAGAAAAAAAAAATTCTTCAGAGGAGTTTTTGGGTTATTTAGAGAAGTTTTATCATGGATTTGTAGTTGGACTCATCAGTCAGACTACATAACAAGTAAAATTGTTTCCTAAATGCAATGTCTTCCTAAAACTGAATCATATAGAAGGGATAAGAATGGCAAAGCTAAGGTAATCTGACTAACATATTTTAATGTGTTCCTGTATTAATATTACCTTTTTTTTTTTTAGAAAGGTGTTATCAAGCATGCAAAGTATATTAGAAGGAAGAGATCTTTTTCTCCCTATTTATCAGTTCAGGTGAAGTATATCAATAAGGCAGCAGGAAAAGTGCAGTGACTAAAGAAATTATTTATTGATACTTTAGGCTTGTTAAAGCAGGGTAATGTCAATGCAATTAACTTCTGGATCAAGTCAGTCCATTGCAAAGTGCAAGCTGACAGAATGACTTTAAAATCACATCCTGAACAAAATGAGAGCATCAATGAGCATCCGGCCTCAGAGGAAGAACCTGCTAGTGACAAAGCTGACCCTCTTTCAGTAAAAAAAAAAAAGGTTTCTTTTGTAGGAAACTGTTCAAGGAATGCACCAGTGAGCAGCATAATGTTCACATAGTTTCAGTCTTGTATAAAAAAAAGGAAGATGGGATAACAAGACAGTGTATAGAAATTAGAAATTAGACAAAGTTGAAAGTAACAGTACTGCATGATCAGCAAGTGGCCAGGTTACAGGATGTCAGCTTCATTTGCAAAATATTAGATGCTAATTATATTGATTGGATGAAATTCTGCCGGGAAAGTGAATAAATTCTTCGTAATTCACTCAATTATGTAATGCCATTATAAATTAGCAAAGAAGTTTTTTAAAAAGTTCAGACTGCTTCTTAAAGTGAAAGTTAAAGTGTATGTAAACCATGGGAAGTTAAAATTAGCACCAAGAAAATTTAGAATTATGAAAATGATCTCTAAAGGAAATGCAGATAATAAAAAAAAAACCCTCTCATATTTCCGACAGTCATTTAAATAAATTTCCATGTGTAAAAGACCATATCACATATTCAAAAGCAACTTTTCTGTTTCAATGTTTCATCATGATATTGCAACAGCCATATACAATCGTATATATTTTATACTTGGTAAGTTACGGCTCCTTGTGTAAGTGGTGGCCCACGCAATTTTGATAAATTCCATTTATTTGCTGCCCATAGATGGTGGCAGCTGCCCTGTTGGACTCCTGTGCTATTGGTGATGTAAAAGAGCTTTATGGAACTGTGAAGTAGAGCTTCCACACTGAAATGAGAGCATGGGAATAAGAGAAAGGACCTGAATTAATTTATCCAATCCCTGCAACAGGAGGCACAGCGAGGTTGGGAGGTACAGACTACAGGGCTGTCTTTCCTTTGATTGCAGTAGCACTAAAATATATTAGCTTATGCTAAAGGAATGTTTCCACAAAGAGATACGAGACACTCTCCTTCTTGTGTCAGCTTCCAAATTAGTTAAACAAGCATTGGTCTTAAAGCATCAATAATTGGGAATGTAGTTTTTATACTGTATGTTTTAACAAGCTAGTCAAACACAGTTAAGCTAGCAAGAACCAATAAAGGATTCTTACAAAATTGCTCCATGAGTAAGCACCTTTCAGAGTCAGAACGTTCTTGTATTTAGTTCTTGTATTTAGTTCTATCACGCAGCACACATAATGGAGAGTTGTAGTATTTACTTGGTTATCAGTTTTACAGAAATTATTGCAAACTACCAAACTTGTGACTTAACTGTCTTTTGATTTAGTATTTCTACAAGTGCTATATTTCAATAATTCATTAAAAACTATAACTTTCTAGATGTTAAATGACATGAGAAGAGTTTAGCTCAAGCTGAGGTATTGCACTGCTGTAGCTTTCCCCTTCCAGTAAAACCTATCAGGTTACACATCAAAGAAGAAAATTAAATCTTTGATTTAATTTGAATAACATAGGTTGCAAAGGACCTCCAGAGGTCATCTAATCCAGCCTCCTGTTCCAAAAGGATAAGGTTGCTCATGGTGATTCTCAGTCAAATTCTGCATATCCCTAAGGATGGAGATTCTACAGCCTTTTAGAGTTGCTCTTTGACTATTCTCATTGCAGAATATTTTTTCCTTAGAGCTTTTTTCCCCCATATTCCCATGGTGTATCTTAAGTTCATTCCTTTGTGTCCTAGCGCCTCTTGACAAAGAATCACTGATTTAGTATTGATATGATGCCTTCAAGGTCCTTACAGACAGATTGTTTAATAATTTGGTTTTATATCTTTCTGAGGACTAAATTTATGAAGTTAATTTTTTAATAAGTGAAATGAGTTCTGCATAATGTCTGTTACAGGGAACTTCTTGTCCATGTATGTCTATTACTGGACAAAATGACACCTCTGCTATAATTTTCACACTAGTTGCCATGAACTTTCAACACATTACCCTGTGTCATTAAAGGCTGAAGTGTTTGATAGTCTCCTTCCCCAACAGGTTTCACTAAAGTAAAAAGACAAATTTGTGTGTTCAGAGAACAGCCTTTCCTAGAGTTATCTAGATTTATTTACTCTTATGTCAGGGTGCTCTAGTGAATGCTATTTTATAGCTTTTCAGAATCACCACAGGAATTTTGTCCAGAATTTGAAGGTTTTATCTCAAAGTTTATTTTTCCTTATGAAGAATCTGAAGCAGTGACAGCTTCTTGACTATGTTATCTCTGAAAAAACCTGTCTTTTAGAGCTAGGGTGTTGTTTTATGAGGACGAACAGAATAGTTGAGTCAAGGGGCATGTCCTGGGACCTCTGTGAAGAGCACTTTCTGAACATGAATGTGAATTCTCCAGCAACCCCTCTGATGCTGTCTGGGAAAGGAGAGGAAGAGGTGTTGGGAATGGAACTGCTCCAAACTGTGTGGCTCTGTAATCATCTCCTGTCTGGAGCAAATAGGCCTGCTCATCAGGCCAGATGATATTTGTAAATTATTACTTTGTGTGGGCAGCTGTCTGAGGCCTAGGAAAATCCAGCCAGGATTTTTCTCAGGATGCTTGAGCTTTGCTCTCTGGCTTCTCAAGGACAGGAACCCAAAACAAAGATTAAACACCTGTGAGAGTACGTGATGCTAGTCATGGAGAGGGGTGTTACTCCTCTGCCCAATGAACTTTCTCTAAATTGTTTTGCATGATGTATACTATTTAAACCTATGATTTCCTTGAATAAATGCTCTTTCTTGCTCTTGTAAGAGAGTGCCATGTTACTGTGCCTTTCACTGCTTGGAAACACACAGTAACAACTTTGAACAACTAAGAATAAGATTTTCATCCTGTGTTTCTCTTGTTCTGATTTGCTTCAACTGCCTTCTTGAAGCACATCAGAAATTTCTGGGGGCATCCTTGAAAAAGTGCACCATACATATCATCAGACTGCAGGCAGAGGATTCTGCACTCACATTTTTAATTCAACATGGGAAAATCCAAGTCTGTAACTTTGATAATATTCAGGGACCGACAAGGCAAGCCTAGGTTGCTCTCACTTGTATTTAAAGAGATCTCAAAACACACAAGTATTAATTCTTTTGAAATACATATTTGGTGACACAGTAGTATATGCTTACCAAGGGACCTCTATTAGGCAATCCTCTATCATCACTTCTGGATCTCTGTCACAACACTGTCTGGCTCTTCCATGCAACAGCAAGCAGACAACTGGGCCAATAAGGAAAAAGCTGAAGTCAACTCACCCACTGTTTTGGAAGTTAACTATAAAACCAGATTGTTTAATTACAGCTTCTATTTCCATCTCTCTTGCTTTGTTTCTTCCAAGAAAATGCCTGACTTTAGGAATTGCAAAGAACTTATGGAGACCTATTGCTCTCACAGTTATTTAATATCTGTTATACTCTGCATGTATTCCAAATTTATAATTTATAGCGGAACAGGTGAATTGCCTGCCATGATAATTATTTGTTGGCTTCATTCATATTGTTTCAATTCTCACATAATTTTATCAAATATTTTAAATTTTAAATTTTTTATAATTTTCTGTGCTGCTATAATCAAAGAAGGTCAACCACATAAATACATCAATGTGAAAGAAGTTTATTTAAGAATCCTAGAAGAATGTTCTATATATTTTGTATTAGCCACCACTGCATTGTTGAAAGGTACTTGTTTCCTAATTAACACTGTAAGAAGATTCTAGTTCATACTTCTGCTTGTTTAAATGTTCTTTGATATAAATAATCTGACTGTATAGTAATTGTGATGTAAAATATGGGTTTCAACTGACTCTTTGTTGTAGTTACTGGCATGTTTTGGCTTGTTCTAAAAGTTCTTCTTCTCCTCTTGGTTTAGTCATGACTGATAAATCCTTAAATTTTTTTTACGCAGATATCAACAAGGAACATTTCTGGACTGATAAGTTAACTCACACAATTTTGATAGTAAATGTTGGCCTGTTTGAGCAGAAGTTAATCCATCAAATTTAAGTGATTGAAGTTATTGACTAGTATAGTCTCTTCAGTGTGACAAGCGAAAAGAAACCAAAACTCAACACTAAAACTCCAAAACCAACAAATAAACTTTATTGCCCTGCTGAATACTATTTTACACTTTGTCCATAAGTCCATTGCACCTGTACTCTCTTTAAATAATAAGGAAATGTTAAATAGTATATGCATGCTGTCGGAAATTATATAGAAATTTTCACTTCAGGAAGTTTAAAGTTTGTAGCATGAAACCTCTTTGTGTAAATGAATTAAATTACAAAAGCCTAACTGAAGGAGAAACTGTTTTCTATGTGACAAGAAAATGCAAACAAAATATTCAAAGAATTTGCTGTTTATTTCTTATTTTATCTCTCTGAGTGCACCTAGAAATCGTAATTGTTTTTTATCCTGCTGTAATAAATTCTCCATACACCCTTTCTGCAGTTTTCTTATGAGAAATATTCATATAATTTATATTTAGTCCTTATGAGAAATAGATTCTAAATGAAATAGATAATTCATACTGACTTCCTACTGATTGCTTTCTTCACTTCCTTTCTTCCTGTTAGATAAAAGTTGCAAGAAA
>PYHW01010409.1:5631605-5658204 GCA_013186435.1 Turdus rufiventris | reverse complement strand
GAGAGACAAGTTCTTGACCACTGCATAACGGCAAAAAGATCAGGTAGTGACATGTCACTACCAGAAAAATGATACTGCCCACAGAAAAAATGTGCAACCTCTCTATGCATATTTTTAGAAAAAAGTACTAAATTGCAAATTGTGCTATCCCCAGTCATTTGACAATTAACTCTGCTGATTTTTTAGTAGTTCATGTACTATTCTTCACAGAAGTTATTGCATGTTAAAATATGCAGAGTTGGAAGGGACCTACAATGCTCACATTGAATGACTACCTGCAGTACATGTAACCTGAGATGGTTAGTAATCTAAGATCTCTCAATGATTGTGCTGCATAAGAGAATTCAATAAACAAAAGAGTAAATGTTTTTAAAGCATTATGTTTGCTGGACCTTCTTACTAGGCGATTTCCATTATCACGTGTATCTCTTGGCATATTGATGTGAATATGCCTTGTCAACAGCCAATCCTATTCTAAAGGTCCTCCTCTGATTACTAAATGGAGAGCTATTAAACCAATAATTTTGAATCTGAGGTATTAAAAGAAAAGTACCTCAATACATAATTATTAATGGATGTAAGTGTTTGCATGATTAAACCTATAATTGTAAGTTGTCTTGTGGATGAACCTGTATTATTTTGTGTAATTGCATTACACCAAAATAATAGGGACCAGACTCTGATTTTAATACCTAGTTTTAGTGCATAATAATAGATGAACATTTCTATAATGCTTTTGCTAAACTGCCATCTCTTAATAATTTTTCAGAATATGAGTCCATTGGTTATTTAATTTAGGATATGTCTGTGTCAGCTCTTTAATCTACTGCTTGCTGGTGTATAACCATTAAAACTGTGGGAATGACACCATGGCTCTTTGAGGAATGGCCTGTAACCTTCTGGTATGTAACCTGGAATCACATTCACTTTTTCATGCTTGCATGGCACTGGTGGCTCATAGATATTCCATGACTGATTAATAGATCCAGCTGCTTTTCCTTCTTTATTGTTTCCAACTGAGAAGCTCCTGGATTATAGAAGAAATTCTCATTATTGGTCCCTGCATGAATGACCTTTACTTTCTGCAGTTGAATTTCATCCATATCTGTATTAATGTCAGGGACTCCTTCCATTACAAGGATCTGATCTTTCCCATGCTCACAGGGTTGCCAATTTTGTGTCAGCAAGTGAAATACTTTTGCATTTTTCTTTCCAAGGGTAATAACGAAGATATTGAGTGTTGATTAGTGCTTCATTGCCTACTCGGAACTCGATATTCTCTTACATATTTTTAAAATTTCCTTTTGAGTCTGTCTTTCTATATTTTACTGTTCACATTCTAGTTCTCTTCTTTCCTGTTACCATTAATAATGTCCGATATGATACTGAGCGGCACCAATATCCGAAGTATATATTTATGTTGCACACCGTACACTATAGTGTATATTTTAATAGAAAAGACATTCTTGTACTTAGTGCAAGACATTATTTTAAATATCTGATGAGTTTTTATAACCTACCTCTGAGAAGCAGTCCTAGAGGAGAATGACCATGTCTAGATTCCCTCCCCAGCAGCTGGAACAATTCTGTTGGATATCACCTGGGGGAGTTTAGTGTCTCAGTAGCTACCCTAGTTTGGAGTAATCCCCTTGGTCTGTTCCATTTTTAAATCTAGGGTGTGTCCCAGCATGGAAAGTGATTAGTGACTGTATTTTTCCCTGTTTCTTTGAAAATTTCTTTCATTCCTGACCTCACAGTGCAGGCTTATTCCTGACAGACTTTATATCGACTTTCTTTTGGATCTGTTGCAGTGGCAGATTTGTTAGTCCGCATCAAGGACTCTCCAGTCACAAAAAGACTGCCTCTCATCTTAAAGCTCTACTCTGAGTTATTTCTCCTGTCTGTTAACTACCCTGCCTTCTCTTCTGTGTAATGTCTTTGTTTATACTTGGGCAATTTCTCAAAGCTATCTCCATTTCCTCTTCTCTTATGGGACTAGCAGCTTCTCTCTTCTGTTATCCTGTCATCTTCTTCTTCAGCATGTTTCTCCTCATTGCTGCCCACTGCAGCGCAGATGTTCCTAAAGTGGCTCTTAATCCTCCTGCCATTTTCTTACAATTGTTCTTTTTTTTTTTAGTTTATTGATCTGCCATTCAGCTTCTGTTGTTCAGTACATGCAGGTCGTCAGATTTTTATGCTGCCTTCTCTCTTCCATTTATCTTGATATTCTTGTCTGGACTTCTGTTTTCCAAGTACATGTCCAGTCTTAATTTCTTCGTTATCATAGGTGGATTGGAGTTGTTTTACACAAACTCTGTTTTCTTTCATTTGTTGGGCTCATTAGTCAGCGATCTCAATGGTACAGTCAGACTTTTATGTCTGTGAATTTACAGTCATCATGCCACCTCAAAATATAGGAAAAAAAATTGAATTAAACAGGAAAAAAATTTTTTTTTTCAGTTTTTAGCTGAAGACCTTGGTAACATAAATGCAACCAATGAAACTTTTTTTTAGAAAATATTTGCTGTTCCTCTTCTGCTCTGAATCAAAACCACCCATATATATGCACGTTTGTCTCCTATTTATCAACAGAGGTGTCCTAGCAAATGCTTGCTGTTCAATGTTTCTTCATATCTGTCAGATGCAATTCTCTATGGAACACCTGGAGAAGAATGTTGTAAAAGTAAATCATTGGAGACAAGGTGAAGTGTGTACTCTGTTTTTATAATGCATTTCACTGCTCTGTTCTTTCTCAAAGCATGAAGCTGTAATCCAACAGATCTAACTGATGAAAAGGCAAAATGTTTGGCTTTTTACAGAATTCAGTTCCTTTTTTTGTGAAAATTCCTCTTGGAGACTCAATCTGATGACTATATTTCTTTAGTAAAGAATTTAAAAGTAGCAGTCAGAATGTGAAGAGTGTGGGTTCTCCTTTTTGGGGGTCATAATGAATTATTTAATATAAAAGGCCTATATTCTATTGTACTCATGTACACATGTATTTATAATAATTTGATGCAGACTTACTGAAATTAGAATTGCACCAAAATCAAATCAATTGAGAATCCTGGGGAAACCTCAATCTTCAATATCATATGAACGTTGATCTTCCCTTACAAATAACTGAGAAGAATCCTGTTCCCTGAAATTTTCTTCCAACTCTGCCAGTTGGGGAAAGAAGAGACCTATTTTCTTAGCATGCAATAGAAAAATTATCAATATTTCACCTGAGGTCTGTTGACATCTATGTTTTCTATCAAAATGAATATAGGAGAAAAAATATAGAGACATAAAGCAAAATAACTTTCACAAGTATTGATTGCAGTCTACAAATCTATTATTCTTTTAGATCCCGTGGTTTAAACTGGTACAGTTTTTAACACTCCTGAAATATTTCAGTTCTGAGGAGCATATAGATGACATATAGGACCTGATCTTTGCAGTCATTCAAACGAGGTAAAATTTGGAAAGAAATTCTACCTATAAGTACACATTATGCATATTATTCGCATTGAAAACCTGGTTTTCACATACAATTGGAAGGATGGTAATTAAACAAACTACACTAAAATTCTTAGCTATCATACTCTGGAAAGTACCAGGTTTTATTTTCTTATTTTGTCACTAGGGATCTGTTTCAAATGGATTAGTGACTTTTTTTTCTACTTACTACGTTAAATTCTTCAGAAGTTCTTTTGTCTAGTAGCCCAATAGTGCTTTCTGGAAAAAAATGAGTGCAACTACATTGCTGGATGAAGATTGTGAAGATAAGTTGCAAACTCTGATTATTTCCTAAGTTTTTCTGCTGTATAATATGTAACCCAGGAGGGGTTTTTTACATCTTTATCACAAAAGCCTAAGTTTCAAATAGCTTTGTATGTTCAATTCTGTTTCAATGCACTTTGAAGATTCAATACAATCAAGACACTTTGGGATGAATTTTAAGATTTATGCATGAAAAATAATCACATACAGTTTGATCATAAATAAAGGGGAGTTTGTGTATATGTCCTACAGATTGCTTTGAAAGTTTACCCTTTTAGAAGCTCATAAGCTGCAGCAAAGAAAAGCCTTTAGGATCAGACAGATGTTCTAAAACTTTATCAATGGTTTAAATAGCATACTCATTTTAAATTTCTGTAGGTGTGACCCAAATTCTTTCAAACAAATGCAGTTGTTTTGCTTCTTTCCACTAAATTTTAGGCCAAATAGATCCCTTAATTTTCTAAGAGAAAGAAACCACATGTTTGACTGATTTTGGGCTCAAAAGATTATTTCTTTTGAGAAATAATTAAGATAATTGTAATGAAATGTCTTATCATCCCATGAGTTGGACATTTAAATAATTTATTAATTGAAACACTGCAATTGGAACATAAAGTGATTCTATTAGGAACCAAGACTTCTTTTATTGTCCCTATGAGGTAAACATAAAATTTTGCATTCTACTGCTCAATATTGACATTTCTGAAAATTAAAACAAATTAAAAAGTCCAAAACCCCCCAAAACCCAAACAAAATATCAGGAGCTGTTGAGGCCATTCCTGACACTGCTGTATTATTTCAAGATGCAAGTTGTAGGAAGCACTAGGAAGAGTAACTTCCAAGTCTTGACTAACTATTTATATTCCTTAAAGACTTTGCCATAAATGGCATAAAACAGAGAGCACTGTGGGTAACTGAACTTTTACTAAAATTTTGCAAGATTGCATAATATTTATGGCATTTGCACCATATTTTATTAAGATTAGTGATGATTGCTCCAGGAGCACACAGACTCCTAAGGAAGAGAAATACAATGAAATGTAATGCTTCCTTGTTTTCTCCCAAGATATTGTGGTTCTATGCACTTTTATTTACAGTACAGTATTTGCTTTATTCTAAAGGTGCAGAAAATATTACATTTGGAGGGGTTAAGTCACAATGGAGAACAGGAGCTAGCGTTTAATAACCCAGAAATAGCAGCACTTTCCCTAACTTTTGAACAAAATTGCTGTTGCTAGAGATGATGCAACTGTTCGAACTATGAGGATTTAATAGTTTAGCAGAAAAAGGGGACTTTTGTTCAGCTAACTAGAAGTATTGATGCCTACAAATGACTTCAGAACTTAAAGGAATTAAACTAGTTGAAAAGCAAGTAGAATAATTCATTGTGTAGAATTTATTCTGCAAATTTAGTTAGAGCAGTCTGGATTACGGATTGCAGACACCTTCCCCAGAGAATTGATCTCTTCCTACTGTGAATTGCTCATGAGCTGCCTTTCAGTTGATTAATTATAAATGTTGTGGGAATGGGGAAAGAACAGCCTCCACACCACTTAAATTTAGGCAAGTAACTTAAGTGCCTGAGACAGCAGGCTAATCTACTAGGCTTCTTATATACTCCATGGAAAAAAAGATAGACTCTTCCTCAGGGAGAATTTAGACAAAATTTTTAAGCCCCTCTTCTGACTTGCAGTACTTTAATTTTTTTTACTAATTCTAAGAATATTCTCAGTTGTTTCTGTCACCTGAAATGTATAATTTCCCTTAACACTCTTAATCTATTATTTGCGCTTTAAAAATTAAAAATACACATTTGGTTTAAACACATTAAGGCAAAAATTTTGCTTGAGTATAGCAAAAATAGTACACAGATTTGTTTGACAAAACTAGCTCTTCCCTGAGACTTCAATTCATGTGATGAGATTTTGAATATCCTGGAGAGTGGCTTGGCAGCTATGTCAACCAATTCCCTCAGGACTCTGGGATGCATCCCAAGAGTATGTATTCCATAGGCTTATTGTGTTCAGGTTCCTCATGTGGTCATGAACCTGATTGTCACTTAGAGTAGGAGGCTTTGCTCTCCCATCCCCTATCTTACAGTCCATCTACTCAAGAGGTGTGGGAAAAGAAGTTACCAGTGAATCTCTCATCTGTGTTATCTCCACAGAAACCACATGCTAAAAATGACCTAGCTATACAGGCAGTGGCCTAGATATGGGCAACTGTGCTGCAATTACTCTTTATTTGTCTATACACAACATAGATTTTGGGCAGATTTCCTTTCTTAGTTGGAAGAACTGAAAAACTGGGTTAAAAAAAGGGTAGTTTGGAACTGCCTCTTGCTTAGTCTGATGCTGTCCCAGAAGTTTACGAAAGATATGGTTTATTGTTTTTTTAATCTGTACTCATGTTAGCTGATCTCTTAGGCTTAATGTTTTCAATATTAAAGTTTGCAGTTGTGATTTCAAATTTGGGTTTTCAATTGGTTTTCAATTTGGTTTTCAATTAAAAGTTACCAGTATTGACTTACTAGCTATACAAGTAACAAACATCCATATAAATCTTTATTTTAGCAAACTCTTGCAAATCCGTGTTTCAGGTTTTTGTTCAGATCTATAAAGGGTTGTAAAATATATTTTCTAAAAGAGTTAGTAACCATTTCAGGAACCCAACTAGTAGAGTGAGTTTAAGGCCTAGAGATTTAATTATGTCCTCTCAGATAAGCAGAATAAAAAGAACCTCAGTTTACAATAATTAAATAATTATTTGAGGTAGTCAGACACACTGGTTGGAAAATCTGAGCAGAGGATTACATGCAGGAAAAACAGAAAAAACAAAAGCATGAGAAAAGGGAAGATGAAGGAGGGAACTATGGATCACTAAGGGAACTTAAAGTGTACAAAAGGCTTTGAACTAAAATTCAAAACAACCTTGAAAAAAAATGAAGTTACAGTCAGAAAAGAAAAAGATTTATTAGGGAAAAGAGAGCTTTCAAACAGAAATAATCTCTGCATAATTAAAGAGTGAGGAGCCAATTCTTCAGAGAAATATTTTGCGTTATAGATGTTAGCAAGCTGAATACAGGTCAGCAGTGCCATGCTGAATGAAAGGAAACAAATTTGTAGAACATGCCAACACTTGTACAGCCTGTAAACCATAAGCATATCCTGAAGATAAGAATGGTTTTCATTTCTAACCAGACTGAAATAGCCATGGCAGTTTGTGTCAGCTTCTTTCTGTCTTCTCTGTACGCTGTAATGGAAGTCCATGTGAAGACCATTAATTTGTTATCCTACTTCCCTCCATTTTGTTTTCTGTCTTCTCTTCCTGTCTTCCATTTACCAATTCCTTTATTATTTAGATGGGTTTCCATGCTCCCAGATAATTAAAAACTCCTGACATTTTGGCTAGTAGTCCTGGAAATCTGTTATTTTTTTCTCTCATGAACTTCTGTCCTCTTGAACTGAAGAGGCAAAGTCCTCAAGGGACAGGTTTTAGGATCTCAGAAATTACTCTAGTTTCCTTTCAAGAAAATGAGCCTCCAACCCTTGATTAGTAGATATATGAGTTCTCAGGAGCCATGGGTTTTGATTTTACCATAGTTTGTCTTTACTAGGGATGGGAAGAAAAACGCCTTTACATTTTTAGAGATGAGTCTCTTAAGCTTAAGTACTATGTTCCGTTTGGGATGTGGATTTGGTTCTGAACAACTCATCTGAAACAGATATTTCTGCCTGTGACCCGAGGGATTTATTGGCAAATCTAGCCATCTATTAACATTATCTTGGGACTCTGCATAGGGAGAATAGATACTATAAATCTCAGTTGTATAAAAGCCCAGAAGCTATAAGGTTTTACTGGACAGCAAATAGAAAATCCAAAAAAATTCAAACCTGTTTATTTTACTTAGAATGAAAGAACTTTCTGAGTGAAGCCTGGCTGGAAACATCTTTGGAGACAGACATTTTGCCCATCTCACACTTATCAATTGCACATCACACTTTGCCCTTGGGCACTTTTTCTTAAAGACATAATATTATTTTCCATGGGACTTGTGTTACTAATTGCTATGTCAATAGCCTTGGACTTGGATGAAATATAGATCTAACAATAAAAGAAATTAATAAATGCATCCATAATATCACACTGCATTAGTGATGATAGTCTGCAATTTAAACTTACATTAGTCATCAGGATTCTTTTTTCTCAACTGTAAGATAAAATAAAGATTATACAAAGACCAATTAGTTCTGATTACTTCTCTTAGTTTTTCCTACAGTTATTGCAGAACATCATAGATTTACTTAAGCATAGTTAAAATTTTTCTTGTTAAAATTAGAAGATGGCTACCTACTCAAAACTTTTCAGTAAGAGGGTTCATGGTGTTCACACTTGGAGGATTCGTGATCTCAAAAATACTCTTTAATTGGTGTTTCTTAAATTTTAATTTTTCTGTACATACTATTTTCCTTCCACTTTCATCATGCATACTGCATTCTGGCTAACCTCATTTGCAGTGGATATTATTTCAGCAGTTACTACCATATCACCATAGTTATTCTGTTATTGGAGTTTATTGTACTGCATTTCCAACCAAGTCATGCTCTAACAAAGAAACAAAACATTACCACTCATCACAACTACTGGCTTTATTTTAATTGTTAACCAATAAAAAAATCTGATTAAAATTCTTCTGGACATAAGGATGGGTTTTGTACAGTATTATACCTCTAGTACAGTTTGCTTATCAAATAAGATTTTTAAATCTGTGTTGCCAGTTTGCATTTCTGTAGTATAATAAAAGGGCTAAAAAGCCAACATTGGGCTCAATGGAAAAAAGAAGTTTTATTACATTATGTCTTAAAAAACCCTTACACCTTTCTGAAGTTTAAAAATTCATTTACTAAATATAAACCTGGAAGATGACAAAACTGTTCTGTACCTACTCTTATAGGTATGTGAATAGGTACAGAATCCAAACCTTTGCTTAGAGGTGTATTAACCTTGAAGTTATTTGTAATTTATGTAAACCAGAAAACACCTAGAGGAAAAAAAATTGTGATTGAACTATGGTAGTAAAAATAAATTGAACAAATCTTCATGTGATTGAAGTTTCCCATCTCATTTAAAATACTGTGAAATTGTTGGAAACCACAAACATTTGTATTTATTTACCAAAAAACCAAACAACTTGTTACTCATGTGGGACATATCTCTGGCATGCAGCTGTGCTGCTCCACATTAACATTTCCTCTTCCTTGATCCTTATTCAGAGGCAAGGAAGTCAACTGGAGGTGTCTAAAGTAACTTGTGATCACTGTTCAGGGCAAGAAAAAATACTATGGAACCTTATACTGAAAGTGTATTAGGGCAATACCTCTAATTTGGATCCCATGAATACTTAATGTAATCTAAAGGTCATCAAGTTAATATTCATAAAGGTACATAAAACAGCCAAGTCCTCACATCTTGGGCCACTTTTAATTTGGGAAATGCTATTTCTTTCTAAATAAAAATTAAAGCATCAAAATTCTTCAGTAATTAACTGCTCTAAAACAAAAAATCTTTCAAATGCTTTGTTTATTTTAGAATTACAGAATCATGGAAGAGCCCAAGTTGGAAGTGACCTCAAAAGATCACCTCTTGCATCCTTTGATGGGGAGGGGAATCTAGATCATATTATCTAGCACCTTATCCAATCATATCCTGAAAACCTTTAGTGATGTCCCTGGGAAGTGTATTCCAGTGAATGACTGTTCTTGCTATAAAAAATATCTTTCTTATATCAAGAGGGAAGTTTTTGATACTTCAGTCAACACCTTGAAATGGGAAGAAACCATAAAAAGTTTTCACTTTATGATAATTGATATGGGCAGTTACAGAACCTGAGTCCTTTGGAAGCTCTGCAAGCCTTTTCAAGAAAGAAATCAGGGTAATGCTTTTGCAATTCAGCATTCTGCTTTTGATCTTAGCTCCACATTATTTTCCCTTGCTAACAAAGGGACTGGTATGACTGGATGAAAAATAACCATCTGAACACTTGATTCTTAGTCAGTCATCTATTTATGACAATAGGCTTTATTGCCTCTACTCTTGAAGAGCAAGAGAGAGCCAGGAGGATAAACTGCCCATTAAGATGCCATGAAAAGACCATGGGAAAGATCCTGACCAAGATGAGATTGTTAAACCTGTTACTAGAGAAAAATCAATACATTAAATTCCACCAAAAAATTAAGCACTCATCCTAGGAAACTGAATGTGAACAAATCATTCAGTAATTTAGCAGCAGTAAGATGGCTGGTTCAGATATTTGTAGGAAAAAGAGAACCACAAGAAAGCTACTCAGGATAGGAACCAGTACCAATCATATAAAAGTTAAAATCATACAGATACACAGACAATGGGATATAGAAAAGAGGAAGAAAAAATGTTTGCCATCAACTTAACAATGAGGAAGTGTATTTATATTTTATGACAAAAATGTATGCCTTCCAAAAAAGGAAGGTGGAGCAATTTCAGGCAGGCTGTGGGACTGGTGCAGTCCTTTGTGCAACTGTGAAGTAAATGTTGACTTAACATCAATAGCAACTGAACAAGACTCAGAGCAGATTTTTCATCCTAAGACTTACCAAATGAGGGTCAGGAAATTGCTTGGGAAAATCTCCATCAGGAAAAGCTACACATTTGCAAAAAAAACAAGGGAGATACTGCCGTTATTGTAATTCACAAGCTTCACACATATCATAATGCTGTCAGGCGTTACTTGCTGAAAAGAGCCCTTGATGGTATGTTCTATGTCTGCCTGATCTGCCTAAGACATTACCTGAGGAGAAAGAAGGAGGTTTTAGAGGTTTTAGAATGACACCAAGTACAATAGATCAGAGATTCAACTTAAGAAATTGAACGGAAAATACTGAGAATATGAAATAGAACTACACTGTGACTTTACAGGCTTCAAGAGGTCATTTGATCATTCATGGCAATGAACACCATAGACTGTGATGAAGACACTCAACATGAGCAAAGGAGCAGTGACAACCACTGAAATCCTTTTTTTATAGTGAAGGGAATAAAGTCCTTGAAGGCAACACACTGAGTAAGTAGTTACATATAACAGCTGGTATAAGAAAGTGATGTCTCCCATTGCCACATCTCTTCAATAGTTTCCTTGTCAAAGGAGTCTGAAAACTTTGAAGGAGTGCTCTCAGTTTGAGGTAGCAATACAGGTAATCTATCCTTTGAAGATGATGTAGATTTGATAGGAGGAATGGGAACAGTACATGGAAAAGCGATGACAAAGCTGGGCAGCACTGCAATGATATATGGTATGGAGATCAGGACAGAAAAATAGCAGTGTAATGACAATGAAGATTACTGACTCTGAAAAAGAAATAGATATCAAAAGCAAGAAAGTTGAATGGGGGAACTTATTCGGGTACCTCAGTACTACTACCATGAAAGACAGGAAACTTGAAACAGAAAGCCAAAGAATTGCCCTCATGCTAGCAGTGCTCACAGTCCAAAATACAACCTGGAAAGACAAGAACAACTTTAGTAGATCCAAGAGAAGAAAAAAAAAAAAGGAACTTCTTAGAAATATTGTGTTCTCAAGAGCATGAACAGTGTGAAACAGGTGAAACTCAAACAGAAGTAACAGAATGAAGAATTCAAGCCTTTGAATTCAGATGTGTCTGCAGAATTCAATAGATACCATGTACAGTGCACAGAACTAACAGCTCTATTACAGGAAAGCAGGATCTGCAGTAATTGGATCCCATGAGCCTCTGCTAGCAAAAGTGTAAAGAGAGAAGTTGGAAAGGTTTATGAATGTGACTAAAGCAAAAGTCCTAGCAAACATAAATTTGTTGAGAAAAAAAAGAAAGGAGGAGGAGCTTTTTGTAGACAACCTAGTAAAAAAACTCACCAGAAGTTGGACAAATATCTTTCAGAACTTCTTCAAGCAGTTAAAAGCACCTGAAATGAAAGATTATGCTTGTCACCATATGACTGAGCCAGCCAGAGGAGGGGAAAGGGATTATTGCAGTATAAAAATCTGTTATAAACTCCATCAATATAGAATTTCTAGGAAGCCATATCACTGTCACTATATTTTACAAGTAGATGAGCTGTAATTTTTTGTTCTTTGCTGACTTTCTTTTTTTTTTGTATTTGTTCAAGTGATATTTAATCATTTCCAAACTTGCACTTCCTTCCCTAGGTAAAAGTGAAAAGAATATTTGCTCAATACATTGCTGTTGGTGGATTAAGGACAAATCTGGCAGCTTGAGAGAGACAAAACTGTCACAGCTTCATGTCCCCAGGTTCATCAGTAGTGAGACTGAACATATAATCCCTATGCACACCAGGAACAGGCACAAATATGTCTACACTACATTTAAGTATACAATGGTCTGCACAGATCGATACACAGAGAGACACAAAACACCTACACACAGACAGCACAGAAGGCAGTGGCCTCATCCTGCTTCCCTCTGTGCTCAGCAGGAGGAAGATCTGCTGCTGGGGGTATGTAAGTGTGCATATGTACAATATGGTTCCCCCCACAGCTGGGCTTTCACTCCCAGCCTGCCCACTAGCTGGCACCCGGACACACAAACTCCTGAGGCCACAACCATGCTCTAGCTGCTGGTACAAATGCCCTCAGAGATGCACATAAACACAAAGGACCATTTGAAACTCCCCTGATCTCCAATAACCACCCCACAACCTATCCCTATCTTTCTTTAGGGACCCTCAGGCTCCCAGATCCCCACACTGACTTGGTGTCTCAGCTAGTTTGATCTTTGCTGCACTCACACCCTCAATTTACACACTCCAGTGGTGGGCACCATGGACATCAGTGTCCCTGAGACCCAAGGTCCCATTCCAGTTTCTGGCATCACCATCCACCTGCTGGGCTCTTGGAAGCTGCTCCCACCTCCAACCTGCCTGCAATCACAGTCCCAGATGCACAGAGGCACATGAGAGTTCCTCATCTGGAAAAGGGTCAAAAGGAATTTAGTAATGCAACAGGACAGTCTGTGCAGATCAGGGGCAGGTCATGGACAAACAGGTTTACCAACCAGCAAACTATGTGCAAAAACCCTTACTTCTCTCTTTATTTTCCCACTATTCTTCCTCCTCAAACCACCTGGATTCCTCTATTTTCCCAAATTTAATTCCATCCTTAAACTTCCCATAAAAATCCTGTGCAATCCCCAAGTGTTCTTCCCCTACCACACGTAACATGTCCCATGCCTCTGGGCAGTACCCCCTCAGTCCAGGGGTTGCTCTGGTGTTTACTCTGGTGACAAGATTGCAGCTGTGCTCTAACAGCCCTGGGAAGGGCCTTGACAGTGTGTTATTTTCTCTGAGACCTCAATTTGTGTTCCCTCCTCTCCTTGTTCTGTCTGGGTCTGTGGAGTTAGTCCCTTGATGGCTGTGATGCTTCTGGGAGAAGCCAGGCCAAGGCATTATTTGTACTCCCCCATTGGTCTCTGTGCTCATTTTTGGGCATATAGACCAGGCTTATTGCACAGTTATAATTGGCTTCTGTCATATTCTTCTGCTTTTCTTCTGCTGAGCAAGGTAAGAGGTTGTACTTGTTACTTCTACCTCTTATTTCAGTTTAATTTTAACTTCTGCTGTACAACCATCTTCTGTGCAAGCATCCCAGAACAGGTTGTTCCTCAGCCTGTTGGAGACTGACATGGATTTGGTTTGTGGGTTTTTCGTGCCTTCTCTTCTGTAGTTATACCTCTAGCTGTAGTCTATCACTGCTGTATTCCTTCACTCTGTGCTCCTTTTGTGTCAGGACAGCTAATTTGAACATCTTTTGTCAGTGCAAAACTTGTGATTTAACAGAATCCAGGACACGTTGGAGCCGTGCAAGCCGATTGCTCAGATCATTAGACAGAAATGCATCACCTCTGATGTTCCTGCGCTCCTCAAACTCAGCAACAACATCCTCACTGTATTTTTGTAGTTAAATTTCAGCTGGATTCAATGTGCTGCCATGAAAACTCGTGGACAACAGGAGCCATTTCTTATGCAATCTCTGTTCCTAATTCACTATAGAGATTTTCATTTTCAACTGGTCCTGTAATAAACCTAATGTACTTAAAAAAATATTTAATTAGCACACCAACACAAGGAATATATATTTTAAATTCATGCAGAATCTCTCTACCTGTGGTGCTTCATTTGAAATTTGGATGCTTTTATCTTTCTACTATGCTGCACTATCCACACAGAAGTCTTGGGGGAGTCCTCCCAAATCCCCTCCTAATTTACTTTAAATTCATTAGTCCCCTAAAAGACTAACAGGCATGTGAACTACACAATATATATATAAATATTTCATGATTCTTTGTGAAAAGCTACTGATACCTAATGAGCAAAGAAGAAATTAAGGTTAACTAATTCTCAACCAAAGGTTATCCTGAGCAACCTAAATGTGGAATATTATTAAATAGGAAAAAAAGAAAACAAAGAAATCAGAGTAATTTATTTGATTTGGACTTTATTTCTTGCTTTGAATCTGCAAAAATAAAGTCAAATTAAGATATGGCATGGATATTCTGTGCTATTTATGTGCAATAAGAAAGAGCATATTTGCATTATTTTTCCACACAAAAGTGGGGTATTTGATGCACATGGAAGTCTTGGAAACACTGCAGATTCTCACCCAAGTCAGTTTCTGACCTTGCAATCTTCATTTATGTTAATGGTCCTTCAGCTTCAACAGAAAATCAATGGGACAATTCTTATCAGTAAATATTATTGCTGCATATAAGTATGGTACATCTTGTGGTATTTCTGCTTGGGTTGGATGAAGAGATAAAATTCTAATTACTGAGAAATCAACTTGCTGGCTTTTACTCTCCTGGTTGAAAAAATAAGAGGAAAAAAAAAATAAAAAAAAAAGCAAAGTGGGTCGAAAGTTAAAAAGAGCTGGTAATTGTAAAGATAAAGTAAGAAATCAATGACAAACTGTACTAGAGATGTAAGCCATAAAGGAAAGGTTAGGTGGAAGATGGAAGTTCAACAGAGCCATGGGAGACAAGAGCAATAATAGTTGGCAGCAAAGTGTGAAAATTGGTTCAGAGAGAAAGCACAACTTTTCAAAAATATAGCAACATGTGTGACTGAAAAAAAAATATAGATAATTTTGGAAACATTTCCATTTTATGTGTTCACTAACAGAAAACTCCCTAGTAGAACAAATACATTGGATCCTTTTCCAAAACAACAGAATGGGTGCACAATCAGCCAAGTGTATAATGAGTATTGCTGTTTCGTCAGCTTTATTTTCATCTGCCTGTGTGTGGTACTCTTGCAATACTTTCTTGTTTTCTTTGTGTGGCTTTCCTCAACTCTATAAAAATCTCTACAGGTTTTGCCTGTATCCTCTTTATTTCACTTATTTTTATTATTATCTCTAAAGCAGATACAGAAGAACCAAAATGATCATTCATAAATAAAAGTTCTAAGAAAATTATGCATTAAAAATATATCTTTTCATATGTCCTGAATAAAGCATCCAGTATTTTGTTTTGCTTTGATGTGCTGCCAGTTGTTTATTAAATCACCATGATTAAGATAAATATTTTCAGTATCAACAAGCACTGGGAATTCTAGCTATGGTTCAGTACAAAGGATTTTAGCACTTTGTGCTGAAATAGCAGTGGAAGAATTTGAAATGTTCAATGACCTGCAAGCTCCAATTCTGTTTGCATTATTTGCTGTTTTAGCATTATTTAGATAGTGTATGAAGTAAGGTATGTAAAAGTCTAGCTGTTTAACTGTCTATGCAAGCTTTTTATTTCCTCTGTGAAATTTCTTTATCTTGTTAAAAGTTGCTATTTTATTTTCTATTTAAATATGCTTCTCATTATTTTAAGCAAATCTAAGGTTAGTAAGAATCAATCATTCCATGGACTCACTGGTAATTTGCAATTTCTAGGAGCCTAGTGTCCCTCAGCTTCTTCTAATTTTAAACTACTTTTAAAAAATAGCATTCCTAAACTCTCTTTTTGTAACTATCCCATTTGTTTAATGGATTTCTGATATCTGGCATGAGCTGAAGAGCTGACTAAGGTTTTTGATTGTGAATAAATTTGGTTTTGCTTTATAAGTAGATATGATTCTGTATTCTCTTCCCTAAAGTTTGGCAAACAGGCAGACACACATACACAAGAGTGGTAGTTCCTAAAGTAAGCTCACATTATTGCAGGTGATGAAATTAGGGGGGATAAGCTGGCTACTGATCTGAAATAATATGCTCACCTGAAAAACCTCCTTATTCTGTCCACTTGAATTGTAGAAGCAAAGATTAGCCCACCCTGTTGACTGCACTTGTATATTCTACCAGGCAATGAAAACACTCATAGTCAGTTGCTGGCAGTTGGATTAATTTACCAGACTGCAAAAATATGGCAATTTGTAAATCTGTCATTGTATTCAAAGACAAGATAAACAGGGTCCTTTCCATATTGATGATACATTCATGATGAATGTAATATCAGATGCTTAAACTTTATACTGCTTTATTAATTTAAAAATTGTTGCTCTGGCAGGATAATATCTGGGTAATACTTGCCCATTGTGAATACATAACCTGTAGTTGAAGTAGCAAAGGATCAATTTAGTTTGCAGAATGCAACATGTGGACTGGGAATTTCTTTCCTCTCTAATCAATATTTCATAGATACTGAAAGCTGCCAGCATAAAAATGTTCCAAATTCTAAGTGAGATGATTCTTTGTATGTATTCAAAGAATCATTTGTAGATAAATTACCTGGAGTATTTAAAGCTGAAAAAAAATTTCATAAGCGTGATCTGGGACTGAAAGAGAGATAGAAAACACTTCCCATTCATAACTTTCATGGTATTCAAAGTTCCAATGATTCTTCCTGTGTTTTGGAAAATATACATTGGAAAATTGGGCTCTGAGAATGTGCTGAAAGTAACCTTTCCTTCACTCCACATAAAAGCCTTCACAGATCCAAAACTTCAGCCTGCTTGCTCCATTGAGAGTTTTTTTCTTTACAACACTGCAATGACTTTGGGTAAGTATTAGAGGCAGAGAAGCTGCAAACTTGTGTTATATGACTGGTATTTGCTCACAGCAGATGGAATTGCACAGAAACTTTTACAAGTTCCTGAATATGTTGTCTCCCACTGGAACTCAGCCTATGGTATTCCATCCTCAGAGCTTAACTGCGCCATATAGTCCCAATGGCACTCTGTAAATGAAAATGCACTTTCAGAATGTCTCAGTGACCTCGATTGCGCTAGGCAGGGGGGCTCATTTCAGATGTGACAAAGCAGCAGATCATTTAAAGAGCTGGAGGACACATTCCAAGTCTGTAGTTTAACTAATTTTAATTAATCTCTACTCCAGAACACTGCTGCTAACTTCTCTGCCCTGCTTACATATTTTTTTACCTGCAGCTGCCAACATTTTAACTTAGGAAAGGCTAAACGTTGATAGCTAAACCCATAACAGACTAAAAATTATTTGCACCATTTGAGGTCAAAATAACCACTAATGTAAACATGATTTCTGTCCATCACCACCCCCCTCACACATATAGCTCACCCTTCTGCCCCTCAGATGTATAACTGGTGGAGCTGTTGGAGAAGATCTAAGTGATAGTCTGCGAGGCGTTTTACTCCCAGACCCTCACTGCATTTATTGCATATGAACAATGTTCGTGTTGCTCATGCCTATTCCATATTGTTTAAAACTGAGCTCATAATTTCCTCATCTTTCTATTCCCTCCAGTGTGCCTGGAGTTCTGATTAGTAATTTACCACAGAGTTTTATAACAGTGAATACTCTACTGCTACTGTTAATTAAATCTGTGTGGGTAACTATTCACTCACTAGAGAATCATTGCAGCAAGATATTGTCAGGCCTGAGGCTTTGCTCTAATAGAATCTGTACATATCCCAGAGGTGATATGTTCTGTATCTGGAGAGGAAGCAGTGAGCCAGATCTTCTAACATATCCAGCCAGTGATTCAGTGAATGAATGCCAAAGGGACAAGCTTCAAAAGACAAAGTTCCTAAGACTGAAAGATGGGCAGAATCAGAGCAAAACAGTATAGATATTTTATCATTCTTGATATAATGTAATCTCATAACCTGAGATTTAGCCCATGTTTCTTTTAACTTTAATTTGGGACACATGAGTGACATGGAGTGCTTTAGGTTGTTAAAATTAATCATTTAGAGAGATGTCATACTCTGTGAATGGTATTGTTATATTAGGAGCATAGATGAGTTGAGGACACACATGGTAAAAGTGGTTTATAGCACAATACTGAAGAATTGCATAAAGGAGCTTTAAAGAAACTACTGACAATTTTCCATCAGTTAGTTTCAGTGGTGACCCATAAAATACTCCCCTGTCAGATAATGATAGTTTTTGCCATATTCAAGGGATTTTCAAACGTGTGTCAGGAGGTTATACACATCACAGGAAAGCTGAACATTTTTAAAGCTTACCATTGTCTTCATTAGCCCCATCACATTAACAAAGGGACAGTTGCCTCCAGCAGGCAATTGCTGTTTCATGAACTCAGCACAGGAATTGCTGCCGTATAGGCATCTGCAACAAGATCCAACCTACTGTTAACCCTTAACTGGGTTACACAAATAGTTTAAGAATTGCACAGAGCATAGCGTTTCTCCTTATTAAAAGCTATAAAAACTGTATATTATTTTCCAGTCTAAAAAACAAGTGATTAAAAATTATTTTTCTTCATACAGATGTAATTATCTTTTTATATGCACATAGGGTTGTATAATAACTAATGAAACAAGAATTATTATAATAGGTGAAGAAAATACCTGGTTAGTAGGCAGTGGAAATGCTTCTCTCAAATTTTAGAAGATGTGGTGAGGCTAAACTATATTTTTGCATGTATACGTAATGCTGGTACACAGAATGTTTTATATGTTCAGAGAATCAGTTCTACAAACATCAGTCTATTTTCCTTGTTCGAATGATAAAGGTGCACAGAATGAGAACTGATTTGTTGCATATACATAAATGGGTCTACATATATACAGACAATAAAACATATATATAATTCATAATAGGTCTTAAATAAAAGATATCTGATCAATAGTTGTATACGTCCAAAGAAGAGGACAATTGGATTATTAGGTATTATTACAAAGTCTGGAGACAAGAAGGTTCCTGGAAGCAGGTCATTGCCTAGAGTTTTGATATCAAATGTAAACCATTTAAACGTTGGGTATCTAACCCAAATGAGTCACCTAAGCCCCAGCTGCAGTAATAACCTCTGGAAGATTTGTCCCACCTGTTGTGGGTATTTTATGGTTGTGCTTATGTTTCTTTATACACCTGTCTATCACTGCAGTGCTCAGCAGAGTCACTTGAAGACCACACTGTTCATGATGAAAAAGCATGAGCAATTGGTATGATTTCTCTTCTGAGCTCTTGGGAGCTTCATAATTTTCTTCTGTTCAGGAACTGGAAGAGCTTTGACAGGTTACAGTTTTGATCACTGGTGGGAACCAGAGGTGATTCACTGAGGTACTTTGATGTCAGCACGTACAGCTCAAAGTACAGCTCTGTGGCAAATAAAAATTGCCAAGGGGAAGTTGCTGTTGATGATGCAAATAAAACAAAGAAGAAAAGGGCAACTTTGATGATTTAATAATTTGGGTCTAGCATAAGAATCTTGTGAGATTGTTGCAGGTGCTGGAATGGAGACAGCTTCTGCTCATTGACAAGGAGAGGAGCTCAGCACTTTCTACCATGACTATTTTTAATGCATGCCTATTTCAAAAGCACATTGTGAAGAAACTCTGGTAGGCACAGATCCTGCAGGAGACTTGGTCATATTGTTTCTCTTTCATGTGACTTGTGTGGATTCTGTTGATCTGGCACACAGAAGTCGTCAAGCACAGTAAGAATGGTATTAAACAACACTTGAAAAAGCCTGTGAATATGTGAAGATCAATCCATGATGCAATATTCTAAGAGAATATTTCCTGACTTATCATATTATTGCTTTTCTCTTACATATAATATATATTACGTATTGCATATTCACTTATTGTATCTAGCTATACAAAATGACACAGCTGTGAATTAAAAAAAAAATAAAGAAACAAGTAGAAAATGAACTGGAGGGCCTTTTTGTTGCTAAGTGGGAATTAATAACTAAAACCAGCCATGGTTACTTACTTTCTACTGTTGTTCTACAAAGTGCTCCTGGCTTTAACACATTGAAAAAATTAGTAGATAGTACAAATGAAAATTTTATTGATAAAGTATTTACTTTACAGTTCTTCTTTTAGGAAGGAATTTTGTAAATTTTTATTTGGTAGGATAAACACCCAGAATCCTTTCTAGTGGAACATGTTGGAAATGTGGGAAACTCAAACCCTGAAGCCTTTGTGAATGCTACTGAAAATGGTGTAAAGAAAGGTTTCTAACATAAAAATTTAATAGCTTTTTAAAGCCAATTTAAGATAAAAAGATTAATAGCTGTGTGCTTTACTCCTCCTTTTGCCATCTCTGTCTAGCACATTAGGAAGATTCACAGTCTTCCTTTCTGGATCAGATTAATTTTTTTACTGTGATTAGCATTCAATTGGTCTGTTTACAGTGAGCACAAGGGGGAAAAAAACCACGATTTAGTGAAACTGCTAAGAAATGCTTTGTGAAATAGCTGTGCCTTGCAGAAGATGGGCAGAGCAAAAGGAGCAGCAGTTTAATGACAATTTAAAAAACCACTTTCAAAAATAAAAGTAAATTATAAAATTCTGCCTTTAAGTTCATGAAATCGCAGAGAAATCAGTAATTTCTTAGGTATTATCAATTGCTTCCAGTATAATGATCTGTACATGCTTTGCATGTATATTATGGTGTAAAACATGAAAAAGTGAGATTTTTTCGGTCTGTCATTAGAAAGATTAGTTATGATTATTTTCCTATGACTCTAATTTATAAAGCAAGGTGACAAACTGAATGATGAGAGAAGGATGACAAAGAGGAACAATATCACTTTGCATTTTAGCTAAGATGTTGAGCCAGAAAATTACATATATCTGCAGTTCAACAGCTTGTTTTTGTTAGCCTGCACTCTTGCTGTTCTACCTTAGAAAGTGAATACTCATGTTTTAAAAGAAATTCAAGGATTAGCAATTGAACATGTTTAATAATGAGAGAATCAGAATTTCTGTAAGTTCATGAAAAGTAAATAAATATGCCAAGTTTTCTTTTTCATTAACAATAACAGTTGCCATACCGTGAGTTTAGTTTCATAATTCCGTAGCAACTGAACTCTTTATTTACCTTAAACAGGAGAGATCCTTACAGATATTGAAGTCTTAGCTCCTTGATTTGTCTATAAGCCCTTCACTTTTGAGTGCTGAGTTTCAGTCTGATTATTGCTCAGAACCTGCTTATGGTATTTCAGTTTGGTTTAGACAAATGATGTACTTGGGTCCTATGCTTGAAGCCTGTATTCAAGTGAACCTTACATGAGTACTTGAGTATCAGGAGTGCACTAATGAGTTTATGAATTTCTGAGTCATAGGAATTATCAACCTGGATCACAAGTAACTTCCTTTGGGAGCATCCACCACTCATCTACAAAACCTGAAGCAAATGCTTCTGTGAAATGTACAGAGAATCTAGAAGCAAATGGACATTAAATAACATACCATCTAAACAGTTTTCTACAGGCTTCATTGTACTCAGAAACACCCAAACCTTTATTTTTTCCAAAATGTATTTTTTATATATATATACACACATACATACACATATACATATATACACACGCATATATATATACAATTTTTAATATACATATATATACATATGTATATAAAAAGGTTGCTCTGGAAAATCTCATCCTTTTTTACGAAGATACTACTAAATACTTTAAAAACTTAATTTGCTTGGACATTAGCACATCAGCAGCAAGGAATGGTTTTCACAGTGCCTTTGAGAATGGTTTTCTTTCCTGTGTCATGTCTGATTTGCTTAGGTAAGTGGTTAGAATGATCCATAGAATTAAATCTCATGTGATAACATCAATGCCTTTCTTTGGACTTCCTTGTAAGCAAAGGGATTGTTCAATCAAGAGGAGATTACTTTCAACTGGCCATTCTATTGTTTTCTAGTTATTTAGTAAATTAGGCTGGTATCTCAATGATGGTTTTTATTTCAATCTCTTTTATGGTTTCCGTATGCTCAAAATCTTTTGTCAGGCAATCATATTTATAAGGTGCTCCTGATTCATCCTTCCCAACACCATTCCTGTATAATCCCAGGCATTTTCTCTGTGATCTGTCAAGCAGTGAGATAAAAGCCCCACTGCTATGCTTTCTGATGATCTTGATTTGAGAACAAGAAAGAGTAAGGGGTTTCAATGCAATGACGGTATACTTGCTTTTGGTGCCTTCACACTAAACTTTAGGTAAGTGACTGTGATGCCCAGTCTAGGACACTCTCTACCCACAGCTTTTGTAACAGTTACTGAAGAGAAAGGAAGAGGAGCATCTCCAAAGAGTAGTCCAGATCTTGAATAGTCTGAACTGCTCTCCAGAAGGGTCTAATGTTTCCTTCCTAATTACCAGGCAGAAAGCCAAGGCAATGACCATCATGATCACTTGCAAGAGTGAGGGATAGTCCAAACAGAAGCAGCCCAATAACACATTCTGTGGTAGTTTTATAGTCTTCTACATTCCCTGGTTCAACATGTATTAATAATCCACAAGAAATGTCAAAAGTTTAATTTTATTTCTATCAATCTATCAACTAAATGTTGTTTTCAAGTTAATAAACTAAAAAGGAGGGAGATATAGGACATGAGCATTCGTTCTTACATTGTACTATTATCCGTTTTTAGGAGCTGTTTTAAGATCTGTTCAATACACTGACTCCAATAGGCAGAGCGCCGAAAAGAGGCAGGAAAAAAGGAATCTAAAGGGGTTCAAATCAGAATGAAAATCAAACCATTTTTGTTTGTGATACCTGGTAGTGCAAAAATAAATTCTATATGAGTTTGAAAGCCAAAATCAAGGGACATTTAGTTATATGGGGAAAAGGGAACATGTGGGACATAGAACTGAAATGTTGTGTAGAACAAATGTTAACGGGCATGAAAGCCTGGTGGACTCAATGACCAGGTTGAAATGAATTATAGAATAACAGGGTCATAGAATTGTTTGGGTTGGAAGGAACCTGAAAGGTCATGTAGTTGCAGGACTCCTGATATGAGCAGATATACCTCCCACCAGGCCAGGTTGCTCAGCAATCCATCTAACCTGTCTTTGAACTCCTCTAGAGATGGGGCATCCACAATTTTGCTGGGAAATGTATTTCAGTGCCTTATTACTCACAGTAAAGAACTTTTTTTCCTAATACTAATCTAAACCTGCCTTCCTTCAGATTAAGGCCATTACCTCTTGTCTCATCACTACCTGCACTTGTCCAAAGTCCCTCTCCAGCTTTCCTGTAAGCTCCTTTTAGATAATGGAAGGTTGCAAGAGGGTCTCTCTAGAGCCTTCTTGTCTTCAGTCTGAACAGCCCAACTCTCTCAGCCTGTCTTCATAGGAGGGATGTTCCACACCTCTCTCATCTTGTAGACCTTGTCCAACTCTCTTCAGCTGGTTCTTCTTGTGTTTGGACCCCCAGAGCTGGAGACAGCATTCCAGCTGCTGTCCCATGTGAGCAGAGTAAAGGAGGAGAATCATCTTCCTTGACTTCCTCGTCAAACTTATCTTGAATTTTGCTGATTTTTCTGCTAAGGCAGCAGCAAAACAAAACAGAAAATTTGACAGTAGCCTTAAAATATTCTCAAAAATCTGCAGTATTACAGTAACATTTTCTATGAGACACAGTGAAGAACATAAAATTAAGACATGCATGAATTGAGATTTTCAATGTAATCTAAACTGTCTTTCCATGTACCTGTTTTACAGTTCTTAATTGCACGGTGACATATGCCCTGATGTAGTCTACCTAAATTAGACACTTACTAAATACCTAAAACTCAAGAGTAGTCATTCAACATTCTGCTGATAGCCTGTCAGGAGGCAGGTAACTTTTCCATCTGATTCTGCCACTGCAGGAGCTGAATGGTCCCTGGGGTGGTTTGTTTCATCCCACTGACCTCAGAAAAAGTGGAAAGTAGAGGCACCTCAATTAAGTGCCTACAGCATGATGGGATGAATAATGGCAGGAACAGGACTGATGCGGTTCAGAGAGGCATCTGTCAGAATGAATGGTGCAGGTTTAATGAGCAGCTAATCAATATTTGGTATTCTCACTGCTGGTAAGTGAGTGAGCACGTGTCATCTTTGCTGAACACATCTAATTTTGCTATCCATGTAGAATAATTAATTTCCTCATTAGTATTTCTGTGGTGCTCTTCACTGAAGTATCTGAATTACTCATAAAAATAAATTGGTGCATCTTCTTAATGCTTTATACAAAACGACACACAGAAGCAAAGACTGTTAGGATACACAATGCTCGGCACTGTAACACTCAAGAGTTACCTACCATGGTCACAGAAAAGCTCATATGGTTGAATTACACTCCTAGGTCAATTTGCATCCAATGGAAGACAGTGTTTTTGACTGGAGTTTCCATGTGTCAGGACACATGGGGTTGGGGGGTCCATGCTGAACAGCTAGATAGTACAAAGACATGGATGGATATGTCTGAAATTGAAGGTGGCTGCCTTGGAAGTTCTGCAAGGTTTCTCTGTTAAACCTCTTTTGAGTTTACTCACATAGTCCATTCTCTCAATCAGGTATTTAGCATGTTCACCACAAGAAGTCTCCCACCTTACAGCTGGAGATGGGAAGCAAGGGCTTCAGTGTCTCAAATTACCATACAGGTTATGTTTTAGCAGAATATGTAGGGAGATGCCTGACAGTAGTCTAAAGAATTCTTAATGCAGGACTCGTATATCAAGAAGGGAATTAGAATGCACATATGCCAAAAAATCAACATAACTAGTCCCAGGGACAGTCATTTTTGGATCTCAAAGGGCTCTAACTAGGCCTTTTGAATCCTGTCTTTGCAGACTTGAATCCTCTGCAGAACATCTCCTTAAAGTCTTTTGTGCCAGGGTCATCTCAGATATCTAAGCAAGGTCGGCAGGGTTGTCCTGCATTCCTCCTAAATTCTGCCAAGAAAGCATTTCAGACACCTTCTGCTGCCTGAGAGGTCGAAGTCAGTCTCACTGCCTGCTATTACCTGAAGACTGAGAGCATTCATGTGTGAAGCTATTCTGGGTCACCTGGCATGGTGTAACTGACTGTCCTGTGGCCAGTTATTCTTGTGTCCCTTCCCTTCTGCCGTAGAAAGGAATAAAGCAGCAACCTTCAAGGCAAATTTTGCTTTATTGCAAAGTGCTTTTTCATCCCCTTGGGAGCTTTATTTTCTTAAACAGAAGCTTCTGTTCACACAGTTCTTCCTCACTCTCATGCAAAATGTCACCGTTGTAGTGTTTTCACTTAGCTACAACAATTTTTCCACTGTTTTCCAGGTTCTAACAAGAAACATCTGCCAAAAATGCTTCCCATACTGGGTCCTAGTTTTGGTTTTTCACCTGCTTGGTCTCTGCTTCCCATATAGTAACACATTTGAGTTTTATATTTCTCACCTGATCAGACCTGATGTTTCCTTCTGTATTTGCTGGGTCTGAAGCTCTCCTATACATCACAGACCACTTATATCACTTCTCCCTATCAGTACTTTCCACTTCCAGTCTTTGATTGCAAAATGAGAAAAAAAAATGAACTAGGTCCATCTCTGAAAATGATGCCTTGTACTCTAACTGAAAGCAAAGCCCTAATTATGAGAACTATTAAAATGAAAAGTTTTATCCTATGAATATCCAAATCAAGTAACTTTCATGCTTCAATGAATAAAATATGGGAGAAGAGGGTGCAATAAAACACAGGAGAAAAAAAGCTAAAAAAATTCTAAGAGTGGACCAAAACGTTAATCTGGTATGATCAGGGCTGCAGAAAAAGGATATGGAATTTGTGGGATACAGAGCTATTAGGAAATATCAGAATTCAGTAAGTAGGATTACCACCTTATTCCTTTTGAGATAGATATACTGAGTTCAACGTCATTAGCTATATTGTGTAAGCCCTTGGGAAGAAAAAAGAAAACGTGTAAGACTGAGTGTTTGTTAACATGAAAGGCTGCTTGCATTGACCTATATAGCCATAAATTGCAAAGTACTTCATAAAGCACTTCACCTCAGCTCTTACAGGTGGAAAATTCTCAGCTGCACTTAGTAAACATCACCTCTAAAGAATGTTATTGAAAATGTCCGGACCATGTAGAAAGAATTGTAGCAGAAACAGTATCATGCTTCGGGAAGAACAGAGAGGAGCATGTGAAACATTACAAGCCTTGTACTCTGATGATTGTAACAGCTCAATCCAACTATTGAGCAACATCCAGTCCTGCATGGAAATCTGGCCAAATGATGCACCATTTGAGCATAACCAATGGGAGATGTGTGCATTTACTTTCCCCCTGAGGCTTTCCCAGGGTACAAAGTTGCGCCTAAAAATAAATGCTTCACAAATTTTAAAGGTAAACATAACATAAAATTAATCTTTCTCTCTGGCCACGAATATAACTGACTTTTTCTACATATTAAAAAAGAAATAGGATTGCTGCTCTAACTACAACTGCAAAAGAAATTCACTTAGTTGTGATTCTTGTTAAAGAAAAAACTCTAAAATCACTACCGTGAGTTACAGTAATTTCACGACCATAAGGCGCACCGGACTATAAGGCGCA
>PYHW01010409.1:5617918-5630041 GCA_013186435.1 Turdus rufiventris | reverse complement strand
CGCACCGGACTATAAGGCGCACTTCCGGGTTCGAGGGAAAATTTTAGTCAAAAGGGTGCGCCTTATAGTCGTGAAATTACTGTACTTTAAATGTTTGTATTTAATTACTGCAGATAATAAAAATTAAACTGGCATTTTTAAATGTTGGAAAAGTTATTTATTTTCCTACTTTAAAATTTCAAAGCAGTTTTCCGTAGGCTTTTTAGTACACCTAGGAATCATTTATTGAAATATGTATGTCTGTGTGTATTAAGTAGAGTTATTTTATATTAATAGGATTTTAATCACAGGAGTCTAGATCAATATTCTGCCTATAGTGAGAGTGCTGTGTTGTCTTTGGCCTTCCCTTGCACAACACACTTTGTAAAAGCCCAAGAGAGAGTTAATTTGAAAGAGCTAATAATTTCACATGTGTAAACTGTTAATACTTGCCTATAATGTTTCATTAAAGAAAACATTGTTATGCTGAATTATTGCAGGAAATTGCTTAATACTATTTGACTACTTTTGCTGTTATCCAGTTAATGTATTATTTTCATTATTCAGGAGCTCTATAATTAATTAAATGCTATTATACAAATGATGTGTTTAATGAACAATGTCAGAATTCAGTGGGTAGATTCTTAATGATTTACATGGTATGTCTAGCATTGTTTAATGCCCAAACAATATAGGACATGAAAAACCCAGCAGACATTAGTTTTGGGGCATTCTGGTTTTGTGCTTTTTTGAACAGGTATTGAGGTTGCACTTAAAAGACCTTTCCCAGCAATACAGAGCTCTAGTTTTTACCTGAGAAGTCTCTAAACCCCTCTTGCATTTTTGAGTGATTTGAAGACTTTTGATTGTAAAGATTCAATCAATAGTTTTTTTTCAAGAGTTTAAGATTCTGACACTTAGATAGGTTCATCCTGAAGCTGGAGATAAGACAATCAGCCAATTTGGAGTTAACAGCTCCTGACTGGCTTAAAAAAGGACAGTGAATTCTTTCCTTTATGCCCAGATGCCTGGCAGGTCTGTTCACAGGCAGAGAAAGAATTGGACCACCATGCTCCTAAGGCAGAAATGCATAACTGTCACCTTTTCAAAGGGGAAATGAAGGTGATATGTGCTATCTTAAAGGGATGTCAAGTCAGGCTTGGACCGGGGTGCCACTCCTTTCTCATTTAATATGGGAAAGCATTCACACTTTGCGTGTGAAGTCAGAGCAGCACGGACTAATAGTTCCCAATTGTTTACAAAGCATGCTCACTGCAACTTCAAAAACACCAACCAAACCCACTGCCCTTTACTAAAGCTCCTGCAAACCCTTTTTTAACCTATTCCTCTTCAATAATCCCATTTTCTGTAGGACTAATTTATAAATATTTATTTCTTAATAACTATTTTTGTACTAGATTTTTCAGCGTTGTTCAATAAATTCTCAATTTCATTTATGTTTTTCTGAATTTCTTGTCTCTCTTTATAGCATTCCTTTCCCTTTCTCTCCCTCTCCCTCCTTTCCTATATTATTCTTACCCATCCAGGTACTCCTCCCTTTCTTCAGGTCTTTATCATAGAATCACTATGGCTGGAAAAAAACCATCCATGATAGTCAGGCCAAACTTTTGACAGTACCACCACTCTGTTAACAAAACCATAACGCTAAGTGCCACGTTCAGGTGTTTCTTGAACACTTCCAGGGAAGGTGACTCCACCACCTCCCTGATCAGCCTCTTCCAACACTTCCACCCTTTCAGAAAAGAAATTCTTCCTGAAGCAGAACCTCCCGGGTTGCAGTTTGAGGCCATTTCCTTTTGTTCTGTCACCAGGTACCTGGGGGAAGACACGGACCCCCACCTGGCTCGCCCTCCTTTCAGGCAGCTGTAGGGAGCAATAAAGTCTTCTCTGAGCCTCTTTTTCTCCAGGAAGAACAACCTCAGCTCCCTCAGCCCCTCCTCATAAAATTTCACACTTTACGGAATCTAATCTAATCTAATCTAATCTAATCTAATCTAATCTAATCTAATTTAATCTAATATTTTTTCCTTCCTAAGTATTTTTCTTGCTTGTATTACCTACTGTCACCTCTTTTTCATCTCCTTGGATGGGATCAGAGAATGAATTCTGTCACTCTTTAAATGCAGCAGCTGACGTTCTCAGACAGTGAAAATATGTGGATGCTGCTCTCCAAAGAGAGTTAGCTGACAGCTTTGTGTATGCAATGCCTAAAATACTTTTTGAAAGTATATTCTGGCATGTTGTTAAGAAAATAGCTAAAAGGAAGGTATATATAAATGTAAATTTCCTGGATATGTTTTTCAAAATAAAATATGTCCTTTCTGGGTTAAATATGGTGTAGGAGAACTAGCAAGAAATAGACACACCAAAGCAGTCTATGTCTTGCAGGAACATCTTAAAACTGATTTCAGTTTAAAAGAAATGTGTCTGTGTGTTTGTATATATGCAAATATAAAAACGCTACAGAAATATTATTGTTTAACAAAAAGCTTCAGGAGATACTTAATGAAATATGATTTTAAAAATATTCTTAAATTATATTCTAACTACTTTGAACATTAACTTGCTAAGGAATTACATCTGAGAACATAAAAAAAAAATATTATTTCTATTTAGTTTAAAACAATAACAAAATTATTCTTATTCCAATAGTAGAAAATGTGCAGAACCAGCAGTGGTCCAAAGTGTGCCCAAGCAGAAGCACATTAAGAAGTCATTAGCTGTAGCTGTATGGAGTCCAGAGCAGCACACCAAGCATGGTGGGCTCAGGGATTTTGTTCAGGTGGGCTCAGCTCTGCTCAATCAACACAGGGCACATGATGAATTCTGAGAGTTTAAAAGGAAATTGTCCTAAGCTTGAAATTAAATCCAAAAAGGGTGACAGAAAATAACAGATATATCAATAACTCTCCAAAACAGCTTCTCACAAATTCCAACAAACAAGGTTTATTTACATGAGGATACTTAAATATACATATTTACCAATTTCTGTGGGATACATTTTTGTTCTTCCAGGTTGAATAATATTTTTTTCAGTGCAAGAGTCATCATGTGTCAAAAAGTTAGTGGCCTGAAGATTGGTTGCTGTTTTATCTGTGTTTGTTCTAAAGTTTCATGGAAATTTATGCTACTGAAGGCATTCTGTAGCTTCAAAGGCATTCAAAAATGTCTTTACAGAAAAAATAAGTTGATTACTTGCAAACAGTGCATAATGGAACTAGTGTGAACAAACATGACTCTCACCACATGAAGAGTTATGTTCCTCTGAAAAGAGTAGTGGTGCTTGAGAATGGAGATGGCAACACAAAGCAAAAGCAAGAAAGGCAAAGACCTGAAAACTGTGCTGTGCTGTGCTGTGCTATTCTATCCTATTCTATGTAAGTTTATGAACTTATTTCTTACCATCAGAGCGCCTGAACACCGTTCAGAGAAGTGTCCATTACTGTGACAGTGCATCTGCCAAATACACTTATGTTGTATTCTCCTTTTCCTGAACAGCACAGTAGTAGCAGAAAGTAAGGACTCTTACTTTTCTAGAGTTTTAGCCTTTCTTCCATCATTATTTTTTAATATGCACATCTTATGACATATTTGTTAGAGAGGGCAAGGTAAAAGAAATACAGACTGCACTGGGGGCAGTTTCAGAGGAAATCTGTGATGGCATGTTTTTATGGAGGGTATGAGAAGAGGGTAGGGAGATCAGAGAGGGCATTTTTGGATCAGCCTCTGAGAAATTCAGGTCACCTTCATATCTGAGTTTTACTGCTGCAGTTGAGAGCTCTGTTATACTGGAAGACTAGAGCTGACACTGATGCTTTTCATTGCTGAGCTGTAGATTTTTTTTCTTCTATCTTGGGAATGGGACATATAAAAAAAACCTAAAAAACACTGTAGGCCCAAGACCCTGAACTTGAGTATGGATTTTATTGAACGAGCACCAATCTTGTTCTCATGAGGGACCAGATCTCACAATCTGGCATCTGGTACATACCCCATTTGGCAAAAATTATTAAATCAAATGCATTTACTGTAAAGGTATTGGTATTTCTGAGTGGACTTAGACTGTTGCTCCTGCACAGAAAGCACTAAATCAGTGGGGGACCTGGTGTGGAAGGTAAGGCTCTTTATTCTAGATGCTCTGGCACAAGAAAATGATTGCCCTGCCATGGTGCCAGAACTGGGGTGTCTGCAGAGTGATGTGCTCTAACGCATGGATTAATCAGTGTTGGTATTTTTTTCTTGCCCATAAGCTCTGCTGCGAAGATTCACAGAAAATCAGTGTTCCATAGCCTTCATCCAAGGGATACCACTGGAAAATGAGCTTGAAGTGTTCATGACAGGCTGTGGTACATGGCTGCATTTGGTGCCACTTGGAATTTCTTAGGCACTGATGACACCACATCAAGTAATCACTGGCCAGCTGAGGATTGCAGAAAGCATGAATAGCTTATGCCAAGATTTTTCCTGCAATATGGGATGAAGGCTAAGTCTCAGTAGCTGAGAAAAGAAACTTCATAACTCTTCAGAGACTGCTTTCTGAGACCAGTGAATAGTCAGGAACACTTCTGGAGTGTGGCAGCTCTGAGCTGATGACACCTAGGTCTATCCCTAGTTAAATAACTCTTTTTCATGACAGAGTCATTCACAGGTCTTGTTCAAGCATCAGATCATCTTGCTGTTAGTCCTGTGTTGACAGGGAAGGACTGATTCAAACTTGGGCTATTTTTGAATTAGTGGCCCTTGGTTCCAAGCTATTAATCAATTCATCTACTTCATCTCTGAGTGTTGGTGATGTAGTATGTTGAAAACATGATTAATTAATATGGGAAATCTCAGTGGTAGGGAAGAGAAGGAAAAGTTAGAGTGGAGTTCTTATCCTGTGCTTCTCTACAGGAGGTATTCAAAGCCCTTGAAATTTTCATGGTGATGATTAGACACAGTCCCAATCTGAATGGAGAGGCTGGACCATCATTAGCATCCAATGACTGGTAAATGCCTTCTCATATCAGTGCTCAATGGCAATTGTACAGCAAGAAAGTAATACCAGGCAGTGAATCCTAGTTTTGCAGAAAGACGAGTAGGTTTCTATGAGTGTGCAAATACATATGCACATAGTAGAGAAAAAGAGATGGATTTGCAATGTTCAAGAACATTTCTGAATTTTTTCCAAAACCAGTGATATAAATAGTTGTCACATTCCATTGCTGAAATGTCTCAGTTCTGTGGCACTTAGTTTTTCTGTAATCGTGAATTCACTTTGCACCATTCCTTATTTCACACTGATGGACTTGGCATTGCAACACTTGCTGTAACGAATGGCAGGAGATGAGCATCTGTAAAGTGTGGTCTCATTTGCTCTTCACTTTACTCGGGATGCGCCTAGAGAAGGTAATACATTTTACACTCTGTTCTGGTGATGAATGATGGTGCTCTGGATACTTTCTGATAAGAATAAAAATAAACTAAAAGTTTATTTGTGTCTTCTTATAGTTTATTCTGGCAAAACAGCTTTAAAAGGCAGGAAACCCTACTTTTAGCAAAAATTACTGCTTGATTGGTTTTATTTTAATCACATGGATAGAAAGTTTTGTATTGAAATGATATGAGTGAAATAGGATCTATCCGAGGTCTCCCTGATTTCCTCTTGCAATTTTTGATTTCTTTTCATGTTAAAATTAACACTGGGCAATTTTCTAGGCAAAATACAACAGTTATTCTTTCCTGAAAACTTGCAGTTGTCTGGTGTTCATTTCAGCCCTAGCAACAGCAGAATACAAATGGCAAAGCACCAAGCTTATTGTCAGTATGCAGCTAATAAGACATCACAATTATTAGTTCAGATGTGAACAATGGGATATACATATTTCTGTAAGTTTGCCATGCTTCCTTGGCAACTGCTTGTTTTACTTCTTTATAGGCTGTATGAAGAAAACTGGAATGTTACACTGAAATTTTTACTGTGTATCTCCAGGGAGGCCAAGTAAAATATGTTCCTTGAAATCACATCCTTGAAATAATTGTGTGTTGGTTTGCAGTGCTGGCTACTGTTAGGCAGTAGTTTCAGTATAAGAAAAATATTGGATAGAAATACCTCAAACTAATTTACTAGGGTTTGATTTTATTGCTTGTCATAAAACTACACTGCAGGTGTTCTAGAGAAGAATGTACTGAGCTTGTCTCTGTGAAGGCATCTGCAAAACTCCATCTTTTGTAACTCTTCTGTGTGTGAAGAAACTGATTAGTTCCAGCTTCTTGTACATTAAATCAGAGGCAAATGTTTTGCTACTGTTGAGTTTCTTATTGTTTTCTGGATAAAAGTGCCTGTATGTAGATTGATAGCATAACCATGGAAGAGGCTTTTGAGGTGTTGGGTTCAGTTCCCTGCTCTCACAGCCTCTGAGTAGTACCTCTGAGAGGTACTCTGAGGAGTACCTCTGAGTGCCTGGCTCCCACTGCATGCTCTGCCTCAGCGCCAGCCCCTTGCTGGGACAAGATGCAAATAAGCACCTCCTGTCAGCCTCCTGCTTTCTTTGCAAAGGCAGGTTGACTGAAAAGGATTTTTAAAGTACTGGGGCTGACATAACCAGAATGAAGCACTTGTTCACACTTCAAAAAAAAACAAAACAAAACAAAACAAAACAAAAAAAAAACCAAAAAAACCCAAAAATGCCGGTGCATGTTTAATCCTATATATTTTGATAGCCTTTAAGAAGAGAGTCAGTAAATAAATACTACTGCTATCTGAATGTCTCTGTGAGTTAGCCCTGATGCACACAAATTCTGCATCCAGAATTACAGGTTTAATCCTTGTTGCTTCTTTGCTGTTCAAACCACAGCACCTGGTATTTTTCAAAGCACTAATGAAGAACTTATCTTCATAACCCAAAATGAAGGGGTCAGCATCAGCTCTGCCTCATTTGCAAGGAACGCAGAGGAAGAAAAACAGCATTCACTTGAGATTCTAGACTATTGTAGCTCAGTTGTTCAGATGCTTCCAGCCAATGTAAAGTGCACCCACATGCATACAACAACTCTGTGTGTCCCTGGGGATGTTGAAAAAGGACTTGGAATAATAGTTTGCACACATTTAGATTAAGATTTGTGTTTAAAGCACTGTAGCTGTTCCAGGGTAATTCTACCACAGGAAAAAATGTCATAATTGGCTGGTGAGTACTGAAAGGATTTGCCTTGTGTTAAAAAGGAGATCTGGCAGCGTTGGTCCTCTTCAAATGATTTAGCCCTGAAAAGAGATAGGCTGGCTATTAAAAGAAGAGAATTGTCAGGAATGAGATCTCTGTAATTGGTGAAAGTGAGAGGGAGACAAGACCTGTTATCCAACATTTGTGGCTATTGCAAGATTTTCCACGTAACATGACCTCATGCACCATTGTCAGCAACTGGAATATGTCCAACTTTGCTGCAAAGTTTAAACGAGTTTCTGTGTGGTATAGATAAATTGAGGCTTCTTAAAAGGCTCATGACTTGGTTAACCAATGTGTGTTTTTAATGTGAATGGTGAAAATCATATGTTCATCACTTGTTTTATGCCTCCATTAGTTTCTCAAAGAGAATAATCAAGCTTAACGACCAGAAAGTTAATGTACAAAACTCATTTTTTCTCTTGTCACTCTCTGAGTAGACTGAAAAATTTCTTTTGAAGATTTGTAGCTTCTTTTAGTCTGAGCCAGGTATACACATCACGAAAAATGTACCTCTAAAGATAAAGATACAGAGAGAAGTAAGATAAAATCACTGAAAAAAACCCACAAAATTTGGACAAATTTGTGAAGAGCAAGAATATTTTTAATAGCATTTGTTTTCTGGAGAAGAGTACTTAGGCATATTGTCTTTGATGGAATCTCCTGGGTTTATTGCCTTATTTGTGTGAATATTTTCTATGAACAGTGATGCAGAAACACTGACTTCATTAATGATACATGCAGTCAATTTCTTGGCAAAATATTTCTGAAGGAACCCATTGAGAGGAATTAGCTTTATGCAAAACAAATCTTTATACCAAGGAGAAAAAAAAAATACATCATAGCCAGAAATAATAGCTCTTGCGCTAACCTCTGATTCTATTGACTGTGGCTGGCTGGCCCCTCCAGTCTTAAAGATAACATCTCACTGAGAATTATTCTAAATACCATCCAGTTTAAAAGCAGGAGCCAAAGCCAAGGGAAATATTTAGATTGCATGCCAACAAAATAGCAGCACAAAAACTGGCTTAGCTTCAGTTACCAAAGCTTAGATTTAGTTCATAACCTTAACTGTATTTATTAGATGTTATTAGAGTTGGCAACAGTGTGTGTATATAGGAAAGCATCACAATAAATGTGCTGCAGGTTCAGGGGTTTAGTGGCCAGATAACTTAAAAACTTACCTAATAAGGAAAGATCTTGCTAGGTAATATACATAACCAAAATCAATAACAATTCATGCTTTCTGGAATAATTGTGATACAATTATTTTTCTGTTTATAGTTTTCCATCTCCAGAATATTTGCCATAATCTTATTTTCTGGTTTCACATTGAATAGGGTATTGTTGTGCCTATATTTCTTCTATCAAATGGATTTACATATGTGAATTCTCAAAATTTCTTGTGAAAAATGACTGTGCCACATACACATCCCTGAAAAGCTGTGCTTAGGTCCTTTTCACGTAGGGCTGTGTGAGGGGTCATCCCTCAAGCATAAAGGTCTAAGTGGGAACTCAGAACGGTGTTACCACTCAAAATATAAAGGGCCTTGCATGTATTTTCATACAGTATTTCGTCCACGGGTGTTAAAACTACTGGATAATAGAAACCATCACTGTAAAAAGAATTGGCCAAGAATAGATTTTCTTTTTAATCTATTACTGCTGCCTGAAAGTCACTGAAAGCCTTTTTCTAAAGCACAATTCTCTATGAAAAGTTGTACTTACAATGAGACAAAGAGGATTAAATAATATCTGAATTTCTGTGCTTGTCACCATGGCGTATAAATTTATAGGATTAGTCAAATAAATGAGACATTATAATAAAGGAGCCCTCCAACCTATATGAGGAACTGCAGCTTATAATGTCTTTAATTACTCATCAGGTTCTAATTTCAAGTGCTCTATGCCTTTCCTTGAAAAGCTGTTCCTGGCTCAAATTTTTATCTCTATTGACTTTGAGGCTTACATAAGTGTCTTCCCAATGATTTGTGCTAGAGCTGCTCCTATGTAGAGTTTCAGTTTGTGGGAGATTTTGCCTGTTTGATATTCTGATTCTTTTCCCTTTGAAGTTCAGCAAAAGTCCTGCAATTAAAGCCAGGGAGAATAGGATCTAAGGATAAATGAGGATGTTGGGGGAGTCACTAAAAATTACTTCTACAGCACTTTGCCTTTGTCAGAGAAATAGATCTGCCTTGGCTTTTGGCCTCCAGCCTTTTAAGCTCATCACAGAGTTTCACATGCACATCAGAAAAAACATTCTCTGCATCATTCCTAAAAGACATGTCCTTGAGCTTTACTCATAAATTATGAATAAACTGGAGATTATAGGATTACTAAAAAAAAATGTGATGGGGTAAATCAGTACCTAAAGGGGAGATTGTGGCTGACTGTGCTGAAGGAAACTACAGGTCTTCCATTGAGGTGAAATTCCTTAAGTACATGACTCAGGCTAAATTATATTTAATGCATTAATTGATATCTATTTAAAGTTTTATGAATGTACTCATGGTAGTTAAATAAATTTAGAAAAAAATTCAATGTAATAGGTATAAGAATATGATTAATTGAATTTGTTGTCTTGAGAACTGGAGATGCAGACAGGTGAGAAAAAATAACATTATTCAGTAGAGGCAAAAGCTGTGAAATTTCCTCTGCTTTCAATAACTGATTAGATGGAAGCAGCAGGGGAAAAGAAAGAACTGGATACATTAGTGGACCACAAGATGTTTTGGAAAATAAGATTGTGAAAAAGTCCAGCGTTCAATGTTAATATCACTTGAAATGCTAGATTTTCTCAGCTAGAAGAAAATTGAAGCCAGAACACATGGCTTTTTCCCCCTCCAGCTGTGTTGCTTGCAGAGGTAATGACCCCAATCCTGTTCCCAGCTGCTAATCACTTTCTCCTTCACATCACGATGTGTCTTCTAACTCATTTCAGCCAAATGAAGCAGGTTGTCTTAAAAAGTTTCAGCTGGAGATGTAAATGAGCTCTCCCGGCTTATTTAACCAGAAATAAAAGACAATAATCACTAAACTGGCTTTCTGGCATACTCTAAGCAAGTGATAATCTATCAGGATATCTCCAACAAAAAGTAGAGCAGGAAATGGAATGGCAGCCTCAGGTTATCAATAGTAACTTTTTATGGTTGCCTTAAAACATGGTAAACTCTGCACTGGGTATGATTAGAGGTGGAAGATAAAGTATAACAACAGCCAACAAGCACAATGTGCCAAAATACAACTGCCCTGCATTTGAGAATTATTTTTGGTAAAACAGGGAAGCATAGATAAAATATTGGAAGACCTGAAGAACACATTTTGTGACTACTCATAAGAAACCCAGAAGTCACCAAATCATACAGTTTCTATTCTCAATATCAATTCCTGGAAAAAAGATTTTACCAAGGGATCAAATCTATCTCTAAGCATGAAGAAGATAACAAGCAGATAAATAACAGACAGCACTGAATTGTCAACAGTTAATCATGTCAAACCTGCCCAATTTCCTTCCATGACAGAACTGCAGGAACTGTGAAAAGCAGAAAAGCAATAGATGTCGTATAATGACTTTTGTAGGGCATTTGAAATTATCTCTTGTGACAATCTCATAAGCAAACTTTGGAGTCATAGTCCAGATGAAAACTACCAGGTGGGTGTTAGACAGCTTTGCTAACAGTACCCATGGAGTCCTTGGCAGTATTTCACTCTCAAAAAAGAAGGAAGGGTCAGGAGGGAATATACAGGGTTCTGTCATAGGTCTAGCTCTGTTCAATGTTTTTATTAGCAAATTGAACTGAAATTGAATTGAAATGGAAAAGATGCTTATTAAATTTGCAGGTGTCCTAAAACTGAGAGACATCACAAGGATGGAGGCAGGATTAAAGTTCTAAATTATCTTGACAAATGGAAGAAATGGGCTAAAATTGGATGAAATACAAGGTACAGCACTTAGGCAGAAATAATCAGCAAGATGAAACCAGTATGGGAACAGCTGTCTCACAAATACATTTCAAAAGAAGCCTGGGAGATACAGGGCAAAAGCAAGGCAAAGATTTTATGCTAATATCTGCAGGTAGCATGAGTGTTGAAATGTGCACCAGTTGGAGAGATTATAGTGGCAAACAAAGAGAATGATGACTACTGAAAAAAATTATCCAAGAGAAAAGATTGAGCTAATGGGATTATCTATTTAAACTGCAGCAAAGATATACAAGGGAAATTATAACTGTCTTCAGGTATTTTAAGTCATGATGAAAAGAGAAAATATCTGCGCCCCTTGTGAACAGCGTCTTCAGACGAACCAAGAAAGACTGAGTTAAACATAGAGGAGAAAAAGTCTAATGATCAGCAAGATTAAAGCACAGGAATCTTTGTGCAAGGAAGGCTGTGGAGTTCCACTCATGTCTCAAACATAGACCACCTGCCAGGATTGGCACATACAAGTGATTTGTGTGTGGCAGGCCTTGGTAGTGATGCAGTTTTCATGTGATACAGTGACTGTATAGAATTCTTGGCATTTTTATTTCATAAGACTGTTTCTTTATGAGAAGTGAGGTCCTTCAGTAAAACCTAATATGCAATTTCATATATGGAAGCATTTCATTACAGAAATAGGTGTAGGCATAAGGAACTTCTGACATCGATTATTAATAGTGCTGTAATCTGAAACAACATAATGTCAATATGGAGGCAGGCTTAAGGTAGTGAAATGAAAATGAATGATCTAATTGCAGCCAAATATAGCAGACAAGGATTTCTTCTGCAACCTTAGTTGAGTTTCATGGGTCAAACTTAATGCCGCTGTCTACAATCCTGGAAACAGAAATTAGACAGTATTTTCATACACAACAAACACTACTGAAAGTACTTGAAACGAAAAGCATTCAGCTTTGCTAAAAATTAGAATATATCATGAAATAAT
>PYHW01010409.1:5572597-5617868 GCA_013186435.1 Turdus rufiventris | reverse complement strand
GTAGTAATGATCTGATTAAAACTCAACGTTTTTTTCCATTTATGATACAAACATTAACTGCCTGGACCTCCATAGACTTATATCAGGTTATGACCAAGATGTACAAGAGGCATGATGTGGTGAAAACATCATAAGAAGACAGTATAAAATGGTGAAAAGAGGTGGTGAAAATTTTAGTGTGTGAAAATTTTATTTTTCTCCTTAGTAACTATCATGTTGATTTGGTTCTAAGGGAGACTAAATGAAAAAGACATATAACAACTAATCTTCAATAATATTATGAGTAGTTTGACATTTGGGTACATGTTCATTTTATCCTCTTAAATAGTAAGAAATCTTAAAATTTATGTCAGTATGTACCATTTGCTTAAGTATTCCCTGACCTTAGATAGGAGTCCCTGACTCTTCCATTAGTGGCAAACCAACTACTCCAGGCTTTTCCCTTGGTCGCAGGATTTAAGATTTGTGGAGGTTGGTCTTGCTCGTTAAAAACGGAGGCTATTATTTACTGTTCATAAGGCTGGTATTAAGCTGTATTTGAGGGGGTGAGGGGTTTTACTGCCTCGTACAGGAAACATTAATTTTGTTCATTCCAGCACTGTGAATGCTATCTCTGGATTGTATCTGAGGAGCTGGTAATATCTGCAGCAGACATCTGTTGGGGTGGACATATAGAGTGACTATAGGCATTCTTTTGTCTGAAATGTAGCCAGGAAAATCCTAAAATGTATCTTAGTGAACAAGAAATTCCATGTTTCCTTGAATGTGAAGTTATCAAGTATTTCCTGTCTCCTTCAGAAAATGTGGAAAGTTTTCCATTGTTTGTCTCTTCCAGTTCAATAATTTTAATTTTTTTCCCTTTCTTTTAAAATATCCAATTATTTTAAAATACCTTGGATAAAAATTCAGATCCCTGTGTGACATATGAATAAATGTGTTAATAAATCATTAAAAATAAAGCAAACAAGCAAACCCAAAACACAACCCATACAACCTTAGCTCATCCTCAGACACTTTGTAGGAAACTGAGGTTTATGAAATTTGTGGGAGGTTAATATGAGATTTATTAGATGAAATTTGAGACAACTCAGTAAAGAAAGATCCCATCAAGCAGATTTTCCCAGCAGCCTTGTTGCCCATGCCTACTGCAATTTATCTATAATACAGTATATTTTCCCAATCTCTGGGCATCTGTTTCAAATGTAAGCTTTGCAAAGAACATATAAGTTGTTGCACTTTCAGTTATGCTGTACACAGATTAATGGCACGTGCAAGGCAATAGTTGATATAATAAAATGCTTTAGTTTGAAGGAAATTTGACCCATTTGAAAGGAAGGGCAGCTTCTTCAAGCATGATTTTTATTTCCAATTTTGCAATTATTAGGGATGAAAGCAATATTTTAAACACATGATAAATTACAGTTACACCTTTCAACAAGGCTTAATAATTTTTAGAGTGCAAATGTTCTCTTATGGCATTAATGAAACAATTTACAATCCATTGGCTGATAAATAATTATCCTTCTTTGACTTGTGCATCCAAAACTTCATTAAACATATTTTCAATACCAAGAAAAATGATAATGAGTATTGCAAATAGATCAGGGAGGCTGCAAACAGAAGAATCCAAATATGCTCTTTGAGAATAAAATCCCCCATTTTACTATAAAGTGCAACTATAACATTTCATAATTGGAGATACAAAAATCTCTAATTTCTTCAGAAAAAATCCAGTTTTTGAAAACTTTTTTTATCATCTGAAATGAGCAGAAGATTCCCCTGGAATTCACAGAGAATTTCTCTAACTCAATATACTGAAAAATCCCAGAATTGTTTCAAACAGCTTAAGAAGACAGACATGAACACACTGAGCTGAAAGTCTGCATAGCTGCTAGTGAGAAACCTACTTAACCTTCACTAACAAAATTACTTATTTAGTTTTTTTTCTTTTTTTTTTTTTTGAGTGCGGGTATTATTTTTGTTAACTTTACTATATAGTGACATTTTTTACAGTAACACAAGTAATAAGAGTTTTTCTGAAAAATAGTTTCAATCTTATCAAACAGTCATTGTGATCTACGAGGGGAAAGAAGTGGTATGGCAATATGTGCCTCAATCATAGGGTATGGTGTTCCACATTCTCAGTGCCATTATGCTCAGACAGAAAAACAGGCTGTTTAGTCAATTACTTTGATTTTTTTTAAACTTTTAGAATTTATCCTTTCACAGGACTGACAATTCCCGTTAAAATCTATCCAAATGCTATATGCAATGAAATAATGACACTGTGCTCACACCTGTGACCTCAGTAGACCTGGCTTGTCTTGCAGACAATGGAAGGAAGAAGGAATCTATGAAGACATCTGGAAGACTGCTGTGCCTCACATCTCTGATTTCTGTATGGAATTGAGAGCAGAAAAAACAAAGGACACTTCATGCAGGACTCAGGCTGCCTAGCCTTCCTTCTGCTGTGGTTGCATACCTAATGGAGAAATGCAATCACTTTTCCCAGCATATTATGATGCCAAAAGTACCCCAAAAGTCTATGTTCAGGGTCCTCGTTCTCTTGAGGAGGCTGGATCCCTCTAACCACCCCTGAACTACATGGTGTTTTGGGTGGTGCTGTGAGGACTCTGGGCTGGAGCAAAGAGACAGCTGGAAGAAGAAATTGGGTGGAAATCAAAGTATGAGGTCTCATTCCCTTTCACTCACCTGCTTTTCTTTCCTTTTTTTTTTTTCTGAGATATTGAACTAAGTAAGTTTTAGATTTTATTTTCCTTCAAGCATTTGCAACCCTGAGAAAGTTCTATAAACCAGCATTAGTGCTCTGCTATGAAGATCAGCTCTAGAATTCATCTGGATTACTCTGTCAATATCCACATTAAATAAAAATTAACGGGTAAGTTAGAAATTGTGTTTGTGTAGTTAGTTTCTTAATTTGTGAGTTTGACAGTAAGATGGACATTAATTTGGGGTTTTCATCAGCCTAAGGAACATGCAACATTTATTTATATTTGACCATGGAGCACTACTATGTGTATTGTTTGATGGCCTTTTTTATTGCACTGTGGTTGTTATTCTGCAGTTTTTAGTGACTTTGGTATATGAATCATTTATTTCCTCTTTTATTTAAACTGATGTCCAGATTTGCTCTGATGGCAATTATACTTTTTGAATAATTATGAATTCTCAATGAGATTGCCTTTGTTCAGAAAGCCAATACAAGATTTCTTGCTAAGGCCATCCTGATCACCACTTCAGATATCTATCATGCCATACCCAAAGACTACATTAACAAATAGCTTCTTACAGATCCATTGATTAAGGAATTTAACTTGCCAAGTCTCAGTTTTGCTTTCAAAAAAGAATGTACATTTCAAGGCAGCTCAAGCAATGTCATTGAAAATATATATTATTTTGGCTGATTTAACAGCATCTCTAGAATCTGTTTGCATTTCTTTTTCATGCTATGTTATTTTCTCAGTGAATCTTAGCCTTAGTCTGTCATAGCAAGGATTTTCCCATTTCACCCTTTCTAAAACAGATCTCTCCCAACTGAAATAAAGTTTATAGATACATGTAAAAAGGCTTATATTGGTGAACAATATTGTACTGTAGTGTAGGTTTTTACAGTAGTGTGTTGCTGGAAAAAAATAAATTCTAAATATATCATAGATACTGCAACAAGACTTTCTGAAACAAATCAACTTTGAAATTGAGGTGCATATAGTATTATTAGCACAGAGATCAAATTAGTGTCTCCATCGTCTTCTTGTTACATCCTGATTTTAAATACATTTCTGCATTGGGCTTTTTTCTTTGTTTTTCATAATAATAGTAGTGTTATTAATAACATAAAACTGTTCAAAAGCTTAAGACTCCATGCTACAGCTCCCTAATACCTTTTGTTCTGTTGTTGTCATTCCAGGGTCATTCAGTTGGCTTCATTTGCTCTGAAAAACTTGGATCAGACTATTTTTTCATGATGTTGATCTAAGTATGAGTAATTTTAAGCATGTGTGTGAAATGTGAGTATGTAAGTGCAAAGAATATCAGCAAAGTCTAGTATTGTTTTCATTGCTTTCATTACTAACATTTTGCTACTAGATTAAAAGGACTTTCCTTGATGTGCTTTGTTAGAGATGTTAATAATATCCAAGATAGTAAAAAAAGTTTAAAAAAATTGAAAGGCAAGAGAGAAGCATGGAGAAAGGAATGAATTGTCATCAAATGAATTTTTAATAGAGAATTTTAGTGATAATAAGATTGAGAAGATACTGAATCCTTATAGATGCATGCCTATGAAAACATTTTAAATACCTTCAAATATCTCAATCTTTCCTTAGGGCCCTTAAGTAAAACAAACCCTATAATGTCGTATAACATAACATAACATAACATAACATAACATAACATAACATAACATAACATAACATAACATAACATAATATAACATAACATAACATAACATACATAACATAACATAACATAACATAACATAACATAACATAACATACATCTGAAAAATAGAAACAAGATACCATTAGAAATGATTTGTGATAGGAGATAAAAATGAAGGCATTTTCCTGGGAATAAAGGTGGAATCTTCCATACTTGAAATAGAAATGGAATTGTTTTCCAGGAGATATTGTCTGGTTCACCCTGAAGTCACATGCTTCATTTGGAAATTGCTTGGAAAAATATTGTCCTCCCTTATGCAGGGAGTCGGACAAAATTGTTAATCTGGTCCTTTCCAGACTAAAGATCTATGACACTTCCATTGACAATTCTTTTATGATTTGAAAGCATTTAACACACAGCCATATGAAGGCACATTAAAATAATGTGAATGTGTCAGTGTGGCTCCCTGGAAGGTCAAGCAGAGGATCAAAATGCTTCTCGTTTTGGCCCTGAGTGATGCAATGGTGAAGTTAATTCTTAAGCAGCCACGAGTAGGAATAGATCTTGACTTTTCACAGAGATTGCATAGAATCCTGTTGCTACAGTAAAAAACACTACTATGTGTTGTCCTCCAGTGAAGCTAGTTTTAAAAATTGCTTAGTGTTCCTTGTCAAGTCTTAATGTCATCATGCAATAAGAGGGTAAACTAACAGAGGGCTGGTTGCCCTCAATACCTGTGCATTTTTGCTCATTTTCCTTTTGGAAATGAGAAAAGTTTAGATTGCTTTCAACTAGATTCTAAAGATTTGCTTGATAACTTTGGACATGCTCACTTTGCAAATTCTGATCTATACTTTTGATTTTTTTCTTCTTCTAGGGGTTTACACAGTTATGAAATTTTTTTAAAATCCTGTTGCTCACTTAAATAATACTTACTGTGCAGGATTTCATCATTAGTTCTAAGTGAGACTGGCAGAAAGACTTCTACTATAATAATTTGTGGAAATAAAACATTACTTGGGTTATAAATTTCACCAAAAACCCAATTCACAACAATTTCATTTCTTCATTTCAGCTGTAAAATTTGACCCTTGGAAAATTCATCAGCTTTCAAGAGAAGTAGAAAATGTGACAAGATAATATGCTATGTTTTCTGATATCTCAAATCTATACTTTACTTAAAAGTTAAATTGAATTTTACAGTTTAGTGAAACCTCTATCAGAGAATGGCCTCAGAGTCTCCATTTGCATTGTGCTTTAAACCATAATATATTTAAGTTAGTGTATTTTTTACTGTTTGTACTTGGGTAGTGTTAATAAATTATAATTTCACGAATTTCTTCTAATACTGTGAATTTACTTCTTTTTCTGATTAGAAATGAATGTGGAATTAATAAGAAAATTTAAATGTAAAACTAAGCTGGTTTAAATGTGAAGGCAACAAAGCTTAAAACTTTTGCATGATGCTCATGTACTGTATGTGTTTCCTAAAAGTGGTTAAATATTCACAGCATACACTTTAAATCTTGCCTAGATTGTGAAAATTTAAGAAGTGTTAATCCTCACCTACAGTTCACCTTCTTTTGCTGATTCCTATTACAGCAAATGGCATTTTCATGCATCTTAGTAATTTTCAAAGGTCATTTTATTGGCTCAAAATACATGTATTATAGAAATAGATTATGTAACCCTTTTGCATTTCTTCTGTAGTTAATAAGCGTACCAGTTACTTACACTTCACTTAAAATGCATATGTATGTCACAGCAAATGATTATGCCAAGATCTTCCATTAGGCATGTATGAAATATGTCTCATAGCCAAAGTCTATTAGGATTTTTTGATACAGCTTGTTGAATAGTGGCAGAGGAAAGAAAAATGTGGCAGCTACAACACTGGGAACAACCAAAAAAAATTTGCATTACATATTCTTTTATCTGACATAGGTGCAATATCATGAGATTCTTTGCAATTTCCAGCTGCTGCTTCATGGTAGAATTAATCCCGCTTTTAAAGCATTCCAAATTAAGTTGTTTTGCTTAATAACTATTAAAGTAGGCATTAGAAATACTGTAACTTTTGAGGAGAAGTATATATGCATATATATAATAGGAATCTAGGAATATTTTTCAGAAAATTAACACTTATATTTAAACTCCTGATATTATGTGAAGAGCAATGAGAATAAGAAAACAATAATTAACATTTCTCTTCTTTGTTTTGCAAACTCTTCCCTGCTAGAGGGCTTAATTTTTTATCCTCCAATTTTTTTTAATGTTGTCTATTATTATAAAATTTAATTAGAAAAACACTAGATATTTGTTCATTGTCAGTTATTAATGGAGTAAAATAACAGTGGATAAACTTCCCTTTGGTTATAGTAGATTAAAGAAGATCCATGAGGAAAATGGTTTTCTTCTTTCTGTACAATGGCGAAGATTGTATTTTGTATAAATATTCTTTAGGAATCGGGTTTTACATAAACTCTTCATCATTGGATTAATAAAAGCTCTTAAGAAGAGATTTCATTTAATTTTTTCATTCGTCTTTTGTTGTCTAGAGGTAAATATAAGCATATGCTCAGGTGCGGTAATGTGCTGGAATTCTTCTTACTAGGTTTCACGCTGCTAAGTGGAAGAAATCACATGAGATTTGTGGATGGAGTTGACATGTTCAAATTGCAATAGACATTTTTTTAATGGGAAGCTGAGCTGGAACATTGTTTCCTTTGCTTCAAGACACTTTTCAAACTCTTGGAGGATTTCTTGTTGCTGGCATTCTTTATTTGTATTGTAGTTCTACTGGCTGCAAAAAGCACTTTGACTCCTTTTGTGTCTTTTTGTGTCTTTTCCTTGAACAGGATTTTTACACCGTTGGAATAGAAAATGTAAAATAAGCCAGAGATTTTTAAATAAACCAGAGACTTTAGTAAATTCTGTCTGGGCTATGTGCTTTGGTTCTTTTCATTCTATACCAAAAATAAAATATATAAAAAAAAATAAAAAGAAAAAAGAAAAAGAAAAAGGAGGAAAAATGAAAATAAAAAATGAAACATTTGCACAAAGAAAGACACTTCTTAATGCATTATAGTTGAATTTATTTTTTTTTTATGTGCCTACTGGGAAAGTTCACAAACTAGCAACATAACAAGTCCAGCTTGGACTTATTCATATTTAATGGGACTAACTTCAGAGGAGTTGATGAAGCGTTTATGTAAACCCCTCAGGCAGCTCATAATTGGCTATGTTAAATGAATCTGAATATATTTTGAAGAGACAATAAATACTCAATGCCTTGAAAGTATCTGGCTGAACTTGTGAAAAATCACAAGGGTATTTTTAGAAGTTTGTGTGGCTGCAGTGTGATTACTATAAAACCTTAGCATAATTGTAATGAAAATCACTGCTATGAACAGGGGAACTCATTTAGCTGAGCTCCAAGCTGTGGGCAAGTGAGCTGAGACCTATACAACAACTTACAAGCTTTATTTTGCTTCCTGAGATTTTAAAGATTATTTTTATTTAGAAAATATAAGAATTAAAATACCAGTTATCAAGGGATGAGACCAGAATCTATGACTTCTCCCTGATGGATACTTAATCAGTAAATTTAAATCATGTTTCTTGATCTTGTGTGCCTTATCAGTAGGCTAAATCATGACACCCTTTTCATACACATTTCTTGCACTCCTGACTACATAACTATAAGAGGTTATCCAGAGAGGTAGTGGATTCCCCATCCCTGGAATTGTTCAAGACCAGGTCTTTGAGCAACCTGGTCTACTGGAAGGTATCCATAATCATGGCAGGGGCATTGGAATTGAGTGATCTTTGATTTCCCTTCCCACCCAAACCATTTGATGATCTCTTAAAAGGACTTACCCATCAGGTCAATAGACAAAACAGGGCTCTCAGTTCATGGAGAAGAAAACATGCAGTGTGTGTTTAATCCCAAATTTTGCTGAACCTAAATTCAAATTTTTACATCTAAGTGCACTTTCCCAAGCTTCTTTGCAGACAGCAGGGAAGGAAAATAAAAAACACTTTCAGAGAGCAAGTTATCATGGGTGAGTTACACCCATGTGAAAGTTAGTGTAATTTTAACTTCTTTAGTTGTAAAAGCAACCCCTGTGACTAGCTCAGATATGGATATGCAGATTTGACAAATGCTACAGGGTGCCTTGAATGTCTAAACTCCAGACAAATACAAAAGTGTTAAACAGGAAAGCTTTCTGCTGCCAGAGTGCCTAAATCATTACTAGCAGGAGAAGGAGCACTAAATACCTTGTTTTTGTACTGTGCAGCAGGGCCCTTGAAATTTCAATAAGATAGCACTTTTCATATTTGTTTTCTTATTGTGAATTTGAGGTATTTGAGAAAGCTCCATGCAGTACTGCAGTTTCCCAATGTGATGGGCATCTAAAGAATAATAGTGCCATCATATGAGTACACTTGAAGGAGAAGTCTTATCAGCAGGCATTGCTGCTTTAATGAAATAGGATAATACTGAATAATAAGATGCTTCTGTTTTAAGGAACTGGTAAACCTGTAAACTTTTGAGAATATTTGTTGAAAGCTGACCTCCAAATCATGAACAACATCACCTGCTCATTTTGAGTTCTGCCTTCTCAATTTCAGTTCTTGCTTTTCTACATACCATCATTGTGCCAGGTGCATGTGGAAGATTGTAAGCACAGTGCAGGAGACAATCTTTCCCATTGAATTACAGCTGTGCTGATTATCAAGGAGTGGAAAGATCTGTGCCTGCTCAATGAGGATGGATGTTATAGAAGAGTGGGTCAGCTGGCCCAGAGTAAGTTACAGCTGGAGCTTGAGACAGTCTGTGGCAGTTTGGGATGGAGTTTGCTGGCTGTGCTGTGAGGAGGAAGGGACATATGGTCATGCAAGGGATGGATAAAGTGAGAAGATGCTGTGCAAGGGACAGACAGGGAAAGGAAGCTAGGTAAGGGACAGGCTGAGGTTAGCCGGTCATGTAGAAGGAAACTTGCAGAAAGGAGAGAAGGAGCTGGTGCTGTGTGGAGCTGCCTGTGAGGAAAGGAGTCAGAGTTGCCTGAGAGAAGTCCAGTGAAAGTATGAAAAACCTTTTAGAGGACTGATGACAGTGTCAGTCTAGTCTATCTTGACACAATTATTATGGGTGCAATGCATTGGGGAACCAAAGATAACTTTAATATTAAAAATGTTCATTCACTTAGGAGATTTATACTTTGCAGTATTTTGAGGCACCAGGAACAGAGAAAGTATGATCTAGTATTTTGAGAACAGGTAATAAAATATTTTATTATATTGATCTGATCTACCCTAATGAATGCAGATGGTCAAGCATCTTGTGTTTGCTTTCCTTTTCAGTGTATTTTAATTTGTGCTCTTGATTATGACCATTCCCTCTATTTAAGTTAAGTTGTGATTTAGCAAAGCAGCACAATCGTTCTAGAAATACACTAGAGTTTTCCACACAGCAGGCAAAATTAAAGAAAAGCTGATTAGAAGTGTTTATCAAAGTGTTTAAGGTTTTGTTACCTGCTGTATCGCCCTGTTCATGTACTAAACCATAATTGTTATCCAGCATTTGAGAGGAAAGAAAAAAATTGTCTGCTTATACAATTTACTAAGTCATTTGAGCTGCTGCACAACTGTTATTCTCTGATTAATTTAACTGCTGAAGCAGGGTACATGTAGATGATTAGGAGCTTCATGCATTGCTTAATTATCAGGCTTTCCAGAATGAATAAAATCTTTAAAATGATTTATGAATAAAACTATTTCAACAGGAATAGCACAAGCATAGATCATGACTTGAGCCTGCTACTCCTTAAGGGTTCTGTCATTGATTTAGGGAGGTGTTAATGGAATGTGCAAACTCACCATCCATTTCTGGGAGACTCCTCTTGATCTCACTGGACTGCCAGGCCTGAGCTCAATGACAACGGTTGCACATGTAATGACTAACTGCTCTTTCAGCTCAGCTCAATGAGGGACCCCTTAAGATAAGTTGTATTTTTTGCCTTATGTATTAATCTCCATAACATCAGGCTGGGCACAATAAAGGGATTTAGGTGATAAAGTAGCTCTTAAACAGAAATAATAAAAAAATAAACTAAAGAAATCAAACTCAGCAGCTATTCAAAGGCGCTCTTGTCTATAGTGCAGTGGTGGCTTTCTTTTTGTGTTTGAGGTTTGGGGTTTCTTTGCATTAGTTCCACAGGCGTCTAAAAATCTGGCCCCAGTCTTAATTGTGTGGACAGGTCAGCTTCAATCACTGCAGTTATTCAGGATTTGTGAGTTCATCTACCTTTGCTATCCTAAAGGTTCAATTCAGTCAGTTTTCTTGGATCAGATTGCTACCACTACCTTCCTTCTCAAAGCTGACCAAAGAGCTGCCAGTTTAATTTTAAAAGTAACTTAGCAATTAAAGCAGAAATCAGTAAATGAAGGCCCTGAATTAAAGATCTGCTTCAGCCTGGAGTGATCAAAACCCATAATATTTATCTCCATGCATGTGCCCTTCTCTCACTACTTCAAGATAGTTTGTTACCCAGCTCTCCTGTGAAATCTGTCTGCATTCAAAGCAGAATCAAAGTACTAACATGTCCAGGAAAATTCTGCAGGAGTGAGAGTGGGAGTAGGGCACAGGCTGGATCATAGAGGATTAAAGATGGCTTGCATGGGTTTATTTCAGAGTGCCCTTGAACAGAACACATGGTTTAGGATCATCCTTCTCCCTTAGTTCTCCTGCTTCCCTTGGTACCCCAATGAGTCCTGAGGTGCCCTGTGCATCTTGAGCAAGCTATAGCAGAGGGAAACTACAGATCAAGACCATTAGAGCAGTAATGTGGAAAAAGGGCATCAAATACATTGATGTCATAAATTAACTGGCCTGACAGATAGAGCATTGAATGTGATACAGCCTGACTTTTAGCAAAGTTTGCAACACACCTCCAAGTGACATTTTCATAAACAAAGTGGACAAGCATGTTTTGTGTAAAAGCATTTCTAGGTGAACACACGCTGTGGTGGAAAGCTGCTTCTGCAGGAAGTGTCACTTGTTTACTCCTCACCACAAAAATATTTCAGGAGAAACCTTGCTGAAGTCTGTTCTGGATCTGAATCTATTTGATGTTTTCATTAATAAATCAGGTGATAGAGTAAGGAATAAAATACATTCTGCTGATAAATCAGGATTAGAATGGCTGTTTTGTGGAGAGGGGATGAGAATTCAGAAGCATCTTAATAAATAGAAGGTATGATTTGATAGAAGGTAATATTCAAGACAAGGACATGAAATATGAACTAAGAGAAGCTGAGTTAGAAAATTGAGACAAATAGACTAAGCAACAATACTGCAAAAATGGATCTGGATGTTGCAGTCTGCCACAAAAATGTGTTTTTTTTTTTCAGAATTGAAAAGGAACATTTTAGTTTGTCTTAGCAAGGATAGGATATTCAATATATATGGTACTAGACTGATAAAGATTTTAAAAATCTTTTTTGCTGGGGGAAACACATTTGGACAAAGATATAACTCTGAAAGAACACAGTAGGTAACAAATATAAAAAGTTTTAAGATGAGTTGAAAGAATTGGTTAGTTTGGCCTTAAAGAAGACTAAAGAGAAATGTTAACCCATCATGTGAAAGAGACACTGGAAAACAACTACATAGGTTTCTGAGAAAATTAATTAGGCTAAATATTGATAGAAATTTTAAAATATGGAACTGAATTAAAAAAAAAAAAAAAAAAAAAAANTGGGCATGCACTCACCACCCCCAGAGCAGAGATCAGGACTGCATATACACATATGTCATTATACTGTTAGATGCTAAATAAATTGTTTGTGAGGTGACTTGAAATTGTAATTTAGGTAGCTTAATGTAATCTTACATACGGAAAGTGTAAAACTTTCTACAGAAAAAAAAAAAGCTTTGGTGAAGAGCCAATTATATCCTTATCACTAGAATGCAAGTACAGGGAAAAGGATGAGCTCTATTAACTGCATTGAGTATTCAGCTTTGAAGAAATGTAGGCAGAAAAAATTTACATCTCAGTAGTTTGTTCAGCATAAACACATTTCTGACATGTAGTTTATGGTGCTGATTTTTAAGCAGAAGAGGGTCTGGTTAATTGGGGAAATACACATAAAATACAGTAATAGCTTTGGTTGGAACTTTTGGACTGGAGCATTATTCTGGAATCAGCTGTTTTGGTTAACAGCCTATAACATTAAATTGCAGTAAGAACACCACCTTGGTGAAGATGATGTAAAGCTGGTGTATATTTAAGTAATCTTTTGCCTAGCTAATAAGGAAGGAGCTTAATCAAAACATTAACAAATATTACTTGGAAAGGAATGCAAAACTGAAGTATAAAAACAAAAAAAATACCAAAAACCCCAAAAATCCCTCAGAGGTTTAAAAAGCATATTAGAAGCAAAATACTTCAGAGCATGGTATTTTTTGAGGCCAGGATGTCTTCTTAATTGGGCCAAATAAAGAAGGCTTGAACATGGAACCAGACAGTAAATTTGTAACAGATTTTGCTTTGTTAAAGTATTTTATTTCAATATTATCTATAAATAAACATAGTGCATTTGTCAGATTCTGCTGAAATGAACCTCTAGCTTCCTGTAATCTTTTCAGAGTGACTGGACAGAGTCAAACTCAGCACATGCCAGGCGTGTTGAACAGACCTCACTTTATCTAACCTAACAATCAACTCAGGCATTTCAGAGAGACATCACATGCTTCTGGCCCTTGCTGCAGAGAAAGATTACATCCATCTATGTAATTTAAAACAAATCAACATCAAAGTGCTTTATTGATTTATAAATAACTCAAAAAATAACTGACAATCAGTGAACTACAAATTCAGTATCGGTAATACAACAGAATCAGCAATGTTAATAAACATACACAATTATTTGAATATGCTTTCCAACTAAAGCTGAATGATTCTAGTACATGTGTATGTACACCCATACACATCACAGGGGTCATCACAGCCTCCGTCCCCTCCTGCCATGCTATGTGGGCAACCCCTTGCAGCTCCTCGGAAGATGCAGGTGTCATTTTTCACCCCACAGCACTGCCCTGTGCTCATCACAGGTAGAAATTCTCACAAAGAATTGACCTGGTAGCAATACAATATATGCACTGCTAGGACAAGTTCCTTAGCCGGTAGTAAGGTTTAAAGAGCAATAAGCCTTTCTGAGTCACTCCAGCTAGGGCTGGATAAAATCTAATAAATTTTCTAGGCTGTTTCTCTGCTAGTACTGAAACACTCCCCAAGGTACACTGCTATATTTTCTAGACTTAGTCCAGTGTACTTTTATGTGCATTAGGCAGTGTACCTTCTTGCCCATATTTTGTTTATTTTTTTATGTCTGGTTTGTATTCAGGTACCAGTATGAAATGAAGACAATATCTCTTTTCTGAAAGTTCCTGGTAAAGCCTACTATTCTCAGGTGTCCCTTTGATATGAATATGAAACACAATCCAATAGTGAAATGAATGCCATGAATAACATTTTACCTAATGTGCAACCTTGGTGTAAGATGAAGGAAGTGGCTGTGGGTACAGGGGCAGCATCTGAACAAACCTGGGGAAAGCACCTCTAACAGTTATGTATTTCCCAGGATGATACATGTGCAAAACCAATTCCAGTACCAGCATTAAGAATAAGCTACCTGAAAAAAACCTAAGGGACAAATGCAGAAATAAAATAGTGGCTACATGTAGAAATGAAAACATTGAAGGAATTACGCTCCTGATTGCATGTGTGGCTCTTGTAACTGGGTGTAAAGTGCAGATAGCTGTGCAGACAGAACCTTTCTGTGTGCTCAGAGCCTCATTCAGGCACTGCTTTACATGCAGTAAAACTCACAGACTTTGGCTTTTTTGTTCCTCATTTGCACCCGTATGATGAAATGCTCCAAGCTTGCACTAGGATAGCTTCAAATCAGAGCCTGCTCCAGCTTCAGATTTCAAAAGCAACAGGGTAAATTTGGAAAAATTTGAAGGACTCAAGTATACTCAATTTTGGAAAAGTATCTGCTGATCTCTGATGAGACTCGATGCTGTTTGAGCTTCATGATCTATTACAGAAGACAAACTGTTACAAATTAACAGTCCCACAAGCCGTGTAGTTTTTTTCTGAAAAGTGAATGCTTATCCTATTATGTTTTTTTAAATTCATGAATAGTGACTTCAGTTTCCCTCTCTATTAAAAAATCAGCAGGGTGTCAATGCGAGTTCTGAGCTGATTCAGACATAAATGCTGGGGTTTTTCTATGAAATAAATATTCTCTGAGTATTTGCCTTGGGATTATATTACTAAACGTGACATTAAATGAAAAGCCAATGTAATTCCTCGTTTCTCTTGAACTTTTTTTTTTCCCTTTTTCTCTAAGGAAAAAGGCTTAAATAAATCAAGAAGTTTGTTTTCAAAATAGACATAATCCATTTCTTTTAAAAACGAAACAAAATCCTAATTAATTTGATTCTCAAACCCTTCCCTCTTCTCCCAGCCCCAAACGGAGGCATCAAACTCCAGGGGAAGGCACAAAGGGTATAGGCAGTACTGCAATAAAATTTTTCTTGATCTTTATCTATTGTCAAAACCAAAGTCTGATAGAACTGGAAGTGGAGCTTTCCTTTAGAGAATCACAGAACAGGAAATGTTGTAACAGTGGGTTGTCATCTGTTCCAGCCTCCCCGCTCAAACAGGATCAGCACATTGCACAGGATTGCATCCAGATGCTTTGGTTCTTTAATATCTCCGCTGAGGGAGATTACACACTCTCCGTGGGCAACCTGTTCCAGTAAAGAATTTCTTTCTCATATTCAGATGGAGCTCCTGTGAACCAGCTTCTGCCCATTGTCCTATTTCTTGTCTCTTTGTTTAGTGTCACTAAAGACCTGGCTCCATCATTTTGGATTGATTTGACAGAATCAGAGAATCATTTAGGTTTGAAAAAAAGCCTCTGGGATTATTGAATCACACCTTTGAACTTTTACCAGTTTGTCAATGAGACCATAACTCTGAGTGCCCTGTCCAGTTGTTTCTTGAGCACTTCCAGAGATGTTGACTGCAGCACCACCTGGGCAGCCCATTCTAATGATTGACCCCTCTTTCAGTGCAAATATTCTTTCTGATGTCCAACCTGAACTTCCTTTGTTGCAGCTTGTGGCCATTTCCTTTTATTCCCTTGCCAACTGCCTGACAGAAGAGGCTGACCCCCATCTGGCTACACCCTCCTTTTGGGCAGCTGTAGAGAGCAGTAAGGTCTCCCCTGAGCCTCCTCTTCTTCCACAGCTCCCTCAGCCACTCTTCACTGCACCCCTCTCTGGACCTTTCATCTCTTCCATGCCCTTCTCAGGACACACTCCAGCACCTCAGTGTTTTTCTTGTCATAAGTGACTCAGAACTAGACACAGTGCTCCCAATCCAGCCTCACCAATGTCAAGTACAGAGGGACAATAATTTCCATTGTTCTGCTGGCCACACTATTTCTGATCCATGCCAGGAAGCCATTGGCCTTCTTGGCCACCTGACACATACTGACTCATGTTCAGCTGCTGCAAACCAGCAGTCCTGATCCTTCTCTGTTACAGTAGAGATGGACAAGACACTTGTTTCTTCATGCAGAACAGCCAATCTTTATTCACATAACCCATATTTGTATGGTTACCAGGAGGCACTGTGTTAACTCTAATTGGCCAACAAGCCATTGGAACTCAGGGGTTGTGTGCATGTCCATCAAACTCTTCTCTTTCTAGATATGTTTACATTCTTCACAGATTCTCATGGGATAGGCTACTTATTTTCACAGGTGCAAACTGTCTTCTTACAAGAATAGATTTTTACATAAACTGATTCTCATTCTTATAATTCTTTTCTCATGGCAACTGAGAATGGCAAGGCCTGAACCATGTTTTAAAAAGCCTTTCTTATTGTAAGATTTTACCTATATTTAACACTTTTTCACTGGGCAGCTTTCCAGCCACTCTGTTCTCAGCCCTTAGTGCTGCAGGGGTTTGTTGTGACACTAGTGCAGGACCTGGCATTTGGTCTTGTTGAACCTCATACCACCGGCCTCAGCCAATCCAGCCTGTCCAGATCCCCCTGCTGAGCCTTCCTACCCTCAGCAGATCAAGTATCTCACCCAGCCGGTTGTTGCTGTTTGCAGATTGAGTGCGTGTGCATTCAAGCCCCTCATCCAGATCATCCATAACAGGATGTATTTAACAGGAATGGTCCCTTGGTGAACCCCACTAATGACAATCTCTTTTCAGAAACTTAGCTTGAAAAAGTTCCCTCAGCCATTCCTTCTCAAGGCTGAGCATGTCCCATCTCTCTCAGCTTTTCCTTGTAAAAATAGATGTTTCAGACCCTTAATCATCTTTGGCAATCTCTGCTGGACCCACACTAGGAGCTCCTTGTCTCTGCTGTACTGAGGGCCCCAGAACGGGACACAGAACTCCAGATGTAGGCTGAGAGAGGGGCAAGATCATCTCTCTCAATCTGTGGCAATGTTATTCCTAATGCACCCCAGGACACCTTTTTGGTGTGGTCTTGGCCACAAGGACACACTGCTGGCTCCTGGATAGTTTTTGTCCACCAGAATCCTCAGCTCCTCTGCAAAGCTGCTTTCCAACAGGCCAGCCCCCAACCTGTTCTGGGATGTGGGGTTATTCCTCCCCAGCTGTAAGAGCCTACATTTGCCATTGTTAAATTTCAGACAGTTCTCTGCCTGTCTCTCCAGGCTGTTGAGGTCCCTCTGAAGGGCTGCACAGTACTCTGGGGTATCAGCCATGCCTTCCGGGTTTGTATCCTCAGCAAACCAGCTGCAGAGGCTTCTGTCCCTCCATCCAAACCATTGATGAATAAATTAAACAATACTGGGCCCAGTATTGAACCTTGGGGGACACCAATAGTGTCTCAGACTAGATTCTGTGCAACTGATTACAACCCTCTGGGATCTTATTTCTTGAATATTTTATACTTGTTCAGCATGTGTAATTTAAGGCAACATGGGTGGAATGAATCAAGTCTAAATCAGGGATTCAAAAAAGGGATTGAAAAGAACGATTTTCTGCCTTATGTAAAATCCCCAGCCACTTAGAAATTCAGTAGTAAGTGCTTTTCAACACCAAACTTTCTCCACTGATTTGTATTGTATTTGGAGGAATAAAATGGAAGTAAAGTTAAGTTCAATAAATGTGAACTGAATTTAGCATGATATGTTCTGCAACAGTAATACTGATATTGCAAATAATTTAAAATATCCAAAATTGGAAACCAAAATTACATAATAAATATTATCAATGCTGTAGTATGAAAACAAAGAAAATTTGTTTACATGAATAAAACATAGTTTTTCATTATTACTTATTCTTTAAAGATTATATGATTGGTACCAGTCGACTTCTTTCTGTCTTTGTTCTGAAAACCAGTGTTCTGCAGCTGCATGGGGTCAGACCACAGATTTCTCTAGTCCAATAGGTAGTCTGCAGCTGTAGCAACCAGAAAAATCTTATAGAAAGATTAAGGGAAAATGGAAAATATTATAAAGCAATTTTCATTTTATATCCTATCAGTTTCTGACAATCATGAGGATTAAGAACTTCTGAGCTGCAAGTTAGGCACAAGACTCATTTTTAATAGCTGCAGACGGACTTTTCCCCATATACCAAACTAATCCCTTTTCCAATTCAACAAAGCATTTTGTGACATTCTTTTGTCTGAATTGAGCCTGTTATCAAATAATTTCACTGGTTATGACCAGTTTTCTGTAGCATAGGAAGTAGTGAGTAATCATACCCTATTCCTCTCTCTTACCCATACATGAGACAGTGATGTCCTGTCTCAATTGACTCTTATCCAATAAGGACACCTAACTTATTCAGTCATTCCATATGGAAAAATGTTTTGAGTCACTGTTCTTGGTCATTATCTAGTTTCTTTTTATACCTTCTAAGATGGGAGGGTAATAGTTTCCAAGGGGCAGAATTGGTCTTTCTGAGGGAAGGTGGTATATGCATTTACAAATTAGGTCTTGTCATCTGAGTTCCTCTTTAATTCATGGACACATATTAGTACCTCCAGAATTGTATCACTTTCACATTTTCAAATAAGGTGACTTATTGCAATTATTTTGCCTTTTTTTTTTTTTCCAAATGTGGCAAAAGTTGAACAAACTAATTTACATTCTAGAGCACATGTGCAATATATTTATGCAACTGATATGATGAATAAATTCTAGTCTGGTTTCAGTGGTTTTATTAATACTATTTACATTTACCTGGTCTTTTGACAGCTACCAAGTTTGAGTGATTTCCAGCAGAATGAGTAACAAATGTGTACTAATTCTATAATTTATTCTTGTTGAGATTTTGCTTGGTTCACCTGAAAACAAAACAACAAATGAGTGCAGTATCAGATATGATTACATATCTGTATCTGGAAACTGAAAGCAAGATTTCTTTGTTGTATCCACCAGAAAAACCATATCAAAATCACTAAATGCATTCTATATTATTTTATGAAAAGAAATAATCCTTACAATATTTTTGTGCAATTTTTGTATGTATTCATAAGAATATTTTATTTCACATCAGTAATTACTTGTTTTTGTCAAGTATTTGGCAGTTCTAAAAGTATCCAGTTTAGACTTGTTCTTACTATAATTATGCATCTCAAAACAATAGCAGCAACAGACAAGGAATTCTGGAAGAAAGACAAGCAAGAATACAAGCTGTATTCTCTCTTATCATATCAATAATAATATAAATTCTTATTAGAAAAATGCTACGTCTTTCCTTTTAAAGATGGTTTTAAGGAATTTGCATGGCTTGCTGACCAGCTTGTCTGCAGCCTTAATTGTTTATTTTTACAGGGCAAGTGAACAGCATCTAAGGGACAATTTCTGAAAGTGTGAGAGGGCTTGGTGATCTATACCTTTCAAATTTAAGAGTGTGATTTAAGAAGCAGCAACTAAAAATTAGGACTTTTGAATCACATTCTGTCAGAGCATCTTTGGATACTAAAGGACTCCCTAACTTTGTTCCATTCCATGATCATATAATCTAGCCCTCTGAATTGCAGTCAGTGTGCATTTGCTGCTGGATTTTATAAAAAAGGTTTTGGAGAAGAGAAACATTACAGAGTTCACATGTAATTTTGTTTGTGGGACTAGAAGCTTACACAAAAATAGTATGTGGAATTTTTAAATACTTTGAGATTAATTTGAACTATAATCAAACTTCTAATGCGTTATTTTTTTGGTCTTTGCAGAAATGATCTTTACAAGTAAATGTAATTTCATATGTAGAAAGGATTAGGGATGAAGCAGGCTAGACCCACAGTACACAACTAACATAATTTTGTTTTCACTATTATTGTTTTTAAAAAAGCATTAGATATATATTGAATATTTCTGAAACAAATGAAAGACAAAACTGAAATACAAATTAATTATGATATATTAATGGAAAGAAAGTTTCTGTGTATATAGATGCTTTAATATTATATTTTTTGTTTTAGGGTCAGTGTAACCACAGTGGGTTGAAAAGAGATTTTTATTTTGTAGCATTTTTTTCTGACAAATTATTTTCTGATGAGGCTTCCAAGTTAAAGACTCAAGAAAGAAAATTAAAGAAACTCAAAGGGGCTATTATATCATTAGTTTGAGAATTTACAATTATTCAGATACATTTTTTCATTTCTGCATGAGACTGGACATGAGCATAGTCAGTCCTGAGAGGACGTTGGGAGGTTCCTTGAGTGAAGGAACTTAGAGCATGCTGTACCTTTAAAGTCAAATGAAAAGCATGTCTGATCTTTGAACTGGAGAAGGAATGCTTATTCATCTCCAATCTTCAAAACATTTTATGAAGTAAAAATTTGAAATATACCCAAAGAAGATAGTGCCAAGATCAAAAGTGAGAGACGTCAAAAAAAGAAACTTTCCAAAATACAAGAGCTATTGTCTTTTAAGACAAAATTAGAATATGTGTAGTTTTAAAGGCCTGTGAAGTGTTCTGTATAGGTTCAAACTATACTATTAAATTCTGGTCATTTATGAAAAGAATGCGCAAAGACCTTCCCTCTTTTATTGCATGAATCCTTGATTTTACACTCTGAAGTTTCTCCCATTATCACATAAATACTCTATCATACATCTATCCACCTGTAAGCATGTATCATCTTTCCCTTCTGTCTTTGGTCACTCTTTTGGAATTGTTGATGCAGAATACTCAGCTAATTTTGGAATTGAGAATTGGTACAATGCCGATTTTGGCAGCAGTAACTGGACAAAATCTTCACTCATTATCCACATGACTTTTCAAGGTTTTTGAGAATATTTTCAATGCTTTTTTTTTTTTTTTTTTTTTNTTTTGATCAGGAACTGAAGTCAATTAGATTTGATTGTCTTGGCAGAACTCCAAACTTCTTGAAATAAGTCACTAGCCATGAGAAGTTGCTTATGCATTGCAGGAAATATGAATATCTTCTTAGTCTGTTCTCTATGATTTTCTGACTTATCTGACTAGAAATAGGCTTTTACCACTCTTATACTATGTTAATTATGGCAGCATTGTTTGTCTTAAGCATCTCTTAAGCATTTCCTAATACCAAATTCTCTAGAACTTTATTACATAAAGATTCAGTTATTGAGAAATTGGTCTTTGTGTTGAATTGGAAAAAAGCAACTTAAAGTTGTTTGTGTTGTTGTAGATATTGAGAATAAAGACAGCTGCCTTTAGAAAATGCATCAGATACCAGGAAATAATTTATATAGCTATGGAAGGGTCTACAGGAAAAAAACCTACTACATAGTGACTACACAATTTACAGATGAGTATTGAGTCTTCTATTTATTTACTAGTGGTAAAGGTCTGGAGAACAAAAAATTCTATTTCTAAGTGTGAAACCCATTGTTTGATTTTTCTCTTGTTTGTTTATTTGTGTCCTTTTCTTTTCTTTTGGTTTGGTGTTGGATTGCTTTTTCTGATAACTACCAGTGGTGCTGCATTCACTTAATTTCAGGTCTGAATTTACCTAGCTTCAAGTTTTTTACCTTTGAAGAATTTTCTTTTCCTGTCTCACAGTACAGTTCTACTACAAAATGCTTGATATTCAGAACTTGTAGTAATTATACCTTATTTCTGAAGATTTCATTGAATCTTAGTCTTGAAGAAGTATGTCCTATGTACAGTCCTAGACAAAATTAGTTTTACACAGTTTAAAATTCTCACGTTGAACATAGTTGGATTTTCTTATTTTTCTGCTAGTAACTGAAATAATATTACTAGTGCATTTGATCACAATAAAACATTTCTCATTATAATAAAAATTGGAGATTGTAGAGGATAAATAAAACATAGGTGATATTTATATTTTTGATCTGTCAGAAATTTTAATGATAACATTTTAATGCTTTGGGGTTCAGAAATTGAATTCCTGTCTGGATAACTAAGCATTTTAATAAAGCAGCAAGAAACATGAAAGAAAAGTATTTACGTAGATTTTTATTTTTCACTTCCTGCATATTTAGTAGAACCTTAATTGTGTCCCTGTAACATTTATTGAAGTAGTATGGGGAAGGCAAGTTGGATATAACTAGAAATTGATAAAATACTAGTTTGAATAATCAAGAACACAATACACAATCAGAGTATTGCACAGTGAATTCTATGTCAAATATGAGTGCAGATAGGTATTCAACCTTCACTGCTTTCTTGGGAAAAACCCAACACTTATGAACATTGCTGATTTGAAAAAGAAACAAATTCACATGCTCACATATGTGCACACATACACACACAGACACTTGTCATGTCTCTGTGAAGTCAGGATTTAGATTCCACCTGTGGTGGCTTGATCACATCCTTCTGCTTCTCCTGAGCATTAGAGCTCATTCAAAGCAGGGAATTGAACTTTTTCTCCTTAATACCAGTAGATTTTCTTTAGGATCAGGTATAAATAAGGCTTTTTGTAAGTCTATTTAATTGAACTCTTCTTCATGAAAAATGATTCCATTGATATAAGTGTGTATCTGTGTCTGTATGAGAGAAAAATGAAAAAAAGAAAAAAAAAATACTATTCTTACTAATATACTTTGCCTAAACATTTACCTGATGACTTCTTTACCTGGTTAGCTTCAGGATGAAGTTGACCGCTTTATCTCCTTATTTTTTTTATTTTTTATTTTTTTTTATCCTGGATCTAAGAAATTTCTCCTAATGTTAGCTACATTAAAAGTAGCTTGCTTGAATAAAAGATTTTATTTCCATAAGTCTTTATTTCCAGTTAAAACAACTATTTGGAAGTGTTTTGTCCATCAGAGTATCTAATTTCTAGTAAAATATTTTTGCCCACAAAGACTTTATTGAATTACATTGAATTTACTGTGCATTCTCAACCTGAGTTTGTTTCTCTACTTCAGTCACACCTAAACTAGAGAATTTTGAATTATGACCAGACTGTCTCATTCAGTTGGCTGATGAAATGCAAGAAACATTAATCATTTAGGAACTAGGACTAATGTTTATTTTCTACTTTTGAGTTTTGAATCAAATGAATAAACTGGTTTTAAAGATTACAATAGCAAGGTCAGCAAAGTTCAAGATGATTTCATTCTTTATAGAATTATTAAAAGATAATGTGTTATTATGGGATGCAACAGCAGGAAGGGGAACAGAAAATTTGGAAGCAAGAAGGTGATATTAATTTAAAACTATTCTATGCAACTGACCTAATGTTGTGACTCCCCTACACAGAAATGCCATTTAATTTGCATAGTCTAAACACCTAAATTGTTTAAGGTGAACATAAATCAGTCACTGCTAGAGGTATGGAAACTGTTGATCAGCATAGAGAAAACTCATTAATCTTCACATCACTGATTTGCCAACCTGTACCATATTGCTTTCTTGCAAAGATTTAATGGCAGATCAAGGCAGTAGGGAGCTTCATATTACTAATGCTTCATTACTTAAATCATATCTATGAACATAATGAAAACTATTATCTTTAACACTTATCTTTAAAGCTAGACTACAGATGTAGGACTAAAGCCAGTGCATTTTTCTTGTGCCCTTTCACTGCTTTGTTCCCTCCTCATGTCTATATCTGGTTTAAAACTGGTTCTACCTATTTATTACATTCAATCTTAAAGTTTTTCTCTTTAAATTAGATCCATCCTTTAATTGATAGTTGCTCTCCTATCCCATAATGTCCATTTGGAATGACACCAGTGTGAAATTTGAGCTAAACAGCAGTCCTAGAGATTCTGTAACTCCTTTACAAGAAAGCTGTGTATGCTAAAGTTATACTGGAACTGTGCAGATGTGGTAATCTGTAGAAGAACTGTATCTCACCAGAAGAAACCTGAACTCTTAATAGTGCATTGTACAGCACAGCTAAATACATCTTTCATTCCCAACTCTCCTTCTTTCACTGCAGTGTTTCATCACCCTTTTTGTTTAAAACTTTCCTGTGATTTAAGCCTGTTTTCATATACCTCAGTTAGATAAATCAAAAATTAATTCTTACTGGCTATTAGTTAAAATACTGAGGGAAAAATCCATGGTTTCAGTATTTCTTTTCTTGAATTTTAAACCTTCTAGTGCTAATTGTGATGATATTCAAGGGGAGTAATTTTATTTATTTTTTTTTTCTGACAGAGGCAATTTATAATGGATAATTTACATAATTACAGAATAAATTAGATCAGTGTATGCTTTTATTGTGTTCAGCAAAACTGTATCAGATACAAAAGAAGGGAAGAAGAGTGATTGTGTTACCTAGATAGATTCAATTTAACATGCATTTTAGTAAAAGCAAGTTGTGTTTACTGTTTTCCATGTGGTCAAGCCACATTAAAGAGAAAGCACTGATAGTAAATTGCTTCAAGGAAATCTTTGTGACAATTCATATACTAAGTCTGCCAGGTGATAGGTGATAACAAACCTGTTTTCTGAGTCATCCTGTACAATCCAAAGTGATACTAACACTGAAAAGTAAAAATACCCCACTTTTATATCCAACATAGAAAGTAAGAAAAAAAAAAGTGAATCCTAATCAAATAGAATGAAATATCAGCGGAATTATGTATATGACTTCAGAGAAAAAATTTTCACTTTTTTTGGCTGGTAAAAGTCCTATTCTCCTATTCTAAGAGAGGGAAATCTTCCTTAAAAATAGGGAGAAAAGGAAGAGATTGACAAATTCACTGGGTATGTTGTTGCAAAGGCCCCATTTTTTGTTGTGGGGAAATAGTTATAATACATGTTTTAACATTTTAAAATAGAGATGGATTCAAGAAGTCTACTCTGGACCTGAAGGCAAGGATGCATCATTGAGTTTGTTTGTTTATAGAATGAAACATGAAGCCTTAGAGAGCCTGATGCTGAAACTGTCAGTGTACCATGAATCACTGGTGCATAAGATAATGCATTATTTTTATATGCTTCCCCCTGAATAAAAATGACAACAAATAAGGAGAACAACTTAGCAAAACATGGAGGGCAAATGCCAAAGCTGAAACATTTCCCTACAGTTCCTGTGGTCAGCTGCTTTCCAAAATATTCAGATTTGAAAGACACAAACTCACAAAAACACAGTCTTATGGTAGTGAATAGTTTGAATTTTTTGTCCAGAATCCCTTTGGACTGACACAAGGTATGGCAGTCTTTTAATTATGTGCTCAATTATTCAGTCATGAAGTATGAAGAATGCTGTTTCTCAGTCACAAAGCAGCTCAGTGATTTTTAATCCATTTAAACCAGGCTGCTAAAGAGGAGCAATGAGCTAGACCGCTAGCATGCCCAACTGGGTAACATAGTTTTTCCACTGGAGGATTCTTCTATGAAATAGTAATAATAAAACTATTGCAGAAAGAAGAGGCATCATATTGCATTTTTCACTCTCCTGTGGGGTTTAGATCATTGCTGTTGCTGTGATGTTCTCTATTTCAACTGTTTAAGTGATTGTCTTGAGATATTTATACTTCCCCTCTTGTACCTTTGGTGGAACCATGCAAGTGAGTAACTCAGTATATCAAGTCCATTTGAGGTAATCTCTGAGCTGTCTAATTGTACAGAGTTCCATTGTTGATACTCAGTGTCTCATTTGGTAATTTTTCCTCCATGGATTTGAAATACACAATGCAGTAATTACATACATTATTTCTAAATATATCTTCTGTTTAGCTCTAATCTTCTGAGTTAATATGATTATTATTATTCTCATGAGTGAAAACAAAATGCTCCCCTAATCCTCATAAATTAAGAAACAGTATTTGTTTCACCATTTATTACAGTGTGTTTTTAGCCCAACAGTGATGTACTGTAGGTGGTACTTACAACTTTCAGAGCATTTTGTGTAATTCAAGTAATGCCCCTGTGACCTATTGAGTGATAGTTTCACTGCAGGAGATGCCTCTAGCTATTTCTGATTTGCTTTTAAGAACAATATAATATTTTACAATATTTTTTGTAAATATTAACATGTTTACAATGTCACAGCTCTTTAAGTTGTGGTAAACTGAGATAGTGACAGATGAACATAAGGAAAATATGAATTAATGTCAAAATTAGGTGTGAGAAACTCCTTCCTCCCAGATTTCTGTCTGATCAATGACAGCAGGTGTCCCTTTGGAGCACCACAATTCTGAAAAGGATTCAGTAACAGATGTCAGGAGTTTGTTGTTTTTCAGGAGAGCATTATGGAACAAGTGTGAGAGACTGAAATGTTGTGGTTAATGGCATAAACACTGTTATGAAGAACTTTTTGCCCATTATGACAAAACTGTATAAAGAAGCTGTGACCACCTGAGCCCACCCTTCCCTGACTATACCTGCTGGCTGGAACTTTGGGCTGTGAGTTAATCCACCAAAGGGGTCTTGAGATAAGATAAAGTTGAAACTAGAGTCCAATTATCTCAGGTCTAGGGAGAATTAAACAGGGCTGAGGGAGAGAAAAGCATTCACAAGGAAAGCCAAGCCCAGCATCTGTCCTGAAAATCATTTCTGGCAGGGTTCAGGGTGGGGAAGGTCACAGCCCATGGGCTCATCTGGTGAGGCCAGATTTGCACACACTGCCCTCCAGCCAAGGGGGAGGAGGAGAGTTTTGGCTGTGTGGCAAAACCTCTGGTCACAGGCAATGAACACCCACGTCCCTCACACAAACTGGCTCAGGCGCAAAGCCCCCACCCCAGGACAGCCACATCCGTGGGACATTCACGTGGGCTGTGGCTGAGGAGGTGTCACAAAACATCCAAGACCCTCAAAGCACCCCTGAGACTGATTCCTCACACCTTCCACTGGGCTGAGGATGGCTGCACATGATGCAAAGTGATGCAACAGATCCAGAATCTGTTGAAAGAGACTCTGTCAAACTTGCCCTCCCAGGGAAGGTACCTGGGCATTCCCAAACATATTAATATATTAATCCATTGGATTCTATGCTTTGCAGGGCTCTCACCACCAAGAAGACCAGAAGAACAGGATCAAAAAACAGGGCACCTTGGGGATGCCTTAATCTGTTTCTATGTTACTCTCTTTCCCCTCTTTTTCTATATTTTTCTCTCACTCCTCACATTTACTGTTAAATAAAAACCATACTATTTCCATTGATAAATTGTCTCCTTTTCATTTTAATTTGGGCAGAGGTATTTCTGTAATAATTATAATAACCAGATCATAAGTCCCCGTTTTTTGTTTTTTTTTTTTTTTAAAGGAGTCTATGCAGCAGTGGGGGAAGACGTTGGAAAATTATTTTAACTTCACTGCAATAGTATTTGATCCCTATGTCTGTGATGAATATTCTTGTGCCAGGAATTGCTTCCTTATTTACCTGCATCAGGGATTAATATATACTAGAAGATATCTTAGTTTTCAGAACAAGATTGTGTGTCAGAGGAAAGAATGAAAATGGAAGTACATTATAACCTGACCACATATTCAAGACACTCCCAAGGAGAGGAGATTCATTAGAAGATCCAGAAACATGTCCAAATAAGTCCATGGAAATACTTAGCATAAATGTATGTATTCAGGCAATGTAATGAATATGTAATATTCAATACAAATGTGATGAAATATAATGTTTCAAGAATATAACCTGTTCTGTTAGGTTGCTGAGTATGCATTGCTTTATGAGCAATCTCCATGCTTTCAGTATTGTTAATAAAGTAATATTGCCTTTCTAACATAGAAAACTGGTTGGAGATTTATTTCTTATTTTTCAGTGACAAGAGGAGGAAGACATTGAAATGTGTGAGGTATTTGAGAACCAAATATTAGGCTGGCAAGTGTTACAGGGCAGTGAAGCAGTGCTCAGTGTTATTGCTAGTGGCTGTGTGGACTGTCTTCATGATCACTGGGTGAATTGCTTTGCTAGCAATAGCTGTCAGTGGACATCAAAGAGTTTGGGACAACTGGCATTTTCAGAAGAGATAGGTAATTGAATAGGCTGAGCAGTGTGATAGGAAAACAATTGGAGAGCTCCTGAAAATACATGTCCTATCACATTCACATTGTACATCGAAATAGGATCTCTCCTTGCAGCAATGAACAGGGGTAAGATTAAAGCAAAGAATTTTCTCAGGTAATGTGTATGCATTAAGTATTTATTTCATGCTCACTTGATTTAACTGAGCATTAAAAAAGAAGTCTTTTGATAATGAGAGGAAGATATTGCTACTCACAGTGAGTAGACAAGAAAGGATCTGCAGATGAACATTGTGCTGTTTGTTCATCTGTTATGTAACTAAGAATATTTCTGAAACTTTGAAAAGGAGATGACCTACAAGGCTTAAAAAATAATGCATGTAGGAATTGAAAATCTCCATTAATGCAACGGTGGGTATTTGGATCATCATAACAATAATTCTGACTATAGCAATGAAACTGGTTATTATAGCACATTTTTAGATTCAAGGCTTTGTAATTTTTGCAATTATGTTGAAAGCTCAAGACAACTTTACCCAACATGAGAAAGATTTCAAATCTGTATTTAGCTTTTCAAGACTGTGTTTGAGTGATTTGCTGGAATGTTTAACTTTCAAAGAGAGTGCCCATTAAGAGCATTAGTGGGGAGTGCATTGATTTATCAGCTCAAATACTATGCTTAAGTGAACTCTGGGAAAAAAAAAGAAGTGAAATAATTCAAATAGCAATCAAAATGTGAATAAGCTAGACTTTTATACTTTTAAAGTGTAAAATCACCACATTTTCACCTGATCACTTTTGTCAGTTTAAGAGAACTTAAGCATCACTCACTTTGGAGTTGATATCCACAGGGTCAGTTCATCAGCAGATAAAGAACAGCAGCCAGGAGCTTTGGTGATAGCTTTCAAATGAAATTATTGCTCAAATAGACATAGAAAGCGAAATAAGACCTCTCAAAGTTAGAAGATGAAACAATATGAAGTAGATTAATTAACTTTCTTAGTAAAACTGTAGTTTATAAAAATTAAGTTCTGAAGGAAGATAATTTAAAAGGAAAATCAACACATTTTAGAATTAGTTGTAAAGTGGTAGGACAGACTTTTTCCAGCATTAGGAGTTTGATCTAAACATATCCAAAGGATATGCAGTCCTAATTTCTACCTCCATACTGACTGATGTAATTTTTTCCCTTTTATTCCATATCACAGTTTGGAATATGGATATGAAGACAGGTGTGTCAGGCCATTTCTGCTCAGAGATGGTACTCACAGGTCCTTGCAACCATTTCCACTCATTTGTGTTAAGAAATATCCTTAATTCTTTTGATTTTGATGAATCTTTAAATCTTCTTGGTAAAACAAAGCTAAAAATGGAATTTTTTGCTAGCTAGCTAATAAAAGTGCCTTAACTATTATTAGTATCTTGGCACTCTCTCTATGTTGTGAATCTGTTGGGACTAACTGACTGAAGACCTATTATTGAGGTATTAATCATATCAGACTTCCAGCCATGTCTGTCAATTGCTCAAAATAAGTGTAACATTATTCTTTTTCACATTCAATGTCTCCAGCTTTCCAACTGTCAGATAAGAAAGAAAAAAATGATGTGGCACTCCTTTGGAATTCAAATGTAATATCACATTCATTCCCAATCTAGTACATTTAAGACATTGTGAGCCTAATTCTCTGTGGCAGTATTTTAGTGCAGCTCCACTTTTAGCAATGGCAGGCTCTGCTGACTGACGTCAGCTGAGAAACTCTGCAAGGTGCACTCGAGTAACAAGCACAAACCTCGAGAAAAGAAAAACCCTTTCCCCTCTGTCTTCATTTGTGAGCTCCAGGTTAGGGGTCCTTACTACTCTAAGACTGACTCGTTTTTTCAATGAGGTTTTAACACCTTTCCTAGCATAGAAGATTCTCTCTTTTCCTCCAAGGTACTAGCACAGAGCAATGCCTCAGAACTTTTTTTCCACATCGAACTGAGCCCAAACCCCCTTTTTTTTTTTCTTCCAGGGAAAATTTTCTCTTCTCCTACTATCCTTTTTTCACCACAAGGCAGAAGATAGATTTGTACGTTTTAGTTCTTCAGACTTTACCTCAACTCAGATTATTACACGCCAAGATTGTTTTACAACATGAGGCAGCTCTACTTCTACTCTGTTAAAACTCATTTTTCTCACTAGTTATACCAAAGATCACATTTTTGTATAAAGGTTTCTGCTAGAAGAAGCAGCAATTTCTAGTCCTGAAATCACCCTGGTGCCTTAGGTTGTATTGCCAATGTCCGAACTGACCCCAACTTTCTAAGCCAAATACAACCTCATCAGCAGCTGGGACCCACACTTTGACAGGTCTTTTTAGCAGGCAAGCTGCTCCTACTGGGTCATCAGTACTTATCATCACGTTACCACTATCCATGATTATGTGGCAAAAGAACATTCCTTTGTTACGCTTTCTCTGGCTATTCAGGACCACAAATCACATTTGTATGGTGATGATCACCAGAAAGGTTTTATATCTGTGATGATACATGCAGCTGTGTCCACACACTACTCTGCACAGCTCTGCAGGTGCAAATATAGAGCAAAGAGTCCATTAGTGTAGACCACCTGGCTTGTCCTTTCTGAGGACAAGAGGAAAGACAGTTTATATTAATACAGATAGACTTGCAGCAAGACCCCTCACACACGTAAGTCCCACCTCTGTAGGCTGGACTTCCACAGCTGTAAACACCATTACACACTGCAGTTTCCTCATCCATATTCTGCTATTCCTTCTCCAGTAGTCAGCCCCTCCTCTCTTTCCTCTCCCTCTTCATTCAACCAGTGGCTTTTCCACTTTTTTTCCAGCCTCCCGGCTCCCCTCCATCTTGTGCTAAGTAAGTCCTGTGGTACAGGGCCTCTCATTTTCTGGGGTCAGGTTTACCCCAGAGAATTACTTTTTTTTTCTTTAATTCTAAAAACAGTGTTCATTTTCTCCCCTTTTATTCCTCCCCCTGCCCTCCTCTTTAATACTTACCATCTTCTTCTGGGAAGTATTTTGTGTTGCCAATACAGTCATCCTTGTCTGACTATAGACTACAGCATTCCGCCCTTCCTCCTTAGGGAGCTCACCGTGCTTCCTTCCCAAAAACTTCAACAAAAAAAACATGAATTAAGAAAATACAGATACTGCTGGCACATCCCACACCTCTTGGAAAAGTCAGAGTAACAAAATCGTGCTAATACAGGTTGGTCAAGTCTGTGGGTGTATGAGCAAGTCCTGCTGTGCCAGTCAACTGCTTGTTGCTTTCAGTTTGAAGAACTAGGACTTAAACACAAGACTGTGCTGCTGGCTCCTGACCTTATACCTGTCTGAGGATACAGATGCTTTGTTCTGCAGTTGAACAAAAGTGTGAGCCAACACGCATTCACTCTGGAAAACTGGGAGGTTTGGGCTTGAGCATGAACTTGAAAGCAAGGTAACACGACAGCAGAAGACACCTGAGGGGGGAAATTTCTTACATGACATTCTTGTTGCCATTCTCTCCATTTTATCTTGATGGGAGTGCCAGTGTAACTAATTAAACTGAGAAAATGGTAAATACTGGGAATACTGGAATACTCCCAAATGCTGCAAAATGTCAAATGAATTATAGGATAGGTGAGCTTGATATCCCTTTTCAATCAGAAAATTGTGTACCTGTCAAATGTTGTACCATGACAACCCTTATTTGTATTTGAAAGCAAAATCACCTCTTAAGCTATGAATTTCTGAAATTCGTGAAGTCATTGGAAATGAAAAATATTGAACAGATAAACCAAAGATGTACAAAAACCACTTTTCAATATTTTGACTGCACATATTCATATTTATTAATTATCCATTGGATGTAGATTTTTTTTCTTAGAACACTTCTTGTATTAAAATTCTGTTATTGAGAAACTACACAGTAGCTTTTTTCATCAATGAATATATTTCTTATATGTTATAAGAAAAGGGCAGCTTGACTGATAAGAAGGAAAAATATTATTTATTCTGTGTTAGGATTTATAAATTGTTGTTCATTTACTTGTTTTTCACTTCTACAACTCAGTGCTTGTAATATACAATTTTATAATATCTACAAATGGATTGGTGGTTTGTTAGTAATCCTCAATGGATACAATATGCATGCAGTGCTTCTGAAAGACCTCCACTGAAACCATCTCATTAAAATTTTTCTCTTACATCTGCCTAATTTTTATTAAACATGAAAAAAGACCTCTGCCATTCTCAATGCTCCTAGTTTTTAGCTAAATAGCTGAGTACATTGTTCGTTTTTTTCTGTTTCCTTTATACCTAGTAATCTGATTTTTAGAAATACAGCATGTTTTAATTAAAGGAATGTGTTCATATATGCAAGGGAAGATAATAATAACTGCATTACAGTAGAAAGTTGTTAATTTGCATTAATGATAGGGAGAGCTATGGTGAATTATAGAATTTTGCAAATTAGCATCAAAGTGAATAAATAATGAAAACCAGAGGGTAGTTAATCCACAAAAGTTTCATTAATTCCTTTTACTGATTGTAATTTGGCTATAATTATCTGGATTTTTGTTTTTCTTTTACTAAGAGCTAGTGGAATATCTCATGTGTTATGATGCTAAAAATGATTTCTGCTCCACAAAGTTTACAGTCAAGATGACGCCTGCAGAAAAACAAGTGAACATTCTGGAAAATACACAGGTGAGCATTACCTGTTATTCTTCCTCATCATCAACCATATCCATTGCTGAAGTGTTTCAGTATGAGCATGGTAGTGTTTGTATGAATACTGGAACACAACCTGTAGAAAGAAAGTCTTTAAAGTAGACATTGGAAGAAATTGAAGGGAATTTTGGGCTGTTCATATATAAGTGAAATGCAGATTAGTGAGGTTTTGATGTATGATGCAATTGAAGTGAAACTTATCAAAGTATAATTTCCTTTAAATTTTAAATAATTCAAAGGTGAGTAAGAATGTACCTTTATGACTTTTGCAAATAGGTCCTGATATCTTATAAAACTGTAGCAGATTGTGTTTTATTTGTTTCATTTCTGTATACTCTGATAACTTCCCTGTATTCATCCCAGCCATCCTGTCCCCTACACCTCATGTGTCTCCTGCTTATGTGTGAGTTTTCATAGGAGTTTCTTATTCATTCATGCAGGTCTCATCCATTCTCTATGGCACATTCCCATATAGTTATTCCAAGAAGATCCATAAAGAGGGCAAAGTTAGCTGTCCTGAAGCTCAGGTGTGTAACCTTTCCATTGCCCAGCTCCTTCCAGGATACCGAACTCCTGGATCCTCTGGTTGCTGTACTCAAGGCTTCCCCCAGTGCTCACATCTCCAGACTTCCCTTGTTTGTCATAAGGTGTAGCAGCACACCTTTCTGCCCTGGCTCCTCTATTACCTGTTATTGTCTTTAAAAGTACAAGAACTGTGGAGAGAAGAAAGGGACAGGATTTATTTTGTTTTTGCCAGAACGCAAAAAATAGAGCAGTAACACTATAACAAATTCAGTTACATTGGCAGTGGACATTCAGCCCACTTGATTGTGTCTGCCCCAGAAATGATCAGTGCACAGTTGTCAGTGTGATATATCTAAACTAGAAGTGATTGTGATTTTTTTTCACTATTGGTGTAATTTTTGACCCAGATACTGTGCTGGGGCACAGCAGGTCACAGTAGTCCAGATGGTGTTGGCCACACTGTCAGGCAAATAGCTTTGTAAGCTGCCTCACCTTACTTTCAGCGTGCCAAGTGCTCAAGCTATCTCTGGCCTCCAGCTGCCACCTGTTTCATCAAACATTCTTCTGCCTGACAGTGGATTGTCAGGAAACACCCTAATTGAAAAAAAATGCATGGAGTATGTGAGGAAGGCACAGACATCTCTTCAGGTGAACCCCTGTTCTGCTAAATAATCTGCTTTTGGATTTGTTCCCAGGCAATCCTGGGTCATCTACTTTTCTTACATGTTAGATAAGACCCAGGCTCTCCTGAACAAGCTATGTCCTGAGAAAAAATTAATGGAATAGTTCAAGGGATAGTTTCCTTGGGATTTCAGTTCCCCTGTGTAGGATGGACAAGAGCATTGGTAACTCTGTTTCTACAAAAACATCTTACCTAGTTGCTGCACAGCTATGAAGTGCTAGGATCCTCTGTAATTGATCCACCTGTAATTGATGGGGCTTTTTTGTGGGCTGTTCCAGAAAAACACGGCATAAGTTGCTGATAAAAGTCTTCAAGGTGTTCACATCTGCATTATCTAAATGCAGATTGTCTAAATTATGTCAGTTGTCACTAAAGTACAAACATTTACTACAGTGCTGTTGGGTACTTCACTGGTTGGGATCACACCAGTTACTTCAAGCAGCTATGAAAATCCACTCTGATAATTTTTGAGTGATGATCATAACATATTTCATTTGGATTTGGATGGGTCTGTCCTAATCTGGAAGGAAGATTAACTTTTCCAGCAATTCTGTGACCACATCCTCCCAGGTACAGGTACAGGTACAGGTTCTGTTGATAGAATTGGCCTTTGTTTGTTTGGATGGCAGTGTGTTTTTTCTTAATTACCATCAGTAGTGTACACTAGAACTGCCACTTGATGAACGATGAGTCTGTGAGACTGTGTGTGCTCCTGCAGCTTCTGCTCTGCCATTCACTACACGGAATGGTTTCACCCTGATCACCCTAATGCATGAATTCATATAAGCAAGGGCACAATGTGGAGCTGGAAAACAGACTATTATAAAAAAAACCCAACAGTTTCACATTTAAGTAACTGCATTATTAATTCATGTCTGACAGTATGGGCAGATAGTATATCTGACTTTACAGTATGCTGGAACATTCTGGATTATTTTTCCAAGTCTGCTGCAGCTGTTGAGAAAAGCACCTGTGAAGGAACAGTACCTGCACTAATATTTGATTTATCTGAAAAAGGATCACTTGAAGAGCACAGATCATGGAAATGAGATAGTGCGAAACTAAGTCCTTGGGAAGATGGGAAATAGGTGCAGTGCAGGAACAGATATTAGATATACAAAGGGCTATTTAGAGCCCAGGTGTAGAGGAATGAAGGCAAAGCATGATGGGATTTATTATAGTTGGATTTAGTTCAAGGAGAACTCTCTCCAGTAAGATGTTAATTTCACAAAAGATTTCATGAATCTCAGTCTCCTGTTACATAAAATAGCAGTCAGAAAATAGAGCAGATGAAGTAAACCATTTAAAATGGAGGCTCATTTGATAGGGATTTTTCTTGCTACTTTAGTGTGCCACTTAATAAAAAAACCTAATATGGACAACACTATAAGTATGTCACTCATCATAAAGCTGCCTTAAACAATGAGAATGTAGTGACATAGCAGGACGAGTATAGGCACTAAAATAACATACACAGTAATTCTGCTCTCTCACCCAGGAGCTGAAGAAAATGAAGTGATAGTAAGACTACAATGGCTGCAATCACTTTTCTTTTATTCATGCTCCACTGAAGTTTGATGCACATGCTCCTGCCTGTACTACACATTTGTGTTAGATAACTGGCAGTATTTTAGTAATGGGAATTGATATGTGTGAATGCAGGATTAAAACTTCCTTTCTTCTCTCAATGCTATTTATATTTCAAATCTTGTGTCTACTCATGCCATAGCAAAATGTAGCTCTCATTTTAGTAATTGTGTTTTTCATTGCCATCCTACTTGTTTTTTCAGTATACTTCCATAAGTTTTTGATATTTTATTTCAACATATTTATCACAGCACTTCATCTCAGTTCTTTTCAGTTGAATATCTGTCATGGAGCTGTTACCTTTCTTCACACATTTTCACTTCATTCTTCCCTTTCTATTATTTTTTATTCTTTATCTTATTCTTCTTTCCAGTTATTTTTCTGTGCCCTTTCCCTTTCTTTCTTCCACTCAGCTCTTTATCTACACTTCTTTTTCTTTCTGAATGACTTCTTTTTTTTTTCCCATTAGCTGCTCAGCCAGACTTTTCTCAATTGTGTTTTCTTCCCAAGCCATAATTTGTTTGATTTTTTACCTATAGAAATATATTCAATGTACCAAAATGGAGGGGAACTCATAAGTAATGGTGAGAACTGGATAACGGAGAAAGAGAAAAAGGGCAAACCATGAAATAGGAAAGTATGGTGGTTTACAGCAAAGATGGTCCATTTGGTGGATAAATAACATTGTCTACCACATATCACTGAAATCACTATAACTTCCTTTCTGAGAATGAGGTCTGGGTCTAATGTAATCTCACTTGGTGGGAACATGGTGCTAATGACCCTGGGTTTGATACTCATATGGGTCATTCACTTTAGAGTGGATTTGATCCTTGTGAAACTCTTCCAACTCAGAATAAACTGTGAAATCTGTGTGGTGAGGTGGATGGCTTTATCTGAGATGAGGGGCACAAGGTTGCTGTTTCTATAAGCTCCATGACAAAGTGGAGACATTTGATTTCTTTTTCCTTCATAGGCTGCCCACAACACCTCTGAATTTTCTTCTTAGATGCTTTCCTTCCCGCAGCTCAGTGCTGTGAACAAATGCAATAATTGGTGTTTTGTCAAAGCGTCATTCCGGAAACTACTTCGGTGACTGGTGAGGCTCTGTTAAACCTGGTATGTGGTATCATGCATGTTGTTTTATTAATAAACTTTTTTTGCAAGATTTTCATAGAGCTGGTATGTAGTACCTACCATATAATAATGATGTCATGCAGAATGGCATTTCAGGAGCTGGTACAAGAGCTAAGTATGGCCCAATTAGTGCAGTAACTGTATAGCAGCAGAATCAATGTAGAAATCTCTGACAGAATTCCTGTGAGGGTAAGAAAGGGCAAATAAGCAGGCATAATGTATTGCTATTAATCAGTAAACATTATGATGCTAGTATAACATCTACTCAAGTAGCCCTAGTACAACATATGCTGCATTTGTAGCAGATGTCACAAATTCTGAGGCCTTATATAACATGCAGCATTTCATTAAAAAAATTAAAAATCACTTCCATGTTAAAAATATATCCATAGCTTATAATTTCTCTGCTCTTGTTAAGAAATGGAATACTAGTATTGTATTTTACTGGGGAGACAGTGGCCAAAAACACAGTATAAGTTTAAGGTTAAAAACAGATCCAATATGTCACATTGTGGAGGAAATCCTTTCCTGCATGTATTAGTTTTACATTGTAGAGCAGTGTATTTGGGTGGGAGCAAGAGACTATAGACAGTGGGTAGATGGAGGCTGCAATGGTGGTAAGAATATCTAATATAACAGACTCCTCAGACTAGATGCTAAAATTGTACTTCTCTGGAAAAAAACTGTTAGCATTGTGTCTGAAAAGAGTGTGCTTAGCTTATATAAATGAAATCTGGGTAATGTCATCAGTCAGCTTTCCTTTACTGTACAACTTATTTGGTGTCTAAGAAAAAAATGAATGAGAAGGTGGTAGTGTTTACATTGTGATTATACAGCTGTTTGAAGTTATATGCTTAATTTTTCTTTTTTTTTTCACGTTAAGAACCTGAGAAAGGTGTTCACATTCTTTGTGACTTTTTTTCCCAATTTTTAAAAAGTATGTTCTAAATAAAAGGCTGATAGGAAGGTAGCATATGAAGATTGTATCTCGGAGAAAGAGAAATCCACTGGATTGTATTAGATAAAACTGGTACAGGGATATTTCCTCTTTATATCCAACATTACTCATATATGTACTGGAATGTATGTTTTCAGGGTAAATATTTAGATTTTGCAAATGAGTTTGGAAAAAATAGAAGAAGAATTACAAACATGAAATGAGCTGGGAAGCCTCCCACCCCTTCCATTCCATATTGAATGTTAGAGAGTTTAGAAGCTTATATTCAGGAAGATTAGGGTGATGAGCACGTGAACTTGCTTTTTAATTTCTTCCCTGAAAGAAAATAAATTTTACTTTGACTATAGGATGAAACTGTCAAGATGAATAGTTGCCATGCAAAAGTATGTCTATCCATAGCCTGAGCAAAATATAAAAAAGACTCTGTTCATAATTTATAAGCATTCTCATGGCCAGTAAATTTCTGACACCAGAGAAGTTTTGAGTCTGGTTTAGGAACTCAAAAGGTAGATTTTTATCCAGGTGAAAGAAATCCAGACAAAAAGTTAGTTTTAAAAGTTAAAAAAATTTAATCCTGTTCTCTTGCTAGGGCACAAAGATCACTTCTAGCTGACTTTACTACCATGCGTTGCAGTCATGTTTACCAATAGTTCTGTCTTCTGAGATTTATTCATTCACCTGGAAGTAGGTTTGAATAAGTAAGTGGTGGTTATCTCTATGCTTATAGTAAAGCCATGGATACTCTGAAGAATATAAGGTCGAATGAGAGAGATCTTAAGTTCACTAGTGGAATCATTGAAACTGGGAGTGAAAACAGAGGCTCAGTTGTAACAGACAGGAGAGTTCAGACAGAGATGCCTGGACCTGCCACGGGCTCCATTTTCCTTCGGGATCTCCAATGGAGAATTGAACACTCTGTATGGTGAGCAACAGACCAGCAGCAGAAAACTGCTTCTGACTATCTGGGATGTTCACTGGATGAGCATCAGAGCAGATGTTAACCCACTGCCACTCATTCTCCTTATCAATGTCCTAGAGAAAAAGGGAAATATTTAAAACACCCAAATCTTCCAACTGTGGGTTTTGAAAACATACTTCTTTCCTTTCATGATTTTGTAAATATTCTGGAAAATCTGAGAATTTTCAAACATTTTAGAAAGATAAAATTAGTACATTCTTACTCTGCACCCCTCTCCCCTACCCTATTAAGTCTTGAAAAGCATGTAGGTCTCAAGCAGTATCTTCTGATGACTGGTGAGGACAAGAAGAGTCCTTCTAAGAGAAAGCCAGTAGGAAGCAAACACAGGTCTTACGGATATGGAGGAATTTTTTCATGCTCATTAGTCTTGATTTTCCCATTTAATTGTGCAGGTCCTTTTTGCCCTTTTTTCCTGAAATGCAAGGATTCTCTGTGTCTGAAGGGGACCAGTTTCTGTCTAAATAAGTGTTTGAACACCAGCTTCCACAAATCCATCACCTTCAAAGGAAGTGTTACAATTAAATCATAAAGTGCTGAAATCATGTTCTTCCCTGCCGTAGAGACAGAAAAGAACAAGGTCCTGCCACCTGCGTAATACTGTCAAGAAACTGACTCCAACAATTAATTCAGCACCTTCTGCGAGGTTTTGAACTTCCAGCTGCTAAAGACTTCCATGAATTATTTCACAGCATCCTGAAGTGAAGGGAACTTTAGGAGGGAAAACATTGTTTGTGATGTACTTAGCTGAAAAACATAGACTGAATTTTATTAAGTAGTTTCTTTCTGCTTAAGGAATCAGTTAGTGTATTCCCATATGAGTCTCTAGAATTGAGGTCCAATGAATAAAATATTCCACTTCATCATAAAATATTATGTTTATTAAATGCACATTTAAAAAAATTCACTGCAGAGTGAATAACACTGCAGAGGTTGCAGTCTTATTAGGTAGGACTGAATTAATCTGCCTGATTCTAGTAGAGTTTATTTGTAAAACATAACTTACTACTCTGTAGGATTTACTATACTGGCACTGCATCCCGTGATTTTATTGTGACAATTACAGCTTTCAGTAGTCAAGCGACAAACTCCATGAAAATACTCTGAAATTGCATATTTGAAATTCCATCCCTGCCTACAACTATAACTCTGAAGAACTTAAATTTTAATAAAATAACTCAGGAGTATTTAATTTTCCTGTACTCTGAATCTGCTACCTTATTACACCTTTTCTGTAAGGTATTAAATGTTCAGTCCTGTAAAGCCTGCATTTGATCTTCAGAAAGTGCAGAGATGCCAAGGTATAACTGAAAAAAGCGCGGAAAAGCAGAGGTTCAAAATGCTATTGACTTTGTTGAGTTAGTTACAACCTCAAATGAGAATGCACAATCCTACTCTCTCTGTATCCACAGTAACAGGAGGGAGAGATGAAGCAACAGAGTTGATTTAATTGTGAAGACATAAATAAAATTTTCAGGCCAGGAAAAAAGCAGCCATTGCATAAACACTAGACCATTTTCTGGTACATCCAGGCACCTAGAGAAGGAGCTCATCATTGTATTATGACATAAAATCAATATCTTGCAAAAGTCAGAAAAAAGATCATGAAAGAGCAATGTGTTGTATCTACAAAGGTTGCATATATCCAGTTTGGTATTTAGGATATCAGGCTTAATGAAGGGGGAAAAAGGCAAAAATCTTTCTTATTCAGAAATGTTCAACAATGTGAAATAAAATAGGCATTTATCAAACCTCTGTTTATTTTTTTATAGAGATGAATTTGGATGGGTTTGAAGAGCTCTACTTTCTGCAATAATCACTCCAATGAAGAACTTAGAAAATCATATTTTAGCAATATTTCTGTTATGACAGTAATTGGTAAAAAGAAGCAAAACTGAAGAACACTTTTAGATATTGAGGGAGCAATATTTATGAAATTTCAATAACATTTTCTAGGGTACTACTTGCACAACCCTGACCCTATAAAAAGAGAGAAGATGATGAGGTTTCTTATACTGGGGAAAAAAAATCCTTGTGATTATTTATCTGTAGAAATTTTTTGGATTATTTATATCATTATAAATAAAACTGTTAAAGAAATATTGATGCAACAGGAAAATTACTGCATTATTCCTTGGGATTGACATAATAAAAACCCCATTAAATCAAGTAATTGCAAAGTATAGTGGATCTTTTTTTATACAGATTTTTATTGCGTATGTCAAGCCTTTACTTAATGATATTAATGCAACCTATCTGCATTCAATTCACCTGCACTGGAGTATCTGAAGGTGAAATTTGGCCATGCAGGACAGGTTGACATGGGAATTAGTTCATTTTTTAGCACTAGGTTTTGTAAACGGACTCAATCCCATAACATTCTTCCAAATGGAACCTACTTTGGAGGTCATCTATCCATGAGGCACTGTCATGGCATCACAGAACCTTCTGAGTTAGAAGGGACCCACCAGGATAGAGTCCAACCCTTAAGTGGCTTCTACAGGGCTTGAACCCATGGTGTTGGCATTATTAGCACCATGCTTGACCAACCCAGCTAATCACCCCACTCCTGCATTTCTAACTAACCACCTCACTTAATGTAACAATGTAAAAAAATTAGCTCTTCCTTCCTTTTTATCCCTCTCAAAACCTCCATTTCAGAATTAGAGCGAAATCAGAACTTTTTAAAGCAGAGAACTGTACATGAGTAACAGTTTCAAGGAGGCTCATTTGGATCCTAGTCCTAGCTGATGGATCAAAGGTTTGAACATGTTCCAAATGAACATCATTATTGCTGAAATATTGGCTATTCAAAAAGTGAGTGCAGAGGTCTGCTACTCACTCCAATTTGATCAGTTATTTCCTGAGCCTGAGAAACCTTTACTGTCAAAATTCCTTCTGGACAGGAGTTAGCATTCAGTATGAAAATTTCCTGATAAGTGCAAATACATAGACAAAGGAATGGGGGATGGTCTCAGTTTCAAATCAAGGAGTTATTGTATTATTTTCCTACTGCATTATTATTACAGTTGTTGTTGTTGTTATTGTTATTTCAATATATATATGTTATATGTTATATGTTATATATCATATATTATATACCACATATTATATATCACATATTACATATTAAATAATATACACTTTATATAATATATAATATATAATATATAATATATAATATATAATATATAATATATAATATATAATATATAATATATAATATATAATATGTAATATGTAATATGTAATATGTAATATGTAATATGTAATATGTAATATGTAATATATATTACATATTATATATAATATATAATATATTATATATTATATAATATATATTATATATATAGTTATTACTTACATCACTTTGTGTTGATTGGGACCATTAACTCTGAATTTAGCTTTACAATGAAAATGGGACAAAATATAATGCCTTCTTTAACATATTGATTTATAGAGAAAAGTGTACATGGTACACATGTCTAATGTAATAAAGGTAATCACAAGGCAGAGTACATGGTTATCTTATTTGTAACAAGAGCATTGTGATAGTGATTTCAAGCAAATGGAGATGTTTGTGTGAAAGACGCAAGAAAAGGTGAAACTGTGGTTTGTAATGAAACTGCTACCAAATATCCAAATATTTTATCTAAAATGTTAAATGAAAGGAAACAAAAAAAACAGAAGACAAAAAAAAAAAAAAAAAAAAAAGACAGCATCTTACAGTGACAAATTTGGAGGCATCTACTTTGTATCACAATCTGTTGTTGTTGTTTTAAGTGTTGAAATTGAGCTGCAAGTCATTGACTGAGAATTCCCCTGGGAGAAAATGTCTCCTGTTGCTCCACACAGTCTCAGAAAACAGGTGTGTGTGTGTGTGTATACTGAAAACACTGCCACAATATACATATTTCCATCCAGTCTGGGATCTATTCAGAAATATGGCTGAACCAGATCTAAAATTAACACACAAGTGATATTAAAACTGCAGTGTGAATTTGTGCATGTCATATGATGCTGAAGAGTTATGTATAAGCAAAACAGTTGGAGGGGATAATGGCTACATAAAATTCCTAAATCTCCATGGGGCAGACAGATTTGACATACAGAATTCCAGTACATTTTTATTAAAGTAATTTAAATCCAGGCTGATGCCAGTCCTACCAGCAGCACATATTTCATTGAATGTTTTTGTCCTACTGATTTTTTTCTATTAACTTCCTTTGCTTACTGATATCATTGAGAATTTCAAAATCAGTGCCTGAAAATTGGGATCCGACTCATTGGATGAAAAATCAGATGAGATGAAAAAAGTGATAATTGAGATCGGAAGCCTTGAAGTCAGAAAGCCTTTCTAAGAAGTTAAACTCCACTGTTACCAGACTGGTGATCTGGTAGTGGTGGACAATACACTGATTTCATAACAGCACTGCAATAGATGCTGGATGCAGCATCATTAATGTCAGACCCTGTTGTACTACACTGCATGCACACACCTTGGTCTGCTTACCTTTCCACTGTACTCCTGCCTGCCACACACATTACTCACCACAGTTTCAAAGAAAAGCTCTCCTGGGACACTTTTGGTTTTGGAACAGAGGTGATGTGGCTTTGACAGAAGATGCATACAATTTATTCCTAATTTGTTCTTGGTCTTGGTGGTTTTTTTCATTTAAATCTTGACTAGTAGATTTTATAATTGCCTCTGAACTACTATATGATAATAAAAGGCTTGCAGAAGGAGCCTGCAATACCAGTAATGAGAGACCTACAACATGTTCACCCAAGCTGAGACTGTCCTTTGCTGAAAAGGTTGCTAAAAGACTCACCTCCTTTGTGCTTCCTGCACATGGATGATGTCAGTGAGAGCTGAGTGCTTCCACTGAAGAATGCTATTCCCAGGTTCATGATACAGAGTTCTCTTCATCTCAAAACTGCTATGTATTAAGTAGGGGAGAAGGGGAATGTACAATCTGCATAGTTCTCCTGAAACAGAATCTACAAAATCTGCAAATCCATGGCTTCTAATATTAGGTAGAAGGGAGGTAGCCCATTCATCTTTTTCCTCCTGCATATTACATTTAAAATCTCCAAATATGCCTTGCTTTTCCTTTAACACTTGTGCTTATTTTACAGGTGTGGCCACTGAATGGGAGTTACAGTTTGAAAATCAGTAGTCTTTTATTTTTATTTTAAAGAGAAGTATCAAATAGAAAGTAAACCCCCCCATCCCTGAAAAGCAGAAGACAGTCACAAGACATCCACAATTTTGTGAGAATGGCATGTTGATAGTGAGAGCATATAATTTTATGTCCCTCATGTGGAGTCTTACCTACTGCCAGTAACCGTATAATATTGGATTAGACAGACATCATCTCTGATCTTGAGCAGTAGTATCTTTGTTTGTCCTTACTCTATTAGTGATATATTCTTGAAAAGTTGGTTATTGATGTTTGCCATGGAAAACTCTGATTTCAGGATGTCCCCTTGGACTCTAATGTCAGGTGAGGATTAAGGATGTCAGACTTCTGGATGACAGAAATCTCTCCAGACTTTCAAAGTTAACTGATTCTCACATCCCTCAGGCTCTAAAATATATGTATAAAATAAAATGTGCACAGCTCTAAACAAGTGCTGGCAGTGGGGAATGTTTAACCTTTATGAAAAACCCAAAATGTCTAGGTCTATACACAACACTGCAGCAATGTCTTCAAGCCTCTCATCATTAGGAAATATATCAATTATCCATCTGGAGATTAGCTTGTGTTGCTGACACTGTGAAAGTGAAATGTAAAGCTGAAATAAGCAGAACCATATTTTTTAAGTGATTACATGCTATTTAAAAAAAAATCATCAGGCAAGAGACAAAAAGATATTTGATAAAATTCATAAACACATTAATTAATTTCATGAGTATATATATGCAAACAAACACAGACACAGACACAGACACACACACAGAGTATTTGTGAACTCTGAAATAAATGTTCTGAAATCAGGTAGACAGCTCCAATATATCTGACAGGAGTTTGAAGGAACCGCAGTTGAACTGTAAGGCACCTGATTATTGACATTTGCAAACAAAATTAATTGAATTATTGTAATTTTGCACTAGTTCCATGGGGGTTTGAGAGGTTGCTTTTTATTGTTAGTGCATTTTAATTGATTCAACTGTTCTAAACAGATTATTTGAATGCAGATACTACTACAAGTAACATATAAGAAACTAAGACACCATGCAAACAAGGGTAAATCCACCTTCATAAAACTAATACAACTTTCTGTCATTCTCTCTCTAAAAAAAAAGTGTGGTTAATCATGTGAAAATTCTGGTGCTTTCTCCCAGGAAATGTGACAAGAACCTTGATTGCATAGAAATTGGATAGGGAAAAATGCCATTTCTTCAGTGTCAGACTAACTGCTGCTGCAAGAAATATTGGGTACTGAATATGGTTTTTGTTTGCTGTAAGAATGTTTTTCCTGTAGTTAACTTTATTTGTTTTTCAACTGAGGAAGAGATTTAACTATGTAAACATTAAACATAGTTTTCAATCTGTCTTTATCTCTCTGATTCCTCTGTGTTGCCTTCCATCCTAGTAACTACAAACTAATGTGCAAGACCGATTTTTGGAAAATACAACTAACAGTGAATTTAAGACAGACTGTAATTTCAAGCTGTAGTTCTCATGACTCTGTGTAGCCCTCTTTTGAAGGTGTCCTTGAGATCTACACTGGAGGCCAAGCTCAGTTCAGAACACTAAAGTTTTGAGTGTCTATGGCAGAAAACTTACTGTAGTCT
>PYHW01010409.1:5545554-5557703 GCA_013186435.1 Turdus rufiventris | reverse complement strand
AAAAAAAAAAAGGTGATTTTTACACAGAAGTATTCTTTGTTTACTGCTCAAGAAACACTGTGAAATATTTTTTTCGTTTTCATTAAGATCTTCTAAATATAATGGAACGCTAAAGTCGGCCTATAAGAAGGCTGGAGAGGAACTTTTTACAAGGACATGTAGTGATAGGACAAGAAGGAATGGCCTTAAGCTGAAGAAGTGTAGGTGTAGATTAAAGAGAAATTCTTTACTGTGAGGGTGGAAAGGCACTGGAAAAGGTTGCCTAGAGAAACTGTGGATTCTCCAGCCCTGGAAGCGCTCAAGGCCAGGTTGGATGGGGCCCTGAGAAACTTGGTTTAGTGGAAGGTGTCCCTGCCCACAGTAGGGGGGTTGGAACTAAAGTATCTTTGAGGTGCCTCCCAAGTCAAGTCATTCTATGACTTGCAGATGTGAACATGTTCACATGAACATGAACATGTCAATGACTGGAAAAATCATCACTATGCATCAGTCCACCATGCCCTGCAATAAGTCTGTCTCAAGGCTACCCAGAGATATCCCAGACTTGCAATAATTGAAAAAATAAGTAATTATGGTGGTTTACATCATGTGCAACAAGCAAAATAATTAGTCCTAGTTAATTGATAGACATAATCATCTGTATTCATATACTTCACATATCGCAGAAGGAGAGGCTGCAATATGATGCAAAAATTGTACAATTGTATAATAATGTAGACACACCACGTCCTTTTCTAACCTGCAAGGCAATTTATTCCCAATCAGATGGCAATCTTTGGTTTGGCATAACTTGTTCCTGAGCAAAAGGTTCACAGTTCCAAGAAACATCCACTAAATTCATTAAGCCCTGCTTGTAAGCTATATATATATAAATATTTTTAAATAAGCAAAGGCAACATTGTGTTTTCATCAGGAATTTTAATTACCAACTAAGCTTTGTATGTTGTGAGCAGTATTTAGCAATAATAACAGCACAGTGAGAAATGTTTGTACTGGCTCTTACAAAAAAAAAAAAAAAATAGGAGCAAGATCACCCTGTTAAATTCATTGAATGCTTTTTACTAAGATTTCCACTTTTTTTTTGAATTCTGCAAAATATGAAAAGTCTGAATAATCATCATATATTCTTTATCAAACTATGATGATTAGTATTGGGATAGTTTTAAGACTGGGTTTAGGCAGGTGTCTCAGGGGTAGGTAGTCATAACCTTTCTAGCATTTATTATTTTCTGCAGCATTGATAACATATTGCTAAAGTTAATGGTAAGTCTTGATTTTAAGGCTGCAGACTTCAAAAGGCCAAATTGCCTGAGGACTAAGAAAAAATCTCTTTGATTTGAAAATGAATGTTCATATCTTGAAAAGACTCAACTGCATTTATCCAGGTAATTAAAGAGGGAATTCAGGCTGGATTTAAGACTGCTGACTTAGAGTTAATAATACAGATTTTTGTTTCAAAAGACTTTAAATGCAAATATCAACCCTTTGAAGGGATATAGCTATTGTTAACTTTTCTTCTGCATGATGTCATTTACTCAGTAACCTGATTCAACAAGTGTGTGATAAGGTCAATTGGCCTGACTACAAAAAATTTTAAGATACCAATAAAGATTACATCCTAAACTGAAGTAAAGAGGAAGAAGAAAAGGACCTTCAACATTTTGCCAGTGGAATTGCCCATCTGATAACTATGGAATTAAAGATATAAGCATGAAAGCAGCCTTCTCTCAGCATACTAATAATAAACAGATTGCTGCTTCATGTCTTTTCTTCAATGGATTTATGTAGGCATAATGCTCTTAATCATGAGGATATACTTATGAAGCAGTGCAGTTTTGCATGGTACTTCAGTGCATAAAACTAAAAAGCACTTTGCTGCATTCCCAGATAATTTTTTTCTCAAATACAACTAGAAAGTAAAACATATCACTTAATCACTTTGCCTCTGTAGGTGTTAGTACTCTGAAATATTTCTCTTTGTTACACATTACAAAAATAAAAATTATTTAGTGTGATAATAGTAAGGGAAATATTGGTGAATATGAAGGCAATAATTGATACAGCAGATAAGGAAAGTTGTATTAAGTAACTCTATTTTGAAAATATTCTACTCAATATGTCAGATAATAATTGAATGCCATTATCATGCATCCCATACCTCGTATGTTATCATATTTGCTTCTTTGCAAAGAAGCAAATATTGGAGCATTAAAATCTGAACTTCACATTTTGGCAACTGTTTTCCTAAAAGTTAAATTCACAAACTTTTTTAAGCCCATAGGAAAGCAATACCCCTTTTTGGCTTTTACTTTACCTTCTCAAAGAACTGACATTTTGTGAGTCAGCATGAACATTTCAGGTCAATGCTGCTGGAGTTGTTGCCTTGAAAATGTTATCTTATTATTACTTTTTTAAAAAAGATTTTTCAATAAAGATTGTACTAAAATAAGATACAGACGCATAACTTTTCCAGCCTTTTACCATTTTGATCAGACACCAGGATGGTTGGGATTCATTAGGGAAGAAAAATATAAAATGCTCCTGGTATTGATATCTACAGACTACAAATCTACAGAAGGTGCACATACATCCAGGAATATTTTCATTTTTAATCTTCAGTATTTCAGTTAGGAAAAGTAACATGCCCACTGATAGAAAATGAAAGTAAACAAGATGAACTTAACAAACTTATTACAGCAATATTGCAAGTAAGCAGCAGGAATAATGAGCAAAAAGAGAAGCAAAAGGTGCCCCAAGGGACTAAATTAGAGCTAAAAAGGTGTAAACTCATTTTCAGTTATTTGCAGGTCTCATTTTAATGAGTTGCCAAGAGTGCTGGTATGGTATGAGTATGAAGTCCTCAGACATAACTATCTATATCCATAACCAGAGTGAAGAAATACTCAGAATGCCCAAGATTTTAAAGAACCTCTATATTTAGAGCTTTTCTGATCTCTGATATTCTTCTACAGTTAGCCATCACTCAAGCAGTCTGACAGCAAGCCCTGAGTCACAGGATGGTGATGGGAAATAAACCCTTTTTGCTTGCAACAGACGTGGAACTGAGTTCTTTCAGCAGATCTGTTTGTGATCGTGGTTAGGATTTTATCACGAGTCCTTGATTTTGTTTGCTGAATCCTTCATAGTTTGTAACACAACAGAAGAGAGGTGAGACTCAAACTGTCATTGAATCTCTGGCAGAATAATGGAGGGATTTATCTTACAGAACGTTTTCAGGCGAACGCTCTCCTTTGCAGAGTTAATTATAATTTGTGTAGAAAAAGAAAGGAAAAAAAAAAAAAAAACTTTCTTGTAACAATAGTCGTGTGAAAATAACTACAGAGAGCCCAGAAGGAAAAAAGTATTAAGCTCCCCAAATGATCAGGAGAGACTAAGCCATTGGCATTACTTATCTAAGTAATACAGGTGTAAGGTTAGAACAATGCACCTTTTATTTCCTTATCACCACAGGAAATAGTACTTTTGAGAAAATAATACAGATCAATACGTCAACAAAACATAACATTCCATAAAAATAGGGTTTTTCATCTATGCAATTGGTCAATATATTTGAAGATGTTTCACAGGGTGTTATTCATCATTAGATAAACCAGCCTCCTTTATTTATGATTTCTGATACCTTAAGGTGTTTGTGTTTCCTTTAAATTTAATATATGAAATTAATTTCCTGTAATTATAGTGACCAATTAATTTACTCTTGTATAGATTTTCACTTTTAAACACTCAAAATTTATTTCTATAAACTTCATTTTACCTTAACAACACGGCATAGGGGTGATTTGTCTCACTAATAATTGAACAATTAAAGTTAGAATATAAACGTTTTCAGTCAGTCCTTTACATTTCAAAGGAGAAAATATGTGAAACTATTAATCTAAATAATAGAATAAATTAATTATAGAATTGTTTTTTTCAGGCTCAGATATAGAGTCTGTGATTTTTGCTAAACTTAAATATATAATTATTAAACTCTGCCTTTTTTTTCTCCAGGTAATTCCTTTTGTGCTGGGATATTTCTCCTAAACAAATGGCATTTTAAGAGGGAGACCAATTTCTTTAACACATGACTTCAAAATCAGGAAATATTAGCAGATTATTTTTCTGAATGCTAAGATATTTAAAAGTCAAAACATTTTTATATCACTGTCTTTGCTGCATGAGGACAACTTGCAACAGTCCTGAGTTTTTGCAAAACTGGTCAGTACTTCTACAGATACTGGCAAACACAAAGTTGAGACTTGGAAAAAAATAGAACACCAGAAAGAAAGAAATTATTTCCCAACTTATACAAGAGAAGTTAATTCAGAAAAAGATCAAACATTTTTAATTCTAAAATGCTGAATTTCAAACTTAGAAGATTTTTTTCCTTCTCTCACTTTTACATTAGCAATACTGCTGTATTAATTAACTAATTTCAAATTAATTGTAATGTTATTCTATCTAAAAATATCAGGTAGCGTAATGGAAAGGACTTCTTTTTTTTTTTAATTTCACGGCTGGAAATTAAATGTTTAACTGCATTTTAAAACCTGAATAAATTATGTAATTATAAAGTCATCATATAAACATCATATAAACAATATATCATTTAAATATCATATAAACAATCATATATGCACTGACAGTCAGTGAATAACATTACATGCAAAATACAGTTTGAATATCTCTTGTCTCATAGAAAGGTCTGGCAACATGCATTCTAGTTTTAAAATACATGATAAACATGCTGCAAAACTTATTTACAACCACATTCACAGAACACTAGAAATTTTTATTTGGAAATAATTTGGTTTTTTTGAAATGGATGCAATAATTACTGAAATCTATTTTTTCTCTGGTTTAAGATTAAATAGTGCATTACAGTGATTGTCCAAATTAGGAAAATAATTCAACAACTGCATCATATACCCAAGACTTTGCACTAATTGTGACAGCTCAGGGAGTTCTTCCAATGTTACAACAGATATCCCAAATGAAATGGATTGACTGTAAGGATATATAATTTTTTTAAAAAATTGCTTTAACGCAAACCCTTCATACTTCCCATATAAATAGTAAGGCTAATTTCCAAAAATAGCCAAAAATTGAAAATGGAGAACTCAAACTTTGACACTGATGTTTATAAGGATTTTGGTGTTCCTCTGTGACTTACCTAAGACAAATTAAGATTCCATACAGGTATACATAAAAAGTGTTCTCATTAAATGCCATTAAGGAGTCTTTTAGGAAAACTACTGGGTTCAGCAGCCTTACTGAGTGCAAGTGAAATGCTAAAAATATGTGCAAATGCACATGAAGTGTTCAGCAAGATGATGTTACCACTCTGAGCCTTTTAATTTCTTTACTGACATTGTTGGAAAGGAGGAAAGAGTACAGTCATCCCATTAGATTTAAGGGTAGTAAATCACATGTTTACAAATTTTGCACACAATGTGCTCACTTGAATAACCGTAATGAGTTTTGGACATCTGTGCTATATTCCAAAGATTAATTTCACTGTCCACTGTGATAAGGGAAGTCATTCTGTAAAATTGGCACTGTCAGCACCATCAAGTCTGTTAAGTTTATCAATAGTTTTCAGTTATTTGGATCCTTTTTAAACCAAAACTTTTAAAATATTTTCACATTCCTATGTTCATGTTTAATTGTGAGATTTCATTCTGGTAGGGATTATTTTCCAGTTTAATCTCTCAGCATCACAAGCAATGTACTAGTTGTGATTCATTGTCTATGAGCTTCCAAGATTACACTATATGAGGTCATTTTGAAAAGGTGCTGCAAACTGACATTGTTTTTTTTCACCTTGTTTTCTTGGTATTTATGATATCTTTAAAAGATTGTCTTACAAAAACCCACATATTTTTGTGCAAAAGTGTGATATCCTTTGCCATATACGCACAAACATCCATGGTAATTACAGAATATTCATTCTAGACATTAGAATAACCAGAGTGTGTTGGCACTTCTGTTAACCATACAAAGCAAATGATATTTGAAGTTTATAAAGGCAAAAATCTCTTAAAAGTATTAGTTTTGCTTTATAAAAGTGTTATTTTTCTAAAGATTTCTGACTAGATTTTGGAGAAGACTTACTCACATGGGTTTTTTTATCACTTCATATCAAGAAAAGACACTGTGTCTATTCCTTTAAAAGCAGCAACCTAAGATGCACTGGTGGAGCTGAGCAGTTCAAAGTCAAGAGTGGTTGTTTCACACACCAGACAGGCTCACTACTTTAAAAACTTGTTGCTTCAGATTTATGCCTTACAGTAGGCACAGATTTTAGACAAGAAATTAAAGAAAATCAACGAATTTTGAGATGCAAATCTAGAGCAGCATCCTATGTGTATTTGCTATTTATTTATCTTGCTGTAAAGTGCATTGTAATGAAATGTGAAATTGATGGCTGGACACTTTTCTTTCCTTCTGCAAATTCTGAAGTGTGAGTGCCAAAAGTTATTGCAGACTAGTCCCAGCACCCTCCCATCCCGTGTTTACAAAGGGTTACTAGTTTGGGGGAGCCTGTTTCTCTCCATTAATCACGCAGTGTTGGTTTAAGTGCCATCTAGGATTGCCATCATTGACCTGATCAAGAGAATCAGGTGCTGTACAAATAACAGCAAGAATGCAACAACATAGCTCCGTCAAGGAGAAGGAGCTGTGAATAAGTACATCTCCTAATCTAGTGGGCTGATGCTCTACAAGAATTCTTACAGATCTTTGCCATAACCTTGCTAATTTTCACAATAATCTGATGCAAGGTTACACTGCTATCCCATTCCATTAATGATCTTGGCAGTCAAATCCATGGGTTTGGGAAGGGATTGCACACACTGAGTGCCTGCACAAAATATTTTTTAGTATCTTAGAACTACAATATTCAGTCATTCTGTTCAGTATATTAAACTAATGTCATGTTTATGTGTTTCTTTTATGTAATGTCTATATCACATCTTGTTTATATACTGTATTCTCTAGCAATATTTTCCAGGAATTTTCTCCTTAATTCAGTGTTTTGCATTTTTTGGGGAAATGGACTGAACTTGAATTTTTCTTGGTTAAATGTCTCTGAGGATTAACAATCAGGAGTAAAGGTACCTAATGCAAGTCTCTTGAGTTATATCCTTGTCATCAGTCATGGAAAGGTAGTACTTTTTTTATACCAGCTATTATTGCTGAGAGTAAAACAAAATGTCAAAATCATGAGTTCTGCTTTAGAGCTGAAGTAGAAATTTGTATGAAACTCTGCATTGTGACTGAATAAGATTAAAGAAATCTTTTTTTGTTGAAGATCTCTTGCCAGTAAATGTTGCTCTCCAGTTCTCTTAAAATATAGAGCAATAATACTGATAACCAAATCCAAGGCTCCAATACTGTTTGAATGTTTCAGGAGAGACATAGGGTCCACATGCTGTTTTATAACTTCACTGAAACAGATTGAAAATCTTCAGTATGTCACACCTAGACCAGACAGTGATAGTGTGACAATCAAAACCCATCCTCAGTCAGGGAAGTGTAGATCGGTGCCACCTGATAAATAAATGTGTTACTTCCAATTCTATTACAGAAGCAGTGAAAATGTGTCACGTTAGCTTAGCATTGATTCATTGAATGCCTAAGAGGAACACTGGCAGACTGCTTTAATTAACAGATGTACAAGGGCTGCTGATGTTTTTCAAAGTGAAATTTCCTTGCCTCTTCCTGCAACCTATCAGGCTGTCATTCTCAGGTGACAGAATGACAAGATATCAGATGCACTGCTATAAAAGCTTTTCATTCTCAGTACTGTGTCTAGATATCTGTGTTAACAATATGCTCTTTTTCACAACCATATTTTAGTGTTTAGTCTTAAAGAAAAAAAGGCAGTGACTTCCTGTCAAAAAAAGTCGACAGTTGGATCTTTTAACTTTTCCCACAAGATGAAGTAGAATGATTATAATATTTTTTTTCTCAAACACTTATTTCATTTAAACAACAAACTGCTTACATTTATGCATTAGAAACCTTGCTGCTAGCCTGTTTCCTGACTTCCACTTACCTCACCTTGTAAAAAACAAAAGGTATTCATGATATAATCCAATCTAACATAAACATCCACCTTAAACTCAAATCATAGCTGTCTAGTAAGAGTTCCTTTAATGCTATACGTAATTCAAGTATTCGCAAAAAAAATCTAGCTCACTGAAGTGCTTACATTTGGCAAATAGAAATCCCTCTGCAGGACTTAAAAAGTCACCTTGGCACTAATGCTGAAGCACCCAAACCTTCAGCAGCTCATCTCTGTTCTGAAATTTGAGAGGCTGAACTTAAATTTTATGTTCAGTTCCAATTCTGTTCAGAAGCATAAATTAACAACTCCTGATGTCTTGTATATCTGTGTGTGTGTGTATGTATCTGAGATAAAGGAAGCTCTGTCTTCTCAGTTTATAAAGCATTTCAAAGGATGAGGTAATAGTATCGCCTTCAGGCCAGCTGTCATGAGATCATTGCCATTTTGAGGAAAAAACAGAAGAAGAGAGAATTACGAGCTTTGTTGCATGTGACATACTCATTGTTGGGGTTGAGAGCTGGCCTCAGATACGTGTAGACACGGTGCTGCTCATGCAGAGCTGTGACCCAGACCATGTCATGCATGAGAAGAATGCCTTGGAGCAGATTGAGCAAAACTTTAGACAAACATCCTATTTCATTCTGTATGTAGGAACTGTTTACAAGCCCAAGGCCTTGAAAAAGATAGTTTCAGACTTTCATGTCTCTCTGTCTCTCTCCCCAGCTATGTATTTATCTAGCAAAGACTTGAAGTCTACAAACAAATATGATTGCTGATGAGGGCACAGCTTACAGGGGCAGTATGTTGAGCAATCAATGAACAAGAGGGAAATCTAGTCCACTAGTCACAATAATTTGGATATTGTTCACTAAGTACTTGCCTTAAGTCAGTTAAATTTGAGAGGTGATATGTATGGCCACAGACATATTCAATTTAATTTCTCTTTGTGCTGTTGATGAAAAGCCATGGCTGAAAATAATTTGTTATTGGGAAGATTCTCTGTATACAAATGAAATGTTCTGTTTTGGTAAACAGCCAAGAATACTAGCAAAATTGTTTGAATTGTCCCATAGGCTTTGAACCATTCCACTAACATCACACAGGAAGGTGACCTTGAAACTTAGAGGTAATTATTGGCAGATTTCCTGAACTCTATTAACACTTTCCTAAGGAAAATGACTTCAGTCAAAGAACAGGTAAAGAAACATGTCTGAATGGAAACCAAGTGATAAAGAATTCAATGTTACACCAATAAACACAGATGTTGAAAGATATGTATTTGATTTGCATTGTTATAACCTCTCCAATGACTGATGTATCATTGAATTATAAGGAAATATGTATTGAATGGAAATAGTGCATAATAGCAACATAAAATAGATTGGCTTTCTCTCTAGCTAATGAAAGACTTGCCATAAATAGTGTTAAAAAAAATCAAAGAAAATTTGTGGAAGCAACAGCAATTTCCAGGAAAATTAAAGTTGTATGCGCATAAACCTAAGTAAGTCCTGAGAAAGCAAGACTCTTATATAAAAGAAATTGTTTTATCAATAAGAAAATGGATCTGAAACCATTTACCTGCTTTATTGACCAATGATGAAGTATAGATGAGAAATTAAAATGATAATAAATTGAAGGATTTTTAGCTGAGTAACATCACACAGCACATACACCAGATTTAATTTTCTTAAGATGGCATGTTTTAAGTAATTTATCTCATGACATCAAAGTTAACACATTCTATGATACTCTGAAAGAAGACATTCAAGAAGTATTTTAAAAGACAGAAAGCCGAGGGTTCTTTTTGCCTTAAATATTTTCACAGGTAACTACCAAGGGATTCTTACCATCAAATTGTGTTTTACATTTTATTTTCAAATATTTTTTGTCTTCAAATTATATATATATTAATGTATTTTTACATATTTGGTATGATAGAAAAAGACATTTTGGGTTAAATGTCATATAACTTAAAATGAGGAGAAAAGCAAGAGATTTGGGGCCGTGGGTTTTTTGGTTTGTTTTTGTTTGTTTGTTTTGGTTTGGTTTTTTTGTTTTTGTTTTTTTGTAAATGGTAAAGAATTTGTATTTTAGGAAAGAATTCCAGAAAGAAGCAGATAAGGAAAAGAAGGAAAAGAGGAAGAAGGAGAAAGTTGAAGGAAAGAAAATAAAAGAACAAGAGACCTAACTTCACCCCAAGCCTACAGTGTGGATAACATTTCTCTCCACTTAGGATCCTAGAGGATCTGTGATTTGTGTCAGGACCCTAAAATTCAATGGCAAGTGGTATGTCTGGATTCCTGGTTTGTCCTCATTATTACACACAGTTAAATATACCTTGACCTATTTCTTGGCCTCATTTATTTGGAAAATTAATAAGTTAGCCTAAAAAAGAAAAATATTTCAGTAGTTTAATTTTATTAATTACTCCACAATGGAAGATAAAAATTTGATCTAGTTGACACTTAAAATAAAAAAACCCAACTATATTGGGTTTCTATTTATCAGTTAATCTTCTTATCTTACACTTGATCACACTGTTCGACTCCTTCATTAAGTCCAGCCAGAGACAGCAACAAAGTGCCTCACAGAGTAAAACAGATCAATGACTCAAGGTCCCATACTGGGAGAGACCTGACCCCAAACACTTTCATTTGGTATCCTGCTGAAATCTTCATGATTTTTCTTTGCCTTTTCTTTTTCCTTCACTTAATTACTGGTTCATTTCTGCATTATTTATTCTTCTAACTTATGTAAACATGTGAAATGGGGCATGTCTCGTTGTAGCATTAAAAAAGAATGTTTTCTTAGAAAGAACTTTATAAAGACAGAAGTGTCATAACTGCATATTCTTGCTAGTAAAAGACAAATTTTCTTTGTGTTATATCACTAATAACTGGTTTGTATCTCACAGGTATCGAGTTTGGATTCATATAATTTGCTTTGCTGGATGAAATCATGATTTATTTTAATGAGTAATCATCCTGGCAGGTCTCATCTACTCATATTTACATACATTACATCATGTCATAATTTAAATAATTTCACCTACTCCCCTTGTTTTTATGGGAATTAGAAGCCTTCCAGCTTGATTTTAAGGACTTTCTAAACTTGTATCCCTCCCTAGTTTAGGAACCTTTTTTTCCTATTTTCCTATTCACTTGCAGCTGTCTGGTCACAGGCTTTCCCCTAAAGTCACTGTGTAATTATTATGCATTAAATTCTTGGGAGGCAATTGTGTCTTAAAACTGTCACCTTATAGATTTAAATAATATATCTCTCAGTCTTTAAAAGGGGGATTTGCACCTTTTCTTTCAAGAGTTATTCAAATATCTTCAAGGAACGCTTCTGTTAATTCTGCTCAGCAGTGAGTAAACTATAATTGATGTGGGATCTCATTCCCAGATATTCTTCAGCTGAACAACGCTGTCATCACAGACCAGTCAACACAAACTTTGTCTGATTTTAAAGACTTCTTTTGGATAGGATAATTTTGCCTTTGTAGAGAGAACATTGCAGCAGAGCAAGGGGAAATTTCAGTATATGTTCTGTGAGCACAGTAATACTGCAGTGAGGTACAGGAGTTAAGTATAAAATAACTGTAAGCTATTTTAGATATATGAGAAAATAAGCTATGCAGCATCCTTTGATTAAAGGGATACAAGCATCACTTGTGTGCAATGTTAGTTCCTCAATTCCCAGGAAATGTTTGAGTATATATGATAATATTTCAGCTAATTAATACTTCCGTTATGTTCAGTTCACCAAATTATTGCATTACTATGTAGTAAATGTATGTCTTGAGAAGAGAAAGTGGAAAAAAATATATAGATCTGAAAGAGTGTATTATTCCTTCAAAGTAAAGGTGGAAAGGACTCTCCAAGTTTCTTAAACACACATAGAGAGTAAATCCAAGTACAGTAATTTCACGACTATAAGGCGTACCCTTTTGACTAAAATTTTTTCCCAAACCCGGAAGTGTGCCTTATGGTCCGGTGCGCCTTATATGAAGTACAAAGTTGCAACATTTGCCACCCCGGAAGTGCGAGCCATGAGCAGTGGGGGGAGCCAGCAGTGC
>PYHW01010409.1:5486913-5545316 GCA_013186435.1 Turdus rufiventris | reverse complement strand
GGGTGCGCCTTATCTGATCTACAATGTTGCAATTTTTGCTGAATCCCGGGGGGTGCGCCTTATAGTCAGGTGCGCCTTATGGTCGTGACTTTACTGTAACTGTCATTTTGCTGAAATCAGCAACTGCTATCATAATGTGTGTAGATGACATACACATCCTAGCTGGGCATTGCAATAAATGAACACCTGTCAGAGACTGAAATGGTTAATGGCTTAAAAATGTTAAGGTCACCAAAAGACTTTCATCTACTGTAGCAAACTACAAAGAAACAGCTGCTCATCTATTGAAGGCCACCCCTCCCTGTGTATGCCTACTGATTTGGACTGCAAAAGGACCCTGAGATAAGGTGATTCCATGGTCCAGCTATCCCAGGTTAAAGAGAAGGTCCCCAAGTATAAGAGATTGAATTGCTAACCTTTGACCACTGAAGTAACCCCCAGGTGCTTTAGGAGAATGGTGCTAATGGCTGGAACAATTGGCTGGGTGTTTTGCTCATGATGCACACAGTGGCCTCCCAGGTGCAGAAGGGTGTTCCTACCTGGTGTTCCCAAAAAGGGAAAAGGCTGATAAAAGGCATAATAAAGCATCATCCACTGGTACAGGGGCCATTTCCATCTAGGCTGTATACAGTACAGACCTGATCAAAGAGGAGCTTTCTGGACTCTTCCCCCAGTCCCATCCTGGCCCACTCCATGGATATGGTCTGCAACCACCGAGAAGACCAGGAGGGGCTCATTGGGGTGCCATCAGAATCTATGGAGTGGTGCTATCTTTTTTCTACTTAGTCTATTTGCCTTTCGTTCTCTTTCCTCTCCTCTCTGCCTGCCTCTCACCCCTTTCCCCATCTTTCTTTCTCTCTGTACCCCTCATTTGCTGTTAAATAAAATTTGTGCTATTGACTTCAGCATATGGTCTCATTTGCACCTTAAGGTAGGCCCATGAATCTCTCCAATAATTTTAATAACCAGATTTTAACAACCCCATCCTTATTTAATATCTTTTCCCCTCTGCTGACAAAGATAATCTTAGGAAGGTTTTTTGTGCTATTTTGCAATAGAGCATGGGTGCACACAATTTCCTTCATTTGTTGTTAAAATAGATGCAAGAGAGTAATGAAAGCATCTAAACCAAATAAGAATATCCATACTATCAGGTCATACGATTAGTAAAAAAATGGTTTTAAAAAATGATAAAGCCATAAAATTCTGTATTGGGGGACATGCACCGAGTCTCTAAAATATTGACTATTCCCATATAAATTGATCCTTGCCTTAACCTTTTCCCCTATCTTCCTTTTCCCTCACTCTTGTTATTCAATACACTGAAGAAACACAATGAATATTTTCATCAAAAAAATATCAATTCTTCTCTGAAGAGATGAAAATAACCCTACCATCTCATAAAAGTGTTTTGTTTACTTGTACTCTTACTTTTAATCACTAATAGCTTTAAATTACATTGAGATATCCAATTATGAAAAGCAACAGACATAATGACATCCCTGGGCCTTTACAGAAAGTCTCCTAAGTTGTCCTCCTTTTGTAAACAACAAAAAAAAAGAAAACAATTAGAGGAAATGATCCATTATTCCATAAAGTTCACAGGGGCAAAAATTTCAGCCCTTTCTGCATCCTTAAAATAAACAAATAAAAGTGAATTGAACACAGGGGAGGAACTTCATTACATTTCTTAATAACAGCATGTTTGAGAGCCCATTAAGAGCAATACCCAAACAGTCTCCCTTGTCAAGATGTCATTTCAGAGAAAAGACGAGGAATGAAAAAAGGATAAAGCTTTTGGAAAGATGACATTTTCCTTTTTTATTGTTATGACTCCTTTTTATTAATATGTAGTAATACTGTCCAAGAGGATATTATCCATCATTTACTTAAAGAACATGAGTACTTCTAAATACATTTACAGGCCCACAATATAATGGGCTTTGATTCTACACATATATACATCAGTACTTATTTTTAACTAAATCTAAAACTTACTGCTTTCAGAACATAGGGGCAGACATGGATTCTGCTCAGAAATCCAGGTTTAGATGTACAGAGGGCATGAAGCAGGATGCAAGCTGAGGCAGGGATCTCTGTACAGCCTCTTTCTCAATGCTACTAACTTTGTAGGAGCCTACATTTGGGTGTCTTGTTGTCATGCTCAACAGTTCTATGATTATCTCATATGTAAGTCTCATCTAAATGTGGAAATTGTGATTCTGTCACATATCTTTCAGAGATAGTGACGAAGTGATCTTATCTGTGATCAGATGCTGCAGAAAAACTCAGTATTATACTTTCTTTCAGAGCATGGCAAGAGGGAAGGAGCCATCAACTCTCCTATGTGTATCTCTGTAGCTCAGTATTTTAGTACTCTAACACAGATCTTGTGACTATTTACTCGGTAGGCACTGTGAGCGTTAGATTGTCTGGTAGATGCTCTAGTTCCCTAGTTCCCTCCCATTAATGTTATATCTGTGCATCTAAATATTTATTGGGTATGAGCAAACCTCTCTATCCTGCAGGTTGAGGCACTCATTTGGAATTAGACACACCTGTGTTCCAGTTTGTGGGGAGGGTCTATACAGTAAATTGCCTTCCCCTGTCTCCCACAGCCATTAGTTTTTCAGTTTACCTACCCCGCATGTTGCGTTATATTTGTGAATGGTACAAATTTAGACATGTACATATTTGTACCATGTATGCTTTTAAAATATCAAGAATTGCCTGTGAAACTTCTTAATGCTGCAATGTTGATGTTGACCAGAGGTTTCTAAAATTCACTGCATTGGAGGGTTCTCCAAGAATAAAATACTTTCATTATTGTTGTAATTGTTTCATTCAGCATTTCAAGGAAGATAAGTTGTTTTCAACCTTGACTTCTCCTTATTTGTTAACTTATTTATTCTAAAAACTGTCAGCCTTTTATAAAATTTTAAAATTAACAGTAAATTTAAGCAAATCACATTTAAATTACCAACACCAATTGTTTTCATATAATGAAAGAAAGCCTAATACAATTCCTCTGGGTGATATAATTTATAAGGTCTTGAGGATACATTTGGTAACAGTCTATGGGGACAAATAGCTATGTAGATTTATAGAACTTTACTCATAGACAGAAATTCAAATATTCCTCCCAGGAGTCATAACTTATTTCATTCAAGACTATGAAAACATGGCATAGTTAGGTCAAACGTACTGCAGATTTGCTCAGAATCCTCGTGGGAAACTAAAGAAATAATGGTTTCTATAGCAACTAAACGCATCAACATTATGTTTATTAATTACACATAGGAACAGCAGAAACTGCAGGAAAAAAACCCGTGATGAGTCAGGACCTCACACTAGGACCAAGACGCTATTACTGTAATGAGAACTGTGAGTTGCTTTGCTCTGTCTTAGTCAGTATGAAACAATAGCAGTAAAGCAGAAGCAGCTAATTAGATACCTGCTGCCTGCATGTATGACTTCATGTCACAGCTGGAGGATTAAAGTTACTGCAACACATTAATGCCGTCCTCTGTTGTTTGGTTTGGTTTGTTTCCTCCCCTGTCCCCCCTCTTAATTATCTTCCTGTCTGGTGGATTTCATCATCACATTTGGGAGCATGGACGTGCCTTTGCTGTCCATAGGGCCCAAATGGGTACTGTAGCACTCAGTCTTTGCCTGAGGTATCTTGCTCTTTTTTTTTTAATGAGAATTATTGACCATGAAACCTTTGACATGGTACCACTCTACAATGAATAGTAACTTCCAGTACCTGGCCTTGTAAGTCTATTCATACTCTTGTCTTTTGCCAGTGATATTAAATGCTTTCCACAGTATATCACATTTACTCTTTCCTATTTTCTCTTACTTATTACTTCTATAATTTTGTCTCTATTATAGAACAAGCAATCAATTTTTCTGGTTGCACCAAGTCTTTGTATACCTGATCTACTTTCTACTTGTATAATCATTATGCTCTCTTACAAACCCTTTCCCATCCAACCTTCCCCTTTCTATCTTTTTTAAACTTTTTTTTTTTATTGTCTCTTAAATGACAAGAAAAACCTTCCAGGAAATTCTAGAGATGGAGCTATTATGAAACAGCAAAGCCATTTCTTATTTTCTTTGCTTCTTTTTAATTTTCTGGGAGATGGGGATAAAGAAAATGCTTGGAACTTTAAAGATCTTAACGATGGATTTCAACACAACAAGCAGCATGAGTAGAATTAAGTGGCAGCTGACGCTAGAGACAATAATTGCAGCAAAGAAAGCCAAACTGCAGAGTGCCTGTTGCTGTTACTAGTGGTTTTCCCAAGGAATAAAAATGAGCAGGGTGAATTCTAATGGGAGTAAGGGCTCTGCTAAAGGGATTTCTGTGTTAAGCTTCTCTTCTGCCCTCCTGATTTGGAGCTGCTCTGTTTGACTCACAACAAGCAGAGGTACTTGATATAATACCTCCGTGCTGGCTTTGTGGCAGACTGATCCTCTACCCTTTACCTGTTCCATCCTTGGCAATTACCTTCACCAGGATCCTTACCAGCAAGGCTGTCTGCAACCATTTGCAGGAGAAATTTGGGGCTGGCTGGGGAGTGTTTATAGCTCATTTGAAGACAGATGTAAGCTTATGCTGACTATAAATCAAGCTCACCTTCCAAACCAGGGCAAATCTGCAGCCACAGAAAGTATCATGCCAAAGCCAAGGTAATGTGCCCTGCTTGCTGTGCTTCATCTCGTGCCAGCCTGCTGATCTGGGGGATGGAGCACAAGCACAACCAGTTTGACTTCTTACACAAGACTGTTTAGAGGCACATACTTGAGTCCAGGTACCACTTAAAAATCATCTAAAACAGTAAAGGGACCAGAATGGAGGTGAAAATTTTTCTTGGTACACCTCCAAATTTTGAAGTGTTTCTGTTGCTAACTAAACTGTCACGCAACTAGAGCCCATCAGATTTGCTACAGCTGTGTGGGCGTTAAGAGTCAAAGAAAAAGCTCTGACAGAGCCTCATGATGTTATTGCCAGCTTTGAGGAAAGCTAATAAAAACAACAGCTGGGGCTGGCAAACAAGGAAAATCTAAAATCTAGTATGGAATAACATTGGAAAGAAGGAAGAAGTTTTGTTTTGGTGTTTTTCCCAATTTGTTTTTTTTTTTTTTATTTTTCCAAAGACTTCGCAGCCTGCTTCTGGTGGAGAAAATCCTCAACATTACAGCATTTAGAGTGGCAGCTATGGGTATGTAGGTGGTTCTGGGTACATGGGTACATGGTACTGGGCTCCATTATGCACCAGTTAGTTCTTTACCATATTGTTGCAGTTGTTGTCAATAAACTTCAAACACTCTTCAGCTTAGCCAAGCACACTATATTCTACCTTGAATAATGATGCGCTAGAAATGCATAGAAATAAATTGTAAGATTATCTATCTCTGATGAAAACTCATACACTTGGCTACCTGATTAGCTCATAATTTTTATGTAAGAACCTTATCTGTACAAGAACTCTATGGAAACAAGATGAAAAAAACCCTGTCTCTCATAGTGCTCATAGCCTGACTTCAGACAAGTGTGGATTGCTTGCCTCAGAAAAATGTGCATCAGTTCACAGAAAATGTCTTTTAAAAACTCACACAGAAGAGCAGAGAATAAATAATAAATTATAATAGCATATAACTCAAAGATCTTTAGATCTCAAAATGCTTTATGTAGCTATCTTCATGACAAAGAGACATCAGGACAAAGAGAGGTGGAACAGTTTACTCAGTATCACACAGTAGATCATTAGCAAGACCAGGAACAGTAACCTGTATCTTGAGACCAAATCCAGTGCCCTACTTCCAGGACCCATCATGCCTTCCATTATTGGCAGAATGTGAGGGATATAAAGCACTGACAGTCCTAAACTACTGTTAGCCAAATATAGCACAGTTGTTTTGCATCTGAATTCTAGAGATAAGTGTGCTTAATAAATTCTGAGATTTTCTAGTTGATCCTTCATTTGCCTTCATTTGTTTAGTTTGACAAATAAACTAACAAACAAAAATAAAACTGGTATTCAGAGCTTATTTTTTAAGTTCTCAAATTTCTTTAAAAAAACATCGTCTCTCTAAAATTCTGAAAAAATCTAACCAGTTGGAGAAATTTGTGCCAATAAATATACATAAACAAATATGACTTAGTGACAAATAGGACTTCATGGGATCAGGATCTAACAGGCAGGCATTACTGAATTTAAGACCTGTTGCTGTTCCCATAATTCTGGGAAATTTTAAATATTTTTGAAGACACGTATTTTTAAAAAAATACATTTTTCTCAAGTTGGTGACATTACAGAGAACAGCTAAATTTTCTTTTCATGGCAAAAATAACCCAATGGCTCCAAAGAATATCATGCTGGTAGATGTTGTATAAATGAATAAAACAAAAATACATAGGACAATGGAAAAATTCTGGAGATCTTCAGTACCCTTCACATAAGACTTATGTAGAAGTGCTAATGTAGCCATTGTCCCCACATGGTCTTATTAAAACCACCTTAGAGATATGAAGAAGCAGACTGTGACCATGAGAATATAACTAGCTGTAATAGAAACGGGAAATGTCACTAAATGTCATTAGAGCCTGACATAACCTAAATGATGGCAGTATGTTTAGTATAATGGAAGGATATAAATGAGAATATGGCATTTCCTTTAAGGACAGTAGCAGGTTCAGACCAGTAAATTAATTCAGTAGTAATGGCCAGCTGAGTAGGAAAGTAAGTGGTTGTGCTGCCAAAACCCCTTTAGATTCATAGCAAACCTACAAACACAAAACTTTTAAAGGAAAAGAAAACCAATCACCTTTATGAGGTGCAACAAAAGGCTGAAGCACAGATGGTGAGAAAACCATTCTAATAAAACCTGTTTCTTTCACAGTTTCCCAACAGGTGTCTAAGTAAGGTTTCTACCAAATAGAGTAAATTTTAATTTCTTCAGAAGAGCCACAGAAACCTCAGTAATTATATAAATCCCATGAAAGTCTTCTATTTCAAGTGGAAAACCATGGAATCCATTTTATTCCAGAAATTCATTTATCCTGCTGATTTCACCGTCTGAATAGGGAAATGAAGACTACCAAGCAGAGTCTAAAGACTACCTGTATCCCACCTTTAAAATAGAAACCTTATGTTTGAAGTGTTAGAAGTGAACCTCCGCCATTAGGAAATTTACAGTTTGGTGTGGATTTATTTTTTGCTTGACTGGTTGGCTTGTTTTGTACCTTTAAAAGCTGTGATAAAGGGGTAATGTTACTGAATAAAGAGAATTGACAGAAAAAATTACAGTAAAAAATAAACAGAATGAAAATGTAAAGAATAATTTAATGGTAGGGAGGCTATTTAATAGTTATTCTGTTTGCTCCTAACCATCAAATTATAAATAAATAGATTTGCAAATGCTCCGTATGTATCAGGGACAATAATCAAAAGAAATCACTAATATTCACAGTTCCCTATCTTAAATTTGTTTTTCAATAGTCATGCTGATATTAGAAACAACAGAGACTGTTTTACCAAACTGCAGTTATGAGATGGTGGGCCAAATATGCTCTTAGAGCAACTCTACTGAAATCACTGACTCAACACCAGGAATTACTTTAGCTTTATATGCTCAGCCTTTGTAGGGACAGAGAAAGATCTCTGTGGGCTAATGCACAATAGAGCAGGACTGAAGTCATTTAATCCATGCTTTTAGGGACACAGCAATTCAAATTCATGGGGAAATTGGAAACACGTCAGGTTTCTGATATACATTAGCTATGTTAGCTGTTAGTGTTGAAAATCCTTATCTCCATGTTAAAAAAGCTGGTCAGAAAATAAAATTTTAAAAATTAAGAAAAATAAAAATTAGTTTTTTAAATTCCTCATCTCTTTGCATATTCTAGGCAGAATAGAGTTACAGCATACTCCTGCCCTTCAGCCAGGTCCGTAGAACTTCCAGTAATTTTAATGAGTGGGAACAAGAACTATGTCAGCCGCTGAGACCATTTCTAAGAGAAAATCTGTGATTTCCCTTCAGCCCTTGAAGAATTTTTGGCAGTTGGGATTCTGAAGCTTTTGTGGTGCTTTTGTACACAGGTTACTTTATCTCCTCACTCTGTAAAATAAATGACAGTTATAACTTATTCAATTAAAAATATACATATAATAGGAAGGCAAACCTAATGCCTTTTGGTCTTTGTTCTCCCAACTTAAAATAAACCCCAGCTTCTTTCAGGTAGCTAAGAAAGGATGTTGGGGATAGATGGTTGGTGTTCTGGAAAAGACAGAGTTCTGCTGTAATGCTTTTCAGAGGATGATGAGATGGCAAGCAAGACACAAAATTCTTGACAGTAGATAGTAGCAGTAAATGTGTGCCTCTGGAGATTCAGGGATCACATCTCTTTTGTCCTAGGCAGGAGACATTGGAAAACTATCATGCTTCCAAAACATACATTTATCCAAAGCTGTAAAAAAACAGAAGATAGTGCTTAAACTGGGTGACCTTAAACCTATGATAACCAGAACATGGACACAAAAACTGCAACATCTTTTGTTGGCCATGATTTTGTCATTTGCCAAGATTGCTATGCATACAGACAAGTTTTATCCTTGGTCAGACCTCACTTTGAGAGTCTGTAATTGCAATGATAGCAGAGAAAAACAGCAGATTTAATCCAAAAGTCCTTCATGTTTCTGCAGTCTTTGCTGAAGGTATTGTGGCAAATATATCTTTTTAGGGGTAGGAATGAAAAGTAATTATTTAACTGGACAAAAGAAAAGAAAGCAATAATTCAGCCTCATGCAAAGAATCACAGGGCAACTTTGCTGTAGTAGACAAGGGAAGCTCATTCAATGGGACTTTCTCCAGAGGTCATAGTATATATTGTTTGTACATTCCTTTTTATCACAGCTTTGGAAGTAACCTCCTGAAATCCAGTAATTCAGAGCCCTCTCCATCCACTGCACACAATAGTTATTGCCACCCTGAGATAAAAGAAAGATCTAGATTTGTTACGATCTATTTAGGTACCTTAAGACATGAAATATCAGAATTAAGCACTTGGGTTTGGTGGGATATCTAAAAACCTGCCAGAAGAAAAAGTGATCCTTAAGCAGAATGCCTCAATTCCACAAACTGCAGGGATGATGTGGTGTCACTCCACAGAGTCATCCAAATACGGAGTTTATAAACAGTAGCTACCCAGAGGCATCAAAGCTTTCTGATACTGAAGATGAGCACCATCAGCTCAGGCGCATGTCTCTGGATATTTACAGTTACCCAGGCTAAAGACTGAAGCTCCAGATGAGAGATGGGCTACTATCATCACAGATTAGGGTCTCTCTGGGTGTATAAAAGCAAATTAAATTAGGTATCATGAGAACAGATGAGATGATATTTAGTACTTTTAGATACCTGCAGCATTAGATGATGACAGGGGGTAAGGAATCCAGCTCTTGTCTAGAGTGTAGTAGAGTTTAAAGTGATAGAGTCCCAGTGTAGGTGGGATCAGTCAGAGTAATTTGTGTAGAAACAACATTCAGTATTATGAGTATAATCAAGCTGTATTATGAATCATGATAAAGATTGCAAATGCCAACTTTCTACAGAACAGATTATTTTCGGGAGCTCTAAAATAGATATTCAGGACATACTTAATATAGTAATGTAGGTTGGAAGACAAAGCCAAAAAAATAACATCTTTTTGTCACCTAAATCTACTTTTGTTTAAAGCATAATTATTGTTATTGTTATTAGTGGATTTTTTGTCTCAAACTGAGACAGGTCCGATTATCCAACTGCCTTTAAAAATATGAGTTTCAGACTAGTTTTACTTAATAGCTAATATGTTAAATGTTAAAGAAAAACAGCTTTGTGACTGACTGTCGATTTCCTGTTGGAGTGCCACTGACCCACATCTAATTATAGAGCACATTTGTCACAGTGGTTTGAAAGGTCAAGAACAATTTTTTGCTTTACAAAAACAAGTCACTAGGCAAGACTAAGTTTAGATACACAGAAAACAAAACCAGCTGCTAACATTTCCTTCCAACAAAGGGAAGTATTTTCATCATTATGTCTGTTCTCATGTCTGTCTCAGGTATACTGGTTGATTAAAAGAGGTCAACAGTTATCCAGCCATACTACAGAGTGATAATAGAAATGACAGCACTTTCCTGATTTAGCAAAAGAAATATCCAGTAAAGGTCCCATTATTTTACACAAATATTGAATTTTTTAACAGAGACCATTATATAGATTTATAAAAATGCATATACATTTACACATTACAGATTAGTTTCATAACACAGTACTTGCCCATTTTAATTTGTTCTTCATCTTTTGGTTTACCTATTTGCATGTTCCTCCTATCATTATACCATAAATAAACTCAAAAGCACTGTGGTCTAGAGGAGGTTTCCTTAGAAAGTCATCATTTTAAATTGGTGTTTTTTCCCAAAGTGTGATTATTTGCTTTCACATGAATCACTGCTATGTCTATGTTATCTGCTTGCATTTTTTATTATAACCATTTACAATTTACACTATATTTAGAAATGGTTATTTGATATGCAAGAAGTCTTTGCATTTTATCTTTCATGACAAAAATCTTTGAGCAGAAAATTGTTTCCTTCCCATTTGATAGAACTGAAGAACAATTGCCAAAGTTTCCACCTGTAGAACTTTGAGATGAGGCAGTGTATTAACTGATGTTTGCATACATTACTATGAGAAATTCACATCTATTGCTATCAGTTTTCAAACTAGAAGATTACTCACATATTTAATGTGTGAGTAGTCACAGATGATTCCATAAAAATTCCCACCTGCCTAGAAACAACTGTGTACTTAAGGGCTTTACTGATGGTAATGAGGAATCAAGTTGTATCACATCATCTCCCATCCATCTTGAGAGGAAATGGGAACATCTCTTTGCCTGTACCATTAAATTTTCCTTATTTTTTTTTTTAGTCTACCCAGGGATCTCATTATTCAGAAAAAACTCCACACTTTCCTATTTCAGCATTTTTGAAATGTGATTATTTTAATCCTGTACTTTTCAGTAGCACTGGGAGAAAAGAAAATCTCAGAAGTGACTAAGTATTTATTTTTCTGCATGTACCTCTTTGTGGCAGACTTAGCTACAAGCCCTATCAAAGAACAATAAGTTACAGAAATGCAGCGCAGTCAGTGAAATGTTATGAGAATTTTCAACATTTCAAATGACAGGAGCCATGGTCTTAAAGTTTTGTTTCTTTAAGTAGCATGAATGGGATTCAGTGCTGTTTCAAGTCATCTACATGCTGAAGTGTTCCACTGATTTGGCAATGACTTAATTTGGATTACTTAAAAATGTTTGTAGGTTAAAAACAAAGAAAAAAGAAAGAAGCCTGGATCTTTGTGTGGTGAAGTACCAAATTTCAATACTGCAATTTGCACTCTAGAGGAGTAGATCACTCTGAGATTACAGTAATTTCACTACTATAAGGCGCGCCCTTTTGACTAAAATTTTCCCTCAAACCCAGAAGTGCGCCTTATAGTCTGGTGCGCCTTATGGTCGTGAAATTACTGTACTTACAATAACTTTGTCCTCTTTTTTGCAATGCTTGTTGCTTCTCTCTAGTTCTTTCCTTTCTAGCATAATTTCAAGCTAGTTTGAGACCTTGTTATCAGTAGGGTCAGCTTAATTTCACAGTAAAGATCAAGACAAAACCCAATGCGGACTTCTCTACTTCCCCCACATGAATTAATCTAACAACTGTGATATGAAAAATGTTGTGCTGTTTTTTTGCTTTTTCTTCTCTACAGCTGCATGTAGTTACAGCAACTTGTTAGTGGACCTTAGGGATCTGAATACTGCATACTAGAGCTGGTTCATGCCAATTATTATGTTGAGTGATGAAACTGCCTTGTATCATTTCATTTGTGGATATGAACAGCAGGTGAATGTTATAGTTTCTTCTTTCCAATTATAAATCACACAGACTGAAATCTCAGTTCTCTAAGTAAGGGCTGTAAAAGCAGTGGAGTGTAAGGAGACTACTGTGTCTTGTGAAAAGAAATCTGAAATTAAGGTTTATTAATGTTTATTTTTTTCCCCACATCCCTGTCATTGTTAGTTTTTAAGACCAAAATTTAAAAAATATTGGATAAAGAAACTGAATAGAAAGCAAATAAAACATCTAATTACAAAGACTATTTGAGACCATAAACCATAGGTAGGTCTAGGTATGTCTGAAGGGAAATCTTCATTATCAGAATAATTTTGTTCTGAAATAGGTATTCTGCTGGCTATAGTTGTAGTCCAGTGTTGGGCTCCCCAGTGCAAGACAGACTGTACTTACTGAAGTGAACGTCCCACATACCACAAGGTGGTCAGGGGATGGAATGCACAGCACAGAAGTTGAAGTCCACTTGTTTAGGTAAACCTGAACAATTAAAGACTGAAGGTGGACATAGTGTTCTCTACAGTCACTTAAAGGAAGGCTATAGAGGAGATGAGGCATCTCATATATGCATTGAGAAAGGATGCAAAAAACCATGGTCACCAGTTGTGAAAAAAGGGCATTCTGTAAATATTAAGAAAAAAGAAGATCACCATCAAGGGTCTAAACTTAGGAACAATTGCACAGAGATTCTGCATTCTTAGACACACTCAAATGACTGAGCACAGTCTGGCAATGTGTTCTAAGTTGTCCTTTGAGTTTGGGACCAGAGCATAGGAAGGGCTATATTTGAGTTCTCTGGAAGTGTTTCTGACATAAATCACTTTGTTGGTCTATAATTCTTACTCTGTTAGTTTATGATTATATTCTTCAAGTGCATGATTTGTGTTTCTCCCATTTTTGAAATTTTTGGGAGGAACTGGGAAGGGGTAACTTATTCTAGTCATGAGCACATATGGCAACTTCTCCTAATGATATAGTATCTCATTCTTCTTGTCCAAGCAGTTTTGTCTAGTAGGGGTTATGAAAATTGTCACCGAGTGGGTGTAAGTCACATCATATTAGTTATCTAATGTGTACTCATTGCATAGGAAACTATGTTTAGAGGTTTTTTAAACTCTATTGACAAAGACCAATTTGAATTTATCTCTGTTCCCACCACCAAGCATGTGAGAAAAGAAAGAGCGCTATTCAGCTCTTACCTAATTTTTCAGAGAGTTGCAGCAATCTGAGGTGTACATTCACTGACTGCAAAAGAGTCACATACTAATGAAGTCCCAAGATAGATCTACCAACCAAGGCCTACAGTAGTACACTGCCTCATACTTACCTGTGGTGCATTATGCAGGTTCAAAAAGAGACATGCAGATTTTTGAAACAAGTAATGTAAGATTTTGTCTTCCACTTTGACTAGCCTTTTGTTTACGCTATAAGAAACTTGCAGAAAAGTTCAAAGGTCAAACTGACTTGGAAAAATCTCTGTAGAATATTTGATGCCATTAAAAAACAAACATAGGAAGCATTTAATAGAATTTTGAATTTTTTAAGTCTTATCTGCTCACAGAATTTTTAACCAACTTGCTTAAAGCAGTGAAATTACACATCACAAAATGTGTGACTTTTTTACAAGAGGAAATTAATAATGCACTGTAAAGGTTCTATCAGTTTTGTAACTTGATACCATCTGGTGTTTCAGGAAAGACTGATCTGATTTGGGATGAACTATGAAAATCAGAGATCAGTATCAAGAAAACATATTTCTAGGTTACCAAAACCATAAATACAGCTCACTCACTTCAGCTCAGTATGTGAAGTCTTGTGCATGTAATTATGTATTTGCTTGATTTAAAAGTTCTTTGTACATTGGAATACCAGAAAATTATACATCTAATTTCTTTTTACATATAGTCACATTCCTCTTTTATCTTTCATATTCATCAGTTTTAGCTCAGGAAATATTTTTGTTCCATCTGGTTTCCCTCTGTATAACTCTGGAAATATGAATTGTTATGCAGCATGAAACTCTATTTTTTTTTTTTTTTTTTTTTAAGATGATAAAATGTTTACAGTGACTGCACTGACTGGACTCCACATTGCTTGTGCAAAGATTATTTGGTTTCTCTGCAAGTATGATTCTAGTTCCAGATGTAATAACTTTTGCTGCTCTGTTTCTTAAATTCATAATTAGATTTCAAAAACAGAGCAGGTTATTATCAAAAATCTGTGAATAACTGCCCTGATGAAATGGCAGGAAGGAATCTCAAGCAAAGTAGGAAATGGCCCTTTGTCATGTTCTGATAAGCCATTGCCAACAGCCAGTTCTACCCTCACTCTCCACTGCAATTAGTGGCTTTTGGTTCATCAGCACCTGAATGAGAGTGAGATGAATAAAGTTACCTGCAACCTGGGGAAAAATTTGGGCCTTTTAGTACTGTTACTAGTTAATTAGCCGGTATCACTGCAGTCAGAGCTTGAGAAACTGGGAAAGAAGGGAAGTTTTGGGTTCACTTCCAACTTTGTGTGTATCATATACCTAGAGTCTGCAAAAACTATCAGATCAGAAAGATCGTATTTTGGAATCTCCTTGCATGGGTCTAAATGACCATACACTGCAAAAAAGAAGTCTTCAGGATCACAGCCACTTTCAGAGAAGCCCCAAGTGCCTTGTACTTTAATACTGTCCTGTTCTAACCAGATGAGCTTACCCATCACTAGACAGACATAAGAGTCATCTGCTTTTGATAATGTCAGGTGGGATTTTCCAGTCAGGTATCTCACTAGAAATGTGGGTTGCTCAGCTTACAAAGTGCGAGGAGCTCGGATCCTCCTCAGAGAAACCTACAAGGCCCAGGGGATGAGACGAGTGTGGTACAGGCTTGATTCACACAAATCTGACAAGTCTAATTCCCTAGACATGTCAAATAACTGGAAAGCAGACAGCAGTGAACAGATCCAGGATTGTAACTGGGAACGGCAAAAAGCGAGTGCCAGGTGTTTCCTAGATATAGTGCTCTTTTACTGTTCGTGTAATCAAATTTATGTCTGCTAGTTTTTGAAATACTGAGAAAATACTGAGATGCCAATGAAAATGTTAAAAAAACAGGAGGGAAATGTGTTGCCAAAATAAGGATGTAAAATGTGGGCACAAATGTACAAATTCCTATTGAAAACATAATAGTACAGTTGAGGGAAACTGCTTTCTTGGTACATCTTGGTACAAAAATAAGTAAGTTTGATACCACACTCGTTGATGCTATTTTATTAAAGCCACTGGAAGGTGAAAATCAAACAGGGCATAAACAGTCCCTTTTATGACAGGAAAGAAATTGAGAGTAACAAAGAAAAATGAAAAGGACAGTGATTCTTTTTTACCTATATTTGTTTACTTTTATATTTCATTTTGGTTTTGTGTTTTAATTCACTGTATTTACTTTTTTCTAAGTGGTTTCAAATATTTTAATTTATATTAAAGCCCAACATTAACATCAAGATGATTTTTGATTTTGTATCTAGTCCTTTGGTTAGGATGGGTGAAATGAGAGAAAGATTTAATTAAGTGCATATTGTCAGGATTCAAATGAGCTGTAATTAATTTCTGGTCATGAAAATTTTATATTCTCTATAATAACCATGGGGAAAATTATTATTGTATTTGCTCAAACATTTGTAACATGTTTGAGGACAAAAAATCTCAGATTTCATCTGAAGAGCCTAATCCTTGATACACAAAAATACCCATGCTTGAGTGACCTAGCTAATGATGAGTACAAGGGAAAATTCTCAATGTCTCCAAACATAACTGCTAAACAAATATGTGTCTACAAGCTTTTTATCACACCTCCCTTGAAAATGAAACAAATGGTTATGTAGCTTAATAAAACTGCTTCACTGCTCAGCTGCTCTTATCCAAAATACAGCCTCTGTCCTTGAGTGGACACCAAAAATCTGTAAAAATTCTCAGGGACAAAAGAGCATTTTAATGGGTGAACTTCTCTATGTTTTGTTACACTTTTCTCCTGTTTATATTATGAAATATGTTGCAATATGTAAAGAGTATCATGTTTCGACTATGGACAACTACAAGACTTATGAACATTTGGGCTATTTTATTGTCAATGACAAATATGATTTTAACAGTAAGTTCCTTAGCAAGTCTAGGATGTCTAACTAACATTTGAGAAGCTGCTTCCATTGAATTACACTACCATTAATCATCTCCACTAATTCAATAAAAACCATGTCAATACGATGAAACACTTTTTCTATTGAATTAATGAGGGTGGTTGGTTACTAATAGGATATGACTGCATTAGGGAAATGTTTAAAGTAACATGATAGATTAACAAGGAAACATTTAATAAAGATTTCATATAATTTTTAACCCATTCCAAACCCTATGAGGAAGGAAATTTTTATTATGAAGATAGCCACTGCATAAAATTGCTGAATATCATCACTTTACTCTTTCCCTTGACAGTGTGTAGACTAAGACATATGACTGGCCCTTTCTTGATTTTCTGTTTTCTTGTTTATAAAATGTGAAGAATTTCACACACCCTTTGTTCAGTGCTATAAGATTTCCCAATAGAAATATTGAACATGAGCCATAGATTTTTTATATGTAGAGAGGTTTTTTTATCTTTCTCTGAGAAAAGATGCTCTGAACCTACCTCAAGTAATAATTGTTTCTGTAGCCTTAGGCAACTCACTTATGCCCTTTCAGAATTTGCTTAAATTTAAATTTTCCACTGGCTTTAGTTAATGGAATATTTGAATATTTGAGTAGCAATATCTTTGCAATTCAGGCTGTGCACCTTAAGCTGAGCCTAAATCACAGTTTCTTCAGCTGTAAAGTAGTTGCAACAATCCTTGTCTCTGTCCACATTTGTTACTGTTTGGGGTTCCCCAGCCATGAAAGGCACAGTAACATGACACTTTCTTACAAGAGCAAGGAAGAGCATTTATTCAAGGAAATCATAGGTTTAAATAGTATACATCATGCAAAGTAATTTATAGATAGTTAATTGGGCATCCCTTTAGAAACACACTCTGTGAGTAACATCACATACTCCAGCAAGTGTGTAATCTTTGTTTTGGGTTTCTGTCCTTGAGGAGTGTGAGAGCAAAGCTCGTCCAGCCTGGGAAAAATCCTGGCTGGATTTTCCTAGGCCTCAGACAGTTGCTCACACACATTGACTTCAAAATTAGTGACTTGATGGCCAGAAGTTAATTTCATGGGAGAATGAGCTATGAGTTATAAGCTCATTTGTTTATTGGAAGACAAAATGGTGACTTCCTGAGGATGTTTGGACACTGCAAAGTAGCACAGCTAGTGTAACATGAGAGCAGATTAATATAGTTCGTTGTCTGTGAAAGAGCTTTACCTTTCCTTTTGTGCCTACACGTGTCTACTGCACCAGTCAAGGCAAGGAGGAGGTGCTGAAGGGACAGCAACCCCAGCCACAGAGCACTGAATGCATTTAGCATTGGACATGGACTAATACCAGCAGTGATGGGGCAAATGAGATCTCTCTGGCATTGACAAAAGCCTTCATCCATGCAGGTGATTCTCTTCATCTCAGTTTGATTTCAGTTTTGCTGTATGGGATACATGTGATAATGTGATAAATCCTGGTTTGATGTGGTATGAAGTGCTAAATAGCATTACCTTGTTATTGGAGAGAAATTAAAATGTATAATTTGCAATGCGTGACTCAGATTTTCTGCCCATCTCTGGCTTCAACCTGTCTATGGCACAAAAAGCACACCATGTTGGGATGACATACCAAGTACCTATGAAAACATAGATATATGAAACAGGTAATTTTCTTCCAACTAATATATTATAGTATGCTTGACACATAAATACTACAAAATACTAATAAAGTACTTTACACAGTTTTTCACTTATGGTCCTTCCTAGAAGTATAGAAGTAGTGAAATGAACATATTTCAGTTTTGTATTTTTTTCAGGATTTTGGGGATTTTTGACTCATTTCTGTTTAAACAGAAAACCAAAGGAAAGTTATTAAATTTTTACAATATCTGACTCCAGTATTGGAGATTGATTTACTTTATTATTTTGAGCCCTGATAAGCCTCATAAAGCAAAGTTATTATAGGAAATATAAAATCTGAACAGTGTTTTAGCCTAACAAGAAGTAGGATAAAGAAAGAAACAACACTGATTATAATGATATGTAATAGGATGTTGCTCTTATACAGAATACAATTCTACTGTTTTGGAAGCTTAGTATAATTCAAAATGTAAAAGATGCAAAGCAATTAAGAAAGTGCTATTGAATTGTATTGCTCTGTCATAGTAATATCTAGTAAAACATTAATTGGCCAGATGATTTATACTTGTTTTAGAAGATGGACTTTCTGATCTCACAAACACTGTGACTTTTGATGGAAAATGATGTCCAGGGTTTTCATTTAATAAATAAATACAAAGAGATCAGCAGACAGGGCATTAAAGAGTGTCAAATTGTAATATAATGCCTCTGTAGTAATCTGAATCCTATTTTAAAATCAATGTTTTGATATGGCAAAGCACTATTCTATAAGATACATGTTTGTAAAAGTCTTCCTACTAAAAACTTCTAAAAAGAATGAGAAAAGAATTATAGTATTTCTCAACAATTGAATCTGCATTTGTTTTGTTTTGTTTCCTTACATATAGGCATATATGAAACATTTTTAAAGTCTTAAACATTTTCAAACTCCTGATACGCCATATCATCTGCACAAATTTTCTCAGGCTTTATTTCCATTAGTAACATCACAATGGAAAAATACCCCTTAAAGTCAGTGTTAAATATTTGTTTTGTTATACTCACAGCGATTTGTATTTTTATTGAGCAAATCACAAGTGAAGGGCAATATTAAAGGTATACGTTTATCCGTAATTATTAATCTTTCATGAAAATAATCATGCTAAAGAATCTATGTGTGTGCATTTGTATCAATTTATAAGCTTCATTCCACATGCTTTGCAAGAGATTAATTGGAGTCTTAGAAAAATACTTTATTTCACAGCATGGATGTAGATCTACAGGTTTTTTAAGAGCATCTAATAATCAGCAGTTTTCAACATTTATCAAGTTTCCAGCAACTGCTACTTTTCTTCTGGTGCTTTTTCACCAATCTACTATTTCATCTTAGTAGAATTTGCCAATTAAAGCTGAACGGCTGTAAATGGTGTTCCAAAAAAGTAATATCTTCTTTCTAAAATTTAAATAACCTGGAGACCTCAGTTAGATCAGTACTTAAACATGTACGTTCCTCTGTTTAGTGCCACTTTGAGAGCTTTAAAAAGTCTTGACAACACTTAAAGGCAGAATGATCTTGAATGTTTTACAACACAACTGATATTTAATTAGCCTCAAATCTATGCTAGAAAGACATGTTTGTATACCCAGAGCACTGCTCTATCTAAGAGTGAGCATATTAGGGTTTATATTGCCATTTCATTTCTCAGTGGTACATCTTATGGAATGCTGTGTTTGGGGCAGGGGGAAAGCAATCAACTGGAAAGGACTCTGGTGAGAGCACAGTATGAAAATCTAATTCAAGGACAGCAACTAAAAATGCTAAAATGACACTTCAATATTGCTGCTCTTTGAAATACTATTGTTGATATTTTAACACTCATGTTTCTATGCACGCCAACATCTGTGTCTAGATATTTTTAAACTGTTGATGATTTACAGAGATCTCTACTTTTATGCCACAGAGATGCAAGTACCGAACAAGTGGGAATATTTATTACCTGCCTGCCCTAAAATTTCACACAATAGCATGTTAATAAGTACAAATTTGTAATAGATACAACTTCCACTTCCAAAATACAAAAGGCTTTTAGTATTTAAAAATACCCCAAAGACAGAGACAGTGAAATACCTTCTTTGCACTCCAGTTTTTCAGCTTAAGAATCAGGAGTGTGAGCTTAGATGTTTGATATGTCCTGGGAGAACAACCTAGTGGATTACATCCCTGATTTTAAACACTGAAACCATAATTTGAAGCAGTTACACAGTTCTCAGAAGGACCTGCATGTCCCCTCACCCCACTGGATAGATTCCACTAATGTTATCTGTATGAAAACAACTGGTTTGTACTGTGTGAATCTGATTCAGTCAATTGGGGTTTAATCCTACTAGGATTGCTTTGTTTTTATGTGGCTCTTAACGTCATCACATGTGCTAAAGATATATAAGGAGGGATCCAGGAAGAAGAAAGTGGAAATATTTGAGATTTCACTCTATAGTGGCATTAGTATATTTAAAATAATAAACACTTCATTTCTCAATGTGTAAAGTGGTTGTGTAATGTGGTTGTGGGTGATAATGGAATGTTACTCCAAAATCAAAATAAGTCTGGATTATCCTCCTGAGTCTTTATATCCTCCAACAAATTGAATTGGGGATCTCTGCATCACTGACTTTATCAGCTGTTGTCAAAGGTCTGAGTGTGCGGCAAAGCAGGACATTAAAAAAAAAAAAAAAAGAAAAAAAACAGCTTTTTTCCCCTCTTGACAAAATTATCTTTTCTTTATGTTCTAGAATCTGCTACATTTCTAGAACAAGATTGCAAAATAAAATTTAAAAAAAATAAATCAAAATAATAAATGGGAGTCCTTATCCCCTGTTCCTCCAACACAAAATATTAAACTAAGATTTTTTTCCTCAAAGAATCACAGAATCAATTAGTTTAAGACCTCTGAGATCAAGTCCAGCCTATGATCTAACACCACCTTGTCAACTAGACCATGGCACTGAGTGTCATGTACAGTCTTTTCCTAAACTCTTCCAGGGACAATAACTCAACCATCTCCCCGGGTAGTCCATTCCAATGTTTAATTACCCATCCCATGAAAAAATTCCTCCTGATGTCCAAAACCTAAATCTCTCTTGGCACAGCTTTAAGACTGTTCCTCTTGTCCTGTAATTTGTTTTCTGGGGGAAGAGGCTGAGTCCTACCTGGCTACAACCTCCTTTCAGGCAGTTGTAGTAAATTATAAGGTCCCCCCTGAGCATGCTTCTTTTCAGGCTAAAGATTTCTCCTTTAAACCTTAGATTTCATTGCAATGAGCTTGTCATATACCAAATCATTCCTCCAGCATATGCTCTGTCTTATTTGAGCTGAGCAATATGCTTTCTTTCCCTTCTAAATTACCTAGGAATATTTATTATTTCCAGCAAGGATTTAATATATGGTCTTAATTATAAAATGCTCTTAGATAAAACCTGTCAAGCTCTCAATAAATGGATGCAACTCCCAATGTCGCTGATTAGCAAAGTAAATATAATTAAAATTACTATAGTCCCTAAATTTAATTATCTATTCATGAACATTCTTTCATTTCTTTCAGCACAATTTAAAAGCCCCACAACTTCAATATATCTTTTAAAGACTCCTATGACAATATAAAATACCAGATTAGGTATAAAAGCATTGACTTTACCTCTTAAAAGTAAACTACTTTAATCAGATTTCTGCTGAATTCCAGGCTCAATAAAAATACATATAGAGACAGAATTCAACAAAGCTCTACTTAGAGCTGGAGCTAGGATGACAGTGAAGACTACTGAAAGTACTGCTGGAGAAGTTACTCATCCATTTCATTTATCCTTGAAGTTTCTTATAGGTTTTTGGCCTTGGCTGATTAACAGGATTGGAGAAGAAACAAAAGAACCTTGCAAGAGGAAGATCTAAATGTAACTTAACTGAGTGAGATTAAGTAGGTAAAATTTGGGGCACTTTGTAGGAGAACATAAATGTCTGTTTCTTTGCAAATAGCAGATAAAAGGACTCACTGTGCTGTTTCACAAACGGCCTTTCTAGAAGAAATATCCCATTCTATTGGACTATTGACTGTATCTTGGGGTCAGAATCTGGCTTTCAGTTCCCATCTGTGACTGAATTTCTCAGGGCTCTTCATCTGGCAAAATTATTTGCCTAGTCAACTAATTCCTGGTCACCTTTTCACCTCACAATGTTGCCTTTTTGGGGTGCCTCTAAACAGTTGTACACACTGAACTTTAGACACATACATTAAAAAACTTGCTATAAAAATAGCTAAGTATAGAGATTTTGAAATCTCTTATGTTATGCAAATGTCAAATAATTTTCACCATATTTTTAGATGGACAGAATTGAAGTAAAATATCTTTTTTCGCATCATGAATTGAAAGAACAAAACAATATAAGCACTGGGCTACCTGTCACAGCTCTTCCTGTTTGCTTTGTGTGTAAGGCTGCCTATCTTATCATCCTACCTGCTCCCTGAACAGGAAGATAAAAAATATCAGTAATATCTTCCGAGAAGACATATGCCTTCTGAGTCAAAAAGTTCCTGCCATACTTGACTCCTCTTCTGAGTTTAATCTTGTGGGTGGGACCCACTTAAGGCTTTTTGAGGACAGTTTGCAAGAGGTTTATGTTGTTCTGTTCTTCAAACTTTGTGATAGCTCCCTGAATAGTTCTCCTTGTACCTTACTGCAGCACACAGAGCTCTCTCTGCACCTGTGAGCATGTCACTCTGACTATACAGATATTCAGAATCCTTCAGTGAAAGTACATTTCAGGTGGCAGCAGGCATTTTGCCATAGTAAAGCTTTTCAGCATGTAAACATTGTCTGGTGTCTGATCTAGCAGAGTGAAGTCACTTCAGATCTGAGTGACCCTAGTTTAAATCTTTTCTTTGCAGTATGCATAGCAGATAACCCTTGACCTAAGCTTGATAGGGTCCAGATGAGGATTGCCATGTTCCAAAATTCAATTCAGTTGTCACTGAGTAAATAAAATTGTCTCAGTGCCTGGTGGCGTTTTCCAGACTATGCCTCTGATCATCTATATTTGGAGATGTTGAACTCCTATGACCCTTAAATCTTGGTGGGACTGTAACATAGGAATTTCTCTGTATGACCCTTAAACCTTGGTGGGACTGTAACACAGGGATTTCTCTGTATGACCCTTAAACCTTGGTGGGACTGTAACATAGGGATTTCTCTGTATCTTCCAAGCAAGAGATAAACTAGTACACATCCTTAAGGTGCTTCTAATTGAGTTGACACCACAAACTATAAAGTGCTTCAGTATTTGGGTGCACATCCAAGATATCAGAGCACTGTGACAAGTCTCTCACTCTGCTGCAACTCTCAGGATGGTATGGATTTCAGAAGTTCCCAATATGTAAGAGACATATGTCACATTCTCTGTGAGCAGCGAATACCACACTCATATTCTTTAATGGGACAGCACCAGTCCACAGTGCCTCACGGTGCTCTAGCTCCCCAATAACCAAATGGTGAAGCAGTAATGTGTCAATGTATGTGTGGTGACGATGCAGCACATAAGCCTTTGCAGTCTGCAGATATTTAGGTAATGCTAATAAAGTCCCTCTAGAAAACCTAAGTTATTTGCTTGAATATTTTTGTCACTGATGATTGAGTCTGTAATACCTTTGTTTTAAGATCATTTTTCCATCTAGAAGACAAGCTACTGATGTAGAGGTGGGCTATTGGCATTCCCCCTGAACTTTGAGGCACTTGGAAAAAATGTCTTTTTCAGCTATGCTACTTAGATTTTCTTGGTTTTGTCTCATTCCGTGGAGTATTTCTATGTAAAAAAGGCACTTCCAGGAATTTCATTAAGGTATTGGGAAGTCCAGTGTTCTGACGCTGAACTCTATTCCCAGAACTATCAGCAATCTGTCAGTGGAAAGGTTTCCTGGAATAACATCAGAACCCCTCCCTGCTATAGCCAAAGGAATGGTGTTAGTCTTTCTCTAGCAAATTGTATTTAAGTGTAGTTTGCTGTGAAAGAGACAATTGTTCAGAAACCTCAGAGGTATAGGCACGTTACTAAATCTTAGGCAGCTAGATTGATCCTAAAGCTGGGACTGCTGAATAACAAGACTTTCTGGTACATCTGAAAATTTACACAGTGCTGGAATTTGAGTATGGGGAAGGGTGAAATGAGAATGAAGAAAAGGCTACAACTCTTTCAGCTGACAGATGGACAAAAAAATTGAAATTTGCATTTTTCCAAATATTTTTCTATGCATGAATTGCTGATAAATCAAGCAAATAAAAAACCTCAAGGTTTTGTATCGTTTATTTTATTGCAAATCAGAATGAGCAGCTCAAATTGGAGCCTTTTGTGAAAAGAAAAAAGGATCGGTGCAGAGAAAAAGTAATTTCTGAGGAATTTGAAGACATGCTCATGAATATAAAATAATAAATGTGAAACAAAATATTTTGACATTAGTGAATTTAAATATTTTAACACTAGTGATATGAATAAGAAAGTCACAAGACTTCCCTTTGACACTAATTTTGTTTTCAATATGCTACATCTCTGAAAAACTATTTGATTACAAAAAAGCTGCATTTTCTGCAGCAGTTTTTTTTTCTTCTGCCTAATATATGGCTTAATATAAAAAAGTCTGGAAATAACCATGAAACCTTCTGTCTTTGCCTTATTAATTCTTGGAAAAAAGCTTTGCTTATATATGTTAAGTCCTAAACTCTCAAGGTTTCAACCTTGAGAACACTGGGGAAGCTTCTTTGGGAAAGCAAAAAGCAAGAATAACTGAGGGGATGACAGTGGAATTAAAAAAAAGGTGGATCCATGTTTCAGTAGATTTAGGAGGGCTCCTTTCTCAATCTTAATCTCAGCCTTTTCATGTATTTACTCCCTTTGGCAGTAAGTTGTCAAAGAAGGGATTTTCATCTAAATAATAGTCTTGGCTGTTACCAATTGATCCAGATTTATATATTGAAGAACTGAATGTCTTTTCACACTCTCTACTCAGAATGGCTTTTAATTAGCACTTAGTGGGCATCATAGCAGAATAAAGGCTAAAATAAAAGCAATCATTTTGATTTTTCTCTTTTATGTTATAGCAAATGAACATTGCTTAAGAGATCTTTGTCTCTAAACATTAAAAAGTACACTGTGATTTATGCCAAGTAGAACAGACTGAAGGATAAGAGATCTATTACATCTGTGATTGCCTTTGTTTTGCATAATGCAATTAAATAGATTCATGTCAAAATACAGGTGATGTGCAATGAGAACACTAATAGTACTGCTTGCATTTATTTACGTTATTTTACAAATTAATTTTTGAATGTAGATTCTTTACACCTTTAGCTGTGGTGCTGACTCTCAAATAGCAGAGTATAATCATGCAGAATAAATACAGTCTGTGCACTAATTGTCTCCACTTTTTTTCCCCTCACAACATCTAAAAGAAGTGACATTTTGACTGTTTGGGTATACCCTCATATTCCCAGTTTTCTATGACTAGTGAGTCTGTAGGAGTGCAGGATTGCCCACTTCAGAGGAAGATCAAGTTATGAATCACTTAAGCAAGATGAGCATACTCAAGTGCATGTGACCAGATAAGATGAATCCAAGGGTGCAGAAGGGATTGCTTGACACCATTGTGAGCCTAACTTTTCATCATCTTCCAGAGTTTAAGAGGATTGGAAAGGTTCCCTATAGACAAAAAAAGACATCAGGCTTACTCTAAAGATAATAAAATAGATGTCTGATATTGATCAGCCTATCTTCAGTCTCTAGGAATGGCAACCAAATCTTCCCAGAAGTTGTGAGTAAGCTACTGACAGACCATAAAAATGGGAACAGCCAGCATGACCAAGAGCAAGTAATACCTGGCCAACTTGATTGCCTTATTTCGTGAGGTGACCAGCTGTACTGATGAGGGGCAGCCCTGGTTGAGATTCTGCATTAATTTAGAAAGACTTTTGGCACAGTCCCCCATAGTATAGGTACAGTCAAGTTGGACAGACAAAACTCCTGGATTACTTATATCCTGCTGTGTTGTCTGTCTTCCCAGCAGAAAGAAAGAAAACTACTCTGTCCACTGGAGAAGTTGAAGTCCTCCAAGAGGACCAGGGCAGACAACAGGAGGGTACTCTTATTTATAGCAGGCCTTGTCCACTTCTTCCTGGTCACTTAGCCTGATGCCCACTCCAGTGTCACTCTTTTTCATCTGTATCCATAAATTCTCAGTTGGCTCATCATCTGTCTGCAGGCAGGACAATGAATCCTATGAGTCTACTTTCCTGTGTACGATAAAACACAATCTGTTCCTTTGCAACTTCAGCCTGTGCAGCTCTTTTTCTTGCACTGATATGTGATGAGGAGTTAATGGCCAATCTCTTTCTTCTCTACATGTCAAAGGTTTCATTGTTAATTTTGTTTCTAAATCTCACTGCAATGTTAATTTTTTTCATCTGGCTCTATCTTATAACTTAACCGTTACAAATCTTCCTTGACAATGATATAACCTACTAGCCAATGGAAGACAAAACTGCTGCAGGTCCTCAGGAAACCTGAATATGTGTGTTTGTTTTACCATCCCATGCAGCCCACTAGGGTCTTCTACCATTTAGTCGCCATGAGTGCCTTGGAATCCTGTTGTCCACTTAGAATGCAGCTATTTCAGATAAAAATATGTGTAAAATAAAGAGAAGCTTCTGCAGTTCTGAGTCTCCTTTGAAGTGTCATAAAGCAAGAATCTCAGGCCCATCTAGCTATAAATAATTTTTAAACCCTCTGACTGATTATTGAAATTACTGTATATAAAAGAAAAGGCAAAAAATCTCCACGGCATCATTGGAGGGATCTTGGTGTAGCCCTTCCAGTACCTGAAGGGTGCCTACAAGAGAGTTGGAGATGGGCTTTTGCAAGGACATTACATGATAGGACAAAAGTGGCTTCAAGCTGAAGGAGGTAAAGTTTAGGTTAAATATTGGGATTTTTTTTTTTTTAATAACACCTTTGGATTTAAAGAGACTCTGAGAATAACAGCTTTCATTCAGCATATTTGCCTGACCACTGAAATTCAAGCATGTATTTGAGAACTATGTTGAAGCAAAGTATGTCATTTTAATTTAATTTCATGAGAGTTTTAGTACTGTAGAAGAAGAATAAAGCTGCAACAAATTAAGTTCTAAATGACAAGCATCTGTCTCTGCAATATGAAAGGATAAAATATGTGAGGGTTTTATGATTGCAAGTAATTGGAAATATGATTTTAATATGATTACAAGTAATTTAGTGCTTTCAGAATTGTGCAATAATAGATTATCATCAGATAAACTAATCTGAAATATTCCAGTTCCTCCATTTTTTGCAATAAATTGAGATAATTTTGATCCTTAATTGAACAGGTAAGAAACTTATTTTATTTGATTTTCATTAGATTTGACAAAGGTGTACGAGTCATGGGGTACAAAAATCATGATATATTCAAGGTGGCATCGTAATTCTACTGACTTTCTGAAAGTTTAAAAACATATCAAAAAAACATTGGTTAAGTATTCTGGTTACATAGCTCTTGACAAATTTTAGTCTCCTGTTTTATCTGTTCCTCACATAAAATACATGAGATAGTGTTGAATATTAAAGAATATAACAATAAATGCTTTAAAAAGCCCTGTACCTGGATTCTATGATACAAAACCTTGAGTTAATAGAGAGGCATACTAGAGATTATAGGCTTTGCATAGTTTATTGACTAGTTTGATGGAAGGCAATTTGTGTTATTACTATTTGTATTGCTGGTTTAATAAATAAATCAATAACAGTGTTAATGTGTTGCTCTCACCATATTTTAAACAAATAGTTTAATTTTAATACTTTAGTAATTATAACTTCTGTTATTATTGCATTTTCATAACAGCAAGCCATATTTTCAATGGTTTAAGTCATCTGCTTCTTGAAGCTGTTATTGTCAAGCTCTATTAGATTTTTTTCTGTTTACCATTTGTATTATAAAGCATTCCTGATGAGAAACTGATATTCATTCATGTAGTTCTTTGTTATAACTGTTAGCAGTTTTCATATACCTCTGATGTGATAATGCTTTAAATAGCAAGGCTTTTTCAAAGTTAGAAGTTAGCACAGATCATTATAGTCAGCTCTAACTCATGTATGGTCTCAAGGTCATAAAATCAAGAAAGAGAGAGATACAGAAATGGGAGATGATAGAAGAGGCCTAAAATAATAAAACATGCAATGAGATCTGAGCAACAGGCTACACCAGTAGGCAAATACTGTCTTGGTTATAAATTCTGGCTGCTTTCTTTTTAATTTAATGTTCATCCTTTTCATATTCATAGATAACATCCAAAGCAGGAAAATATTGCTTCACTTATCCATAGCCCCTTCCTCTTTTATCTAATTGAAATATGTATTTTTTTTAAAGTAAGTAAAATAGATGAAAAGCAGTTTTCAAAATCAAATTTGAATCAAGGAACCATTATGGAAGGATTTACATTGAAAGAAACATTATGGAAAGATTTACATTGGGGTAGGTTTTGTAAAATTGGAAAAAAAGAGCAAACAAAAATTTTCAGATCTTACTGAAAAGTACTTTCTCTTTCTTCAGCGAGTTGTACACTGCAGTGGGTGATTTCACTAAATTTTCTTGAGCCTTGCAAAATAAAAGCGCAGTCAGTTGTGAGGAGCATTATGAATATATGAGAAGATACCAAAAGTGGAATCAGAGGGAAAACAAAAAGTAAAAAACGTGATGTAAAGACAGAAAGGAGAGATACTGAAAAACTTCAAATGTTTTCGAAGAAGATGAAATGGAAAATTACAATGAACCTTATGTGATGAGATCAAGGGCTGGGACAGCACCTGGAATACTCAGCAACTTCATTTTATTTAACCTGCTGAGTATTGGGTGAAGAATATTTTGCTAAGAGGCAAGATGAATGAAACTTTGTTTTCGAACCAAAGAGAAAGAAGTTGGTCTTAAAAGCAAAAGACTAGAGGTTTAGATATACATAACGTGCAAGAACTGAAAATATTTTCTAAGATTGTAGGTCAGTATTTTCAGAATCTTACTGTGCAATACCATTACAAAAATAAGGCCTTACACTGTGTCTTTCTTTAACATGTTAGTGACACTTCTTAGCTTGTCGTAACAAACACTGAAGGCATCTATAACACAGCAATCAATCTGAATGGGCCAACCTAATAAATATAGTCAATGGAGTTTAGGATGATGTATCTCTTAATGAAGCTGACATTTAAATGTATTTGATGAATCATAAACCACGCAGAATAAATATTTTCTTCACCACCTATAAAGAGACCAAAGAGTAGCCATTTGGAATGACTAAGGGATTCATGGATTTAAATTAGCTTTTGAAATTAATCATGCATCTCAGTAAAATGCTGAAATGAACCTAAATATGGGATACTGACTTTAAAACCACATTTATTTTTAGTGCATTTAATCAATGAGAAAATTAAAATAATTCAGTTACCAAGCAAATATTTGGTAAAATATACCAAAATCCCTTTGGTAAAAAAAAAAAAGCTGAAAAGATTTAAATACACATGAAGAAAGGAAGAGTAAAGAATTTAGAAGTTCCTAAAATTATAAATACCTAAATTTAAAAATAAACAAACAAACAAAAACCATTATACATTCTGTGATACCCTGACTTCGTTTTTCCTCACAAATTAATTGCTTTTCATTATTCCTATATGTTTTAATAGCATAACATGGCCCCAAGAAAACAGCTTACCATTTCATGTGCTTAACATGCCAAGCTCTGGTTACATGGTACTTGTCATTACTTTTTTAAATTTAGCATAGATATCAAATGGAAAGAACATATCAGAAGAACATTTTTGACAGCAGATTTTGAATAACACATTCTTTCACAATGCAGACAAATAACATAACTGAGTAGCCCTCTGCTTAGCTGTGATCATACTACAGTTCCCAAAAAAAGAAGCATAGCATTATAAAAGCATAATATTTCAGTCAGTATTTGAAAAGAATGAAATGTGAAATATATTTGCATTACCTAGAGAATAATAGCTTTGAATGGAAGAATAAGTTAAACATCTAGTCTAAGGTATGGTTATCCATCTTCTCTCCACTGACTCTACTACAACCTTCCTGGCCTGATAGTGGTAAATAGATTGATAGATACAGTGAGTGGGTGAGTAGTAAGTAGAAAAAGTGGCCAAGATGAATCTGTCTTGAAATGGCAGGGCTAAATGGCAAGGATTATTAATGAAATAAACAATCTCAAATGAAGTAACTATCATTAGATATCAGTCTCTGGCTTTTACCTTCACATAATTTAGAACATGTATCTGCAATCCTAAAATATCTTGTTCATGTGCTCTCTCAAACTGCTCAGAATTAGAAATGCAAGATATTCAAAATATAGCAATTATAAGTAGATTTTGTCCAGACTACTCTTTTTAGGAAGACGTAGAGAGATTGCTGAAATCATGGGTTTATTTATACCCTGTGGGATGTTTGCTTAAGAATTGTTACAGGCTAATACCAGTAAGAGGATCAGACTGAAATGTTCTGTAAATTAAGAATTTGTATTTCCTTTTTCAAATGCAGGTAACAACTTCATACCTATTTGCCGAACAGATGCAAAACAAACCAAGGGCATTATCACTGTGAAAATTGAGAGGATATTTTTTGGTTTAAATTCATTTGAATGATTATTAAAGACTCATATGCTGTATGTCTCTTATAGTCTAAGGACATAATTTACTGTGCCAGTGAAATCTGGATCAAGGTGACTCATTTTGTGACGCTCATTGAACAGAAAGGAGAAGTAACGTGAGCTGTTCTTAGAAAAAGATCTATTTATGAGAGCATTTTTCTCTTCCATTCCAGAAAACGTCTCATTGCATTTTTCAACTAGTTCTTTATCCAAATGTTATCATACTTATAGGAGTGAGGCTGCCTTAAGTGAAAAAGATGAGAGACACAGAAAAAAAACTTAGGTCAAATGCTGTGATATTTGCCTTGCTACTTTTACTGTATAGAATGGGTGTTCAAGACATTATTGAGGCCCATGACTGGTTCTATCTTGCAGCATTTCTTCCTTTTAGAAACCATATTGCAAGAATTTTCTCTACATCTCAAACCTTCAACAAATGTCTGCCTTCTAAAGATTAGAGATGCATAGCAAAAAGATCACAGAAAATATTTTTGAATGGCAGCTCATGGCTATGTGTGAAATGTCTGCATTCTCTGCCTTATAGAATTACTGATAGCAGTCCTTTTTTTTCTGGTGCCAGCACTGCAAACAAAGAACTGACCTATTAAAATCAACAGACTCAAACATGGTAAGAGATGATGTGACAGGAGAATCATACCCTTGATCATTCTCTGCCTCCTTCACAAAAGAAAGACCATTTTCAGTTTTAATCTAAATTCATTAATGCCCCTGGATTTTCCATGTTGTACACAGAGTCCGCTCAAGTGTACTAATAATTAGTGATCTTCCAATGGGACACACCTCTTGTATTGTATCCATGAAGAAAATACTGCTGAGAGCACTGATTATGTTTTGGTCCCTTTCTATGAACTTAATGTTATTTATTGGCATCACTTGTAATGGTACTATTGTTCTCAAAATATCATGTCCTTTTCCATCCAGTGTGTGTTATTTTCCTACTTACGAAGGTGTTCCTTTCTAGCAAATCTTTCCCATTGTATTGTTTAGAGTTCTGTAAAGACCCATTTCTGTCCCTGCTGTTGAGCACTTTCAGTTGTAGCTGAGATTAACAAGAGCACTCAACATCTTCAGCAAAAGCTCTTTGCTTGCAGGATTGATCTTTTGTTGTTTCCTTGCAGGAATGATCCTTTTGTTTCCTTTCTTCTTCATCCTGTCATTTCTGTAGTTCTATAGAACAGAGAAGGGTCAACTCCTCCTCCATCTCCTTTTCACTACTCTTTCATTTGCAGAGGAAAGAAAGTTTTGCAAAGGCCAGGAAAGTATCTGTATAATGTTCTCCTATTGCATACGACCCGGAACTTTCCTGCCTCCAGGCCACAGCGCAAAGGGGATTATGGCATATCACCACTTTGAAAAAAGTCCTGGACCTCAATGCAGAACAGTTAAAGGTATTGAGCAGAAAATGTGCTAGTCTGAGATGGGGAGGGACCGTATATTTTTGAAAGGCAGCATACCAAAACTTTGGTCTTGGCCTTCAGTGATCACAGCCATGTGCTTGCACACCTACTCACCTCTGAGAGATGGACCAAAGAGCCTTCTGTTTTGTTTCATATATTAAGTTTTTGAAAATTCACATTTCAGTAAAAAAAATTCTGATTCCAAATAAAGATTTGATGCTATTTATTGGCAAAGTAAATAGGCTCATATAACAGGATTTTGAGGCAGCAAAAATCCCCCCATCCCCAAAAAGCCCAAAAGATTCTGAAACGTGATCAGAAATTAATAGGTTGTGACACTACGTGCAAAATGGGATTTCATGTATTTCAAGTTCTGTATTCAATATATCCCATCTTTTATTTAGAAAATCTTGATCAAGCCTGAAGTTTTCTTCATTTCTCTCTAGGAAAATTTATCTTTGGTTTGTAAGGAATGTGTGCTCCTCAGAGGCAATAAAAATTTGAATTATTTTGTTGTGTACTCAAACAAGTGAATATGTTATACTTTCACTGAATTTCCAAAGTGTTCTCAGCAGTTTTATCATCCATATAAAGTGCCTGGTTCTATACATTGTATGGAAAATTTCCATATGGAGGAGTACTAAGTGAAAGATTATGAGTGTTTTATTAATCCTGGTTCTGGAAGGCAGATTTGAAGAAGTGTGGTTGTGCATTACAGGAAACAGGTACAACATTTTGAAACTGAATCAGCTGCATACTAATCAGGAGTCTTTCACATAAATTGTACCAGGCTTGTGGCATATATCTACAAACTTCACCATATCATTGTATCCATTGTGCTGTTAAACTAATGAATCAATTTTTGGAGTAGAAAGGTGCCAGCCAATGTCTTAGTACATATTTGAATTGCTTGCTAATGTCTTACAAAGGTAAAAAAGAACCCAAGGTTATTTGGTACTTCTACAGACTCTTTACTAAATGTTCAGATGCTTGTGTTTGCTTTTATTGGAGAAGTGCTTCTTTATGTGTAGTAGCTCAAACTAAATGAGTGGATTGTCAGTGTCAACTGTTTTTCTTTGCTGTTTTAACTACTTTCATGTAGCTAAGCATATGAGTGACACAGAAAATCTATTTTAAAATCGACAGTGATTGCACAGTTAGATATTTACACAATGTTCTGCTGCTCTGCATATTTATCTTTGACCTTCCACAGTCACCAAGTACATAATTCTCCATCTCACTTAAAATGAAGCAGCCAGATGGAAAGATGGTAAGTCTAAGTCACACACATGACCTAGCTATAGACACTGTGAGGGACAGAATGTGACCCTTCTCTGTGGAAGCATTCTCATTTCTGATTTGTTTCAGTTAGTATTTATCTGAAAATTGTACATGTGAAGCCTTGCTGCTTATAGTCAAAGCATGGTACAAGGCCATAGATATATCAGAGAACAAAACATTTTTAAAAATCCCCCTCAGCTTTTGAAGATATTCTTTCAAAGAATAGGGGCATTCATATTTATTTTTAAATTTCTGTAGGATGGGTCAAGTGCAAAATTATAATTGTACTTCTGTTAAATATACACAGCAGTGAAGGAACTCTCAGGTTATTGAAGTAAAGCTCATCCTTTGCCTTATCTGGTCCCTTTTAGTTCAGTTACCCTGCCTCACACACAGCAAAACATATTTTAAAGAATCTGAAGATGGGAATTTTCTCAGAGTGGAGGAATTTGAGAATCATTCCATTTATTTCTTTGTCATAAAATTTTCTTTTGGGTGGCCAGGCCTCAGCTTTTTATCATCACCTTGAAAATCAATCAGCAATCCATGCAGATCATAAATCACAGATATAATATAATGAAAAATGCAGATTCTCCAAATTCAAACCCACATCAGTATCATACAATGATATAATAGGGAGAAGCTTTCCCGTTTTAGCAAGTAGATGGATATTTGGAAGTTTGAAAGCAGGTTTTCTGTTTTTTCGACAAATATATTTCTATAGACACAGCATAAATAAAGATCTCTGTGCTAACTAGTAAAAGGAAAGAAATCTTATCCCTTACCACAACCACCAAAGAATTATGGAATGGTTGAGGCTGGAATGGAACCTCTGAAGACCATCTGGTCCAGCTGGGGCCACCAAAAGCACCTCCTGCAGACCCATGGTCAGATGGCTTTTTAATAGCTCTAAGGATGGAGACCCCACAACCTCCCTGGGCAGCCTATGCCAGTGCTCGTTCTCCTCTCAGTGAGAAGGTGTTTCCTGGTGTTCAGAGGAAATCTCCTGTGGTTCAGTTTGTGCCCATTGCCTCTGACTCTGTCAGTGGGCACTGCTGAGAAGAGCCTGGCTCCATCCTCTCTGCTTCCTCTCATTACCCTGAACCTTCTTCTCTTTAACCAAGCTGAACAGTCCCTGCTCTCTCAGCTCTTCCTCATGGGGATGTGAGACCTTCAACATCTTTGTGGCCCTTCACTGGACCCTCTCCTGTACATCCATGTCCAGAACTGGACACACCACTCCTGGTGTGGCCTCACCAGTGCTGAGGTGAAGGAGAGGATCACACCCCTCACCCAGACAGCAATACCATGCCAAACACAGTCCAGGATACCATTTACCTTCTTTGCAGCAAGAGCACATTGCTGGCTAATGTTCAACCTTTGGTGTCCACCAAGACCTGCAGGTCTTTTTCTGCCAAGCTGCTTTCCAGCTTGCTGTTGTGCTCTTGTTTCCCCCCAGTCCCATCATACAACAAGAATTCCATGTTTTGATACAATAAAAATTATCACAGATTTACACTAAAGTACAATAGTTACAGAGGGTATTTCTCATAAACTTTTACAAGTTGCAAGTTCCTGAATCTTATGCAAAAATCCATTTGAAACACATCTAATGGATGGAAACAGCTTAGCAGTTAAATTTTACTCCATGATTGTGCAAGATTTTCTGAAACTTATTGGTATTTGTCCAGGAGTTCTACCCAGTAATGGCAATAATATTTGTTATACCATTATGTAAATTGCCCTTTCAGGAAGTTCAAGGATGTATGAAAAGTAATAATTTTACATTGAAAAGGTAGTTGAAACTTCTCTTAGATTTTGAGGGATGTTTTAGTGAAAGAAAGATTTTGTTTTATCTATGCTTACATGAACATCCTTAATACTTATTGTGGGGTTTCCATCCTGAAGCTCACAGTGATTGCTGAGTATCACCCATTTTGCATGCTAAACATGATATAAAAGTTTTGACTTCTCCTCTTGGTAAAGATGTGCTGGTGTTCCTGAATCAGTAATTTTTAATGCTTTCCTGCGCTATTTTGAACCAGCCCTCTAAGCTGAAGGATGGTGGGGATACCAGAGTGGGCCTTATACTAAAACTTTGCAATGAGGAAAGCAGTGGTTTGTTACTACATCTCTCCAATTATATCAAATGTCTGGTTTTTACTTTAGATTGTAAACATTTGTGGACATGAATATTTTCACACATATATTAGATCTGAAATGGGGCTTTTGAGAACTACAATAATAATAGTAATAATAGAACTGATAATTCTCATGTCTGTTAAATTAAATGGCAACTGTGATGGTAAAGAGGATTAAATTTCCTACTAAAATTATGTAATTATACTGAAGAGAGACAAGAGTATTTCTGTGGTCTGACTACAATGAATTAAAACTTCAAAATATGAAAGAATTGTGATTGGAGGTCAGAAAAAGCTTTTGACATCATTCTGGGGAATTAAATGTTTTCCATTTTTTTAAGAACAGATTGTGGAATGGTGATTTCTGTAGATACAATAAACTGAAAATTGAAATTATCAGAACTCTTTTTCCAGTTCCTTATCCCATGCTTTTTACATTCTATTGGCTGAGATAATGTGCAGTTAAATTGACTATATAAAATATGATACTAAGATCTTATGTAAGAGAAGTGGGAAAAATCTAAAATTATTTCAGTGTGTTTTCCACAAGAGCATTTTTAAAACATGAAAAATGTGTGAAAATGAGAGTAAGTAAAATATAGTAAATGTAATATTCCTTATGTGTTATTTTTAAAAAGTGTTATACCAATGCAATGCATCATTTAGTGTTTGGATTTTTAAAATACATTTGAATATTCTTTTTACAGGATCCTGTGAATGTTGATAAAAATGGGATAGATATCAAGTTGTTTGACAAAAGGAAACCTTAAAATTATGTTAGAATTTATTTGTCTTTGTTGTGATTACTATTACTGTCTAATTGTGTTTTGTCAAATCACCAGAAGAATATTTAATGAACAGGACTTAGTTTTCTGGATGCTATATTAACACTGAGAAACTTGGCATTTTCCATACCCTAGTTGGAAGGCAAAGAAACTGATATGTAGGTCAGTGATCTTCACTGGGGGAGTGAGAATTCTGAGCTTCTGAAACATAAAGCACAAGACTCCTGTGAGTCACAAACAACCCATTCAGTCAAAGGCTGCAATTAAAGAAAAATGAGTTGACATGTGTGCTCATTCAAATCATAATGATACAGAATTATTTCCATTCCTTTAAGGGAGAGGTAAATAGAATAGGATCAAGCAGGCTGTGAGGACAATTGCTGCTGTCCAAGCATCAGTTAAAGCATAAGAACTGTTTTGTGGTGTGTTCAGAGGAGAAATTGTAGGGTAAATATTTTGGGTCTAAATACAAAAAAGGGCTGGAGCATGTACCCAAAACCCCACTGCTCAACAGCAGGTCCAGGCTGAGGTTTCCCAGCTAATATGCATTCACACAGACACCCCACCCCACCTGGTCTGGAAAAGATACAGGCACTCATTTTCCCCAGAAGCTGGCACCTAAAATATGGATTGTATCCTCAGGTCTTGTTTCAGGCACCGATCCCCTTATCTACTCACACATGTCCACCAGCAGCTGGTTGTGGACCTGCATTGTTCTCCACCCACAGGTGGAGATTAAAGAAGCCACTTACTCCAGTCACTGACACTGAAACCCCACAGCTGACACCACAGGTCAGGGACACCCATATCCTGGTCTGGCTCCAGGATCTGGCAGCAATTTTCACCTGCACACATACAGGTCCCACTGGTAGCTTACACTGAGTCTTTGCAACATGCACACACAGTGGGTAGAGTGGGGTTATTCTGACAGATATTGCAGAAAAGAATTTAAAAAGGAGACACAGCAATGATCAGGTGCAGGACTCGATCAGACAACCACACTGACTGGCTCTGTTTCACACAGAACTGTACCTTTTGTACCTTTATGCCTAATCCCCTATTTGTTCCTCCTGTCTCGCTCTTCTCTTTGTGCATCCCTTATAGATTTGTACAGCTCTATACAGATTCCCACACCCCCACAGTCTGGGATCCTCCTGGTTTACAGTCTTACCAGTTACAAAGTTCAGGCTGAGCTTCCCGAAAGTTGCACCTGTATTTTCTTGATAGCCCATCAATTAATATGAGTTTTGGCCCTCTATGTCCTTGTTTATAGCTTTCTATTTTACTTCTCTCGCTGCTTTGGAAAATGTCCTTGATCAAGTACTTTAAAAGAGCAGACTCCTTCCTTCCACATACACTTACTGAAACATACTATGAAAGGAGCTATTTGGCTCCTGGGTCACACTGGGATTCAGAATTGAGATTCAGCAAAAAAAAACTTGTATTTTTTTTGGCCAAAATCAAGAGGTGTCCCAAAACACTTCCACGTCCCTTGAAGGTCTGAAACTCCATACATAGTTGACGATTGTCTATGTTTGTGACGACCTTTGTGCATAATTTTCCAAAATTTGAGGTATTTTAAAAATCTGGTTAATAACTTGTAACCAAACAATATTCCATTATAGTAATAACCAGATTATATAACATATCTCTAAAGTGAGCCAGAAGTTATAGTAACAGTGTATATGACAAATTGAATACATCATATACAAACATACAAATTTCAGCAGACTCTCAATAGATTCAAGGAGTCTTGTTGCCTTTTCCCTAGGGCCCACATTCAGATGTCTATCCTATTCTTGCAATGAAGGTGCTGCGGACTGAAACCAGGAGGAAGATGATTGCCTCTAGCCCAAAAGTATCCCAAACCATACATCAATATTACCACAAGCTTATTAACACAGATCTCATTATTGCTTTGCATATATGGGCAGAATCAATATTGTCATCCATTTGCTTCTTCAGTTTGGTGCTTTATATTTTTTGACTGGCAGGAGGGAAAAACAGAGATGATAATTCACATTTTCCCAAACATTTCCCCAGTTTGAAGCATGGTATTAAAATTGTCACAGTATGGTACTACCATGCAAGGTATTATCAATGGCACTGTTAATCATTTTGGTTTAAAGTAGGTTCTGCAAAAGGTAGTAAGTATCACACATAACTTACCACTGCCTGATGTTAAAAAATATTATTGGTTTTGCTAAGGAATGTTAGTATGTATGAACTGCATTGTGGTAATGCATTTCTTATTGTGAAGAGCTGTTATGTTATCACTACTGAATTCTCCTCTAGGTGTGGGTAAATTTAAAACCATGGAAATAATTATTATGCCATCTTCTAATCTTCACTCAAGTAACCATAATTACATGGCCTGCTGCCTCAGATGAGCCAGAAGTGTCAGTTTTTAGTTTCAAGCTTATTTTCACAAATCTGCCATTTTTGAATAAAATATTTGTGACTCAAATACTGAAATTGTGTAATTCCTTCACTCTGAAATGCATAGGTACTTGACTCTAAAATGCAAAACAGATAACAGGACAGTCTCCCATCACTCCATTCAAAGGATAAATTATGTGTGTTGCCCCTCTTCAGCATCCATTTTATACCATCACATTTCTATTTGATCAAACTGAAGGATTTTAAATAAGAGAGAGTTTTATGGTTCAGTTTGCTCTCTTTTTGTTCATAAAAGAAAAGGACTGGGTCATAGTAGCATGGGAGTTTCCAGCGGGTCAGAGCTTATTTTAGATTACAGCTGATGCTGGAGGATTCAAGAGGCCCTTCTGTCTTCCTCTTCACACTAAGTGTAAAGCTGTAGTTTCTCAAGCAGACTTACGCTTAATTAAACAAACATTCAGCTCAGATTCAGAGAGCTAAAATATCTAGGGCTGATTCTTATGGATGGCTCACTAGAAGTGTGTGCTATGGCTGCTAACAGGAGGAAACAACTGCAAGGGAACAGATGGGATGAAATTAATCTAATAAAAATAAACACACTTCCTAGAGTGATATTGATTTGTAACAGCATCAGGCAACATGAATATTTGTAAGGGTTTGAGAGAGAATGGAAAAGATATGCCAGATCTAATTTGGTAGTTTTGCAATTTGCAGAATCAGAAGATTAGGTTTCTATTTAAAATCAAGAATTCACTGTTAGATTGTCAGGAATTACATTTGCAGCCAGACCCACTGCCTAACTTGGGGGCTTTAGCATCTGCTGAGCATATTCCATATATTTGGTCATCAGAAGGGCATGATTTGCATCTGTGCTACACTATTAAACACCTACCCTCCCCGCAAAGAAAGCTGCACAAGAAAATCTTGAAAGATATAGAGGAAACTGCATCTGCAGCATATGCAATCCTACTTCGAGGTTTTTAATGCATGCAACAGGATCGTCTTCAAATCCAGTTCATTATATGTGCATTATGTAATACATGAAAAACTTGAGTATGCCAGCTGGTACTGCTAAGATAAAATAAGTTTTATGCAAAAGACAGATAGGGGTTTTAAAAATTAATGCAGCTAAAATGAGGAGTGATATTCCTCATAACTGCTCAAAAATGCAAAAAATATGTCTACCAAGAACTGGGAAAAACCCTTTCCTGAATATAAAATGTGTCCTAATATTCTAAGCTCTCTCACTATGTTGTATCAGTTGTATTTGGCACAGGTCAAATATTTTACATGGATGTACTCCTTCAGCTTTTATTTTAGTGGTCCATTACACTTCTGCTCTCACAAGTAAAAAATAGTGACTATTCTTCACTTAGTGTCTCTGTCTCAAGTCGCATTTAATTTTTTTCTAACAGGGTTCCCTTGCTTTGCACTTGCACAAACACAATGTCATAGGAAGACCAACCCTTTTCAGCCCTGGGAAGCTGGGAAGCAGTGCTTCTCACCCTCAGGCACCACGTCCCATCTTGTGACTTCCTAGATGTTCATGCATCCTTCTGCAGAACACTGTCAGGACCCACAGAACACAGTACCCAGTCATGCTGGAAATTAACCCCTCTGTTGAGAACAAGAATAAATAAAACTCTGGAGACATAGTGAAAACCTAAGCTTATGAATACACAGTTCTGATTCTATAGTCTGGGTGATTCTGGTCTGTATTTTCCTTCTGGACCTTCTTCTTCTGTTTTACAACTGCATTAATTGTTTCTGCAAAAGACAGCTGTGGATTCATTCTAAAGTCAGTTCCATGAGGAGACTGCTGCTACCTTCAGACCTGTCAGGCATGGTGGGCATTGCTAGGACTCTTCACCATTTGGTACTGCAGGTTTGTATTGCAATTGTTTGCCAAGAGCCAGGATAACTAATACAAAATGAAGGATCTCTCCTGGGAGTCTGAGACATCTGAGATGTGTAAGAGAAGAATTTACTCACAGGTCAAATCTGAGTTACAATTTGCCATAATCCACGGTGCTTGAGATTGTGGCTAAGGGCGAGTTGGTGCAGTTTGCACAGACCTCCTAATTGTGCATTCAGAAATGACTGTGTCAAACTTTTGTAGGGGTGTTTTGGGGATTATTTTAAGAGGAAGAGAAGCACATGAGATGTATAGTAACAAAGTGAAATAAAGGGCAGATACGCAGCTACTTTAATATTAATTAGACCAGCTCTCTCTTGTGGCTCTGCTGCTTGGCTTAGGAATCACACCAAGTGTAAGAGATGTCAGCGCAGCACCACACCACAGTAGTGTCACTTGTGCCCAAGAAGAAATCCTGTAAGGTACTAAATAAGCACCTGCCATTTTAAAAGAAATGGCAATTGGAAATGAAAATAAAATGTAAAGCATAAAGATCAAGTTGAAGAGCATTTTAAAGTGCTGTTTTATACAGAAGAAACCATAGAGAAAGCCACGGGTCAAAATCAATCAGTTTTAAAAAGATTGCTACTGACGTATTTGAGGGATTACATAACCACAAGTCATTAAATTCAGAAAATTATTATGATGTATTTTTGGTGGCTATATGCCACAAATTCTCAACCATTTCAAAGCTAAAATACAAGGCAAACATCATGTTTTATTACTTCCAGTGAACCACACCTTTAAACCATCAATTTGGTCATTACACAGGCTACTGAGAATTGGTTCCAGAAGACAAATATAGGTCACTGCAATCTGCTATGCAGGCAAATGCCAGGATGTATTTCTGCTCTTATTGTGCTGCTTGTTGGAGAAAGTCATACCTCTAATGCAAGGCAAAAATTGCTAGTTCTGCAGAATTCGCAGAAGTGTCTTTTTAGCTTAAACAAATAGTTCAGTTGGTCCAGTTTATTACTCTGAAAAAATGAGTAACATCCAATACTTTTGAGAAAGGTCAAGAAAATTCTGTAATGCCCAACTGACCAGACGGAAAATATATTCCTGACCTTGGGCAGTCTCGTGTTACATTTACACCTTCAAGCATAAATATCTGTATCTGCTCTGTATTTTTTGCTTTTTTTTTTTTTTAATGCAGAAGTGGGCAATTTTTACACATTTATACTTTTCAAATGCATTTTTGAATAAATAAGTTTTTACATCCTATTTTTTTTCACTCGGCACTGGTCAAGATTTCATTCAGGACAAGTCCCGTTTTACATTCCAGATTGTATTTACAGAGATGAGTACCATAAAATTTTGAGCATCACAAAAATATATGTATCTTCAAGTAATTTCAGTTTCCCATGAAGACTGGAATATGAGGAAGTGCAATGTCCTTTTTTTAATACTAACATCTTCTGTGATACTAATTTAAGTTTCTGTTTCAAAATTCACAGTGTGATCTGGCAGACAGATTGGAGCAGGCAATATCCAGACCATAGAGCTGCCAAAACACTCTTCAGTTATGTGAAAGAAGCCACTTTTCAGGCAAAGCCAGCCCATCACAGGAAACACATTGAGCAAGACTGTCCAAGTTCCATCTCAAACAAAATTATATTTCTTTTTTATGTTGAAGACAATATTTTGTCTTAATTTAGGTGTTTGCTCATTATTTAATTCACCAAAAAGTGGCATATTTTCAACTTCTTACTCTCCAAAGCAGTTACAGTGGCTATCTAAAGACCATAGAAAAAAGTACCCCATGACTACCAGATTAAGGACAAGAGAAACCTTTGCAATGCTGCACAGAAGCAGGGAGAACATAGGGATCACAAAGCAGCTTTTCATCCACTCATCCTCACACTGCCCCCAAGGGAAATCCCAGATTCTACAGAGGCTTTACATCCTGTGGGAAAAGGCACATCCAGAGTACATATAAACAGGGAGGCAGAGATTTCATCCATATTCATCCCAGGCAGGGCTCCAGACTGAGAAAAGATCCTTGAAGAGGCAGTGTCCTTCACCTGTCCCTCCTCATTGTCCCTCAGCTGACACAGAGTTCTGCTAAATGGCACATCGAAAAACTAGTGAAGTGAAAAGTGTCTAATCCTGCAATAGTTTAGGGAAACTATTAGGGAAACAGGAAATATGTTGTGCTAGATTTTTAAGTGCTCATTTCACAGGGACATTTGTGTAAAAAAACCTTTTTCCCAAACAAAAAGATTTTAGTAGGTATCTGTTCAGAATGTGCTTCAGGAGGGCTGACATAGAACATTAAAGACAGACACGAATTTATCTTTGTAATTTTTTATCATATTGTGGTGGTTTGGGCTACAGTAGCTAGTATGGGGATATGTTTTGGATTTGTGATGGAAATGATGCTGATGAAACAAGCATGTTTTAGTTAATCCTGTGCGGTGCTTACAGAGAATCAAGAATTTTTATGCTGCTTGCCTTGAGCCATCAGCAAGAAAGGTCGGGATGCACAAGGATTTGTGAGAGCCAAGAGGCAGGACAGCTTACCCAGATGATATTCCAGACCATTCAGAGCTGGGGGAAGGAGAGGGAAGTGGAGTATGTTCCTCAGCAGCCATCATGCATGATGGAGCCCTGCTTTCCTGGGATTGGCTGAAAACCTGTCTGCCCATGGGAAGGGCTGAATGAATTCCCAGTTTTGCTCTGGTTGCATTCACAGCTTTGCTTTACCTATCAAGCAGACTTCATCTCAACCACAACTTTTTTCTAATCTTTATCCTTCCAATTGCCTCCCCCATTACACTGTGGGGATGTAAATGAGTGGCTGAGTGAGGCTTTGTTGCTGACAGGGACCATGGCAACAACAAACCATGGCATTTATGAGGGTCATAAATTTGGCAGTAAAATAATGAGAATACTGAGGGAGTTTTAAACCTATGAGTTTTAAAATCTCGTTGAAGAAACTTGAAGGAACCTTTTTCAAATTGTGTGTAAATTCAATTCCCATCTATGACTGTAAGCCAGAGAGTTCACTGGAGAAGTGAATGGAAATATTTGGAAAATAGTGATGGATTATATAGTACTAGTTTTTTTCTACTAAACTGACATATAACTTGTCTGATATTGTACATGTGCATATGTGAACAATTTCCACTAGGAATATTTGACTGACCTACATGCCCAGTGGCTTATTTCTTGAAATAAGAAATGGCAACCTTCTTCCTTAATTACTTTGTCCATAAATTCCGTGAAATGGTTATGATATAAAACCAAAGTTGATTGTATGCCCAAAACAAATATTAAACAAACAAACCCACCCCATCCCCCAAAAATCATCAAGCTTTTCCTTAGTATAAGTTGATGGACAAAGTTACTCAAAAAATACACAGCCTGAAACAGAGAATTTTAGTTTGAAGATTCAGAGTATTTCAAATTATTTTGATCAAAGGGAAAAAAGGTCACTTGTAATTCTAAAGAACTGGTGATAGCAATTACAGGAAAATTAATATATGCTTCTTTCTCTCCTCAGAAAATTATAGCTTCTTTCAAAAGCATTGGAGTAAAATAGAAAATGGTCAGGTAATTCTGTACACAGTGTTCCCACTAAATTATATAATATATAATACTGTATTGCATATTACATATTACATATTACATAATTTACATTAAATAATATATCTTATATTTTATATCATCTTATATCTTATATCTTATATCTTATATCTTATATCTTACATCATCTTATATCTATCTTATATCTTATATCTATCTTATATATATCATATATATCTTATATGATCATATATCTTCTATCTTTTATCTTATATATATTTTATTACATATTATATGTATTATATATTAGAAACTTAGATTAATTCCTGGATAAATTCAAGTAGATGAAGAGATATTTTAGCCACTGATTGGATGACCCTTATTGAACTTTGTTCATTAAATCCTGCTAAGGGGTCTTTTAATTTTCTCTGCAATACCACTAAAAATATGAACCTACTTAAATAAAACCTACCACTTTAAGAAGCTGTATGTCTTCTGCAAAGCAGAGTTGGAAACACATCCATTTTGTATTTGACACTTAGTTTCACATGTACATAAATGTGGTAATAGCTCACCTACATGAACATCCTACCCACAGGAAGAGCTTTGCTTTTGAGTTCTATGCATGTATTTTATATAAATGTATGCATATGTATGCAAGAAACTACTTGTTAGCAAATTTTTGGGGGTGGGGTGGGGGAGGGAAGTGGTGGTGAAATAAATGTGTCCTGCATACAGATTTAGGCAATTTTAGGAAAGAGTTGTCAGTTTACAGTTAATTAACAAAAGAAACAGAGGCTGTATGCTTCCAAGACTGGGCAATGACATTAAAACCTTCATTCTGTATTATCCTCATAGAACAGCTGCATTGTCACACAACAGCATCTTAAGTCAATCATTTGTCATGGCTATCTAATGAAAACCAGGGTGTAAAGAGCAAAATGGTGAATGAAAGTATCATGGCAAGGTATTCAGGTCTTACAGGACACTTCTGTAACAGAGAAAGCTATTTCAGACCCCCTTACATGTGTTGAAACATGATCAAAGTTATTGACACCTGACTTACATCCAGACATGACTTACATTAACTCTTCCTTGTCCTTCTGTCAAATTAGCAATTTATAGATTACTGCTCTGGCAGATAGGCTTATATTACAAGGAATTGTAAAATCTACAATGATACAATCCCTCAAAACCAAGCCAAACCAAACCAAATGAAAAAAGAAAACCACAAAGAAATTTACTAGATGTCATTATACTACATGATTTACAATCTGTGAATTCTCACTTCTAATTTTTGGAAGGACCATCTTTTGAAAGTTCAGCTTCACCGAGTTGTTTTAAGACCTGGTGTCCTTCTTGCATTTCTTCTATTATGGTGCAAAACTTGCACTATATCAGAAGAAGAAAAGGCAAGGGCACACAGCTGCTACTATGTGCAATAATTATTACCATTTCTATGCTTTCTCAATCGGTCAAGGAATATTGGGATTAATTTTGCAGGTTGTTAACATTCAATTAGAGAAAGTACAGTTCTGAGTGTGAATTTGGAAGTATATGTTTTATATTTCTTCACTATGTAAAATTTGTTGGTACATAAAAAATTTAATTTTAGTTTAATAATTAGCTGCCAGATATTTTCAAAGCTAAATCATTCTTATCTTAAAGTGGAACTTTGCAAAGAAATAATATACAGTGCAGAAACAGGATACATACATGCATATATATTTTTATTGTATTCTAGGTTAATATATACATCATCTTACCATGTCTCTTGAACAAACACAAATCAAAGCCTACAACCTTCATGACTTTTTCATGGACAACCAAATGAATTTTCACATAGAATATGCAGATTTTTCTTGTAGACCTGCACATAAATTAGTTCTATTTCTATTGAAGTATTGCTTCATCAATCAGCAATGCCCCAGGGGCCAGTTATTACTGTTACAGAAATTCATCTTTAAAGCAGAGTAATGTTTCATCATTATATTTGTGTCATGATTACTCTGACAGGTTAATTTCAAAGATAAGTTATTGAGCATTCAGGAGTATTTGTCAAACAGACAAATGAAAACACTGTGTATATTCATTTTCTGAAACAAGAAGGCAGAACTATTGAAGAGTTGACAAGGACTGGAGTTGAAAGCATTTGCTACATTCTGTATCAGGAATTTCTTAACACTCAACAATGAAAAGAAATAAAAAGCAAAAACAAGTCTTCCAAAATTCTGTGGAATTCTCACAGCCCAGACAATATTTGTGCAGTTCTGGCTCGCTGAGTTATAGAAGTACTGCCTAAACCAGAAAATATCTACTTTTTGGTTTGGAAGCATTCAGAAATATATTTTTTTTCATACTTGTCGCATAAGCAGAATGGTCTTTAAACCCTTTACCTAGAGGATTTCTACATAAAATCTTATGAATATAACATCCAACATGTCATTGTACTGTATAGTCAGCAAGTTAAATGCAGTGATTCTGTGAAGTAGGCATCAGTATGGGAGGAAATAAACACCCAGGGTGATTGTTGAGTCACTAGCCCCAGAGGTATTTAGAAAACATGTAGATGTCTTGGGCACGTGACTCAATGTTGGACTTGGAATTGTTGGTTTAACAGCTGGACTCAATAATCTTAAAAGTCTTTTCCAATCTATATGATTCCATGGTAACATTCTATGATTATTCATTTTCCAGTAATTCAGAAAATACCCTCTGAATATGTCAGCTCATAGCTACCTATAAGAGCAAATTTTCTACGAAGTTTCGAAAAGTTATGCCATAAAAATCAAGTCTTGTGCCAGACATCATAATGGAAGTATCTAAACCCTTGAACCAGATTTGAAAATATATGCTCAATATTTATAACTGCTTATGGTTATGAAAAATAACGACAATTACTAAAACTGAGTAACTCCTCCCCATAAATTTATGAGGGTACATATTTATGTCTTTAACACTTCTATCTAGCTTGTAATTCATCAGACTTGAGATTCCGTAAGATTTAACACTGAATTGATTTTCCATTTATGATGTGTAACATATCTGTTAAACTTCCATTTAAGCTGGTTACCCATTACAAATGAAAGACAAAAAAAGGCACCAAGAAGGATGTTATTAGGAACTATTATTTGTATAGTATTGCAAGTTTTCTTGTATTTGACCAGCTTTCAAAATGAACAGGTCTGTAAATCTTCTGGAATGTGATGGTCATCACTAGGTACAACTTTCAAAAACAGAAATGCTACATGCATCCCCAAATAAAATTTTACATCTTTCGAATCAACTTGCTTGCCTTTGTGGTTTAGAACATATCCATATGTCTTGATATCCTAATTTAAATGGGTCTGTCTAGAAGCTTGAGGTTGCACATGACAACAAAGATGACAGAAAAAAAGTTGTGTATAGAAAATAAAAATAGATTATTAAAAACAGGCTATACCTGTCCCTCAGCAGTTACAGCTTTAGCTTTTATTCCCTCACCCTGAAGTCCTGACTTCACTGACTGTAGTGAAGCCTGTTTCTCCCACCTGGTGTCTCTGAAGCAGTTACTGGCTTAAAATATACAAACACACATTACTAAACACACCTGGAAACTTTTTTCCCCCCTAAGACTGTGTCAATAAACATCTCTTTTGACAGGATTTTGGAAAGCGTTTGTGCATGATTGCATGCTTCAAATTCGGGATTGCTTCTTGGTTGGATAGTCAGGGCAATTTTGTGAAAGAAAACAGAGGAAAGTTTAGCAGAGCTGGATAAGCTCCAGCAAATACATGTGATGTGTAGGACTTTTTTCTTTATTCTTTTCAAAGCTTTTAACTTCTGTTAATCTTTATATTTTCAATTGCTCTTCCCACAGACAACATGAAATATGAAGATTCTGCCATTTTGATCTGATATTTGATTCAGGTTACTTGCTTTAGACTAGATCAAGCAAGATTTTCTATCCAGGTGCCAGGATAGCAAGATCTGTTGGTTCCTACACCTATACAGGTTGTCCTTTCAGTCATCCATGACTCATGCTAAGGGAGGAGCAGAGGCTTGTGCTGTGAACTATAAATGGATTTGAAAAAATCCACTTTTTTTTTTTTAATCAAGATTTTTGACATGTGATAAAACGACCATAAGCCCTTTAAAATGTCCTTTTTCAAATTAATCAAGCATGATATAACACTGTCTTGTATTCTGTTCCACCAATGCTGTGATGAAGACAGGAAAACATTTATCAGTGTCATATCTTTCTTCACAAAAAAAGACATAAGAAAAAAAGGCTCCACTTGTGAAATAAGGCTTTAAGCAGTAGAGTACATCGATACAGGATGTATTTTATGCTCTGTGCCCATCACTTACCTTCTCTATTTGCTGTAATCAGCAAAAGATGTAACAATAAATTTTTTTCCTGCTTGGAAGAGCAGAAAAGTGGCCCACATGGCACGCTACTGCAACATGCCCTGAACAGTCATAGGGGAGGAAGTAGTTATTTTTATTGTGAAAGTGGTGTGTCCATTCCTTCGTTCTTTATTATTACTTGTGTCCATAACAGGAGATGTAATGGTCCTCTAATCCCTAGCATTATACATATTATGAGAAAACAGGCCTGCCCTGTAACAGAAAGGTCAGGATTTAACAATTCAACTGTTGCAATAATTTTGTCCTAATTCCATGGTAACAAGACGGTCAGTTGCTTTCTGTTTGCTGCACCATCACAGAAAGCAAGATGATTGACTTTAGCAAAGAATAATTGGAGGATGAGTTCTTCTTTTTTCATGTAATGTGGTACAGTCCTTTCTTATTTGGATCAACATTCAATTTAAAATAGATTTTTCCATAGTATTTGCAGGTCAGTGAGCCAAAGCTTTCCTTCTTGAAATATAGGAGCAACTTCTCAATTTCCTGTGATGCATATAGATCTACATGGCAAAACAACTACTTTGGCAGCACAGAAAAAATTGCATTTTTGGCAGAGTAAGAAAGGAAAATAAAATGGTCTAAACTCAGGAAAACTGATGAAAATATTTGGAAGGATACAAACGTGAGTTGGAGTTGTATGGTGATTATCTGAATATAATATTTCTATATAAAAATTGTTTAAATATTATAAAGGCTTTTGACCTGTATAAGGCAATGTTTAATGATATCTTTTACAGGATTAATTCTGTGAAAATCACACATGCGGGAGGATAAGTAGACAGTAGACTACATAGCAACTTCTTTGCAAGCAGCACCATTGCCTTTAAGACCATGGGTTCTCCCAAGTTATTTGTAAAGATCTAATCATTCTCATAAAAAAATGAGGATTTAGGTCAATTACAGCATAATCTCTGAGAGAGGGGAATAAAGGTGATGTCATTTGTCAGGCATTGGGGGAACTGCAGAAAATCAGACACTGTTTTTTTAGCTCATAAATATTATAAATACTATAAAGGATCAAATCAGCTGCACAGCACAAGCAAAAAAAATGGAAGACTACTGGGTAAGAGGAGGTACGACTTCTTTTCTCTCTGGGCCTCCAAACACATATATTTAAATTAAAAAAAAAAAAAAAAACAGGCTATGATAATAAGGCTTACCTCCTTCGTATGGTTTTGGCTCAGGATCTGACAGCACACTCCATCCACATACACAGAGGATGAACGGTACCAAGATGCGTTTCTTTGTCAACATTTCCTCCACCTCTCATCTCATACACTTAGTCTTCCAGCAATACAGCAGTGCTCTGACTGCTAAAGACTTCCTGCCAACCTGCTTCCTTTTGTTCTCTTCATAGTGGGACAATAAAGCTCTCATTCAGTTTGGCAGAAAAAAAGAAATACCTTCAGCCAGTATCTGCTTCACAAATAGCCTCTCTGTCTCCTTTTGTTCACCAGACTGAGTGCCATCTTAAAAGTTCAACATGACCCAGCAATGTACTCCCAGCCCAGAAAGCCAACAGTATCCTTTTGATGTGCATCAAAAGAAATGTGACAGGAAAGTAAAAAGACCTGATCGTCCCCCCTGCTCATCTCTCATAAGACCCCATCTGGAGTACCGTGTCCAGCTCTGGTGCCCAACACAAGAAGCACTTGCACCTGCTGAAGTCCAGAGGAGAAACATGAGCATGATCAGAGGGCTGGAGCACCTCTCCTGTGAAGACAGGCTGAGACAGTCAGTGCTGTTCAGGCTGGAGTTGGCTCTGGGCAGGTTTTACAGCACCTTCCAGAATCTGAAGTGGCTCTACAGGAAAGCCAGAGAAGGGACTTTGTAAAAGGACTTGTAGCAACAGGACAAGAGGAAATGGCTTCAATCTGAGAGAGGGTATGTTTATATGAGATATAAGGAAGAAATTCCTTACTGTGAGGGTGATGCAACACTGGAACTGGGTACCCAGAGAAGCTGTGGATTCCTCATCCCTGGAAGTGTGCAAGGCCAGGTTGGGTGAAGCTTTGAACAAACTGTGGAAGGTGTCACCTTGAAACTTGAATTTTTAACATCTCTTCCCACTCAAACTTTATCATTATTTTACTTTGTCTTTTAAGAATGAGTTTTAAGGGCTATTGTATTCATACAGTCATTAAATGGTTACTGCCCCACCTACTGAGGAAAATACATTTATGCTGCCTTCTGACTGAGAATGGAAGATTCACAGCAAAATTCTAGGAAGGATGAAATCTTATCAAACATGTATATTTATTTATAGGAGTAAGGAGAAGGCAGATTCACTGAAACAGACAAGGAAAGCCCAGGGGAATAATGGCCTTATGCCAATATCATCTCTGAGTATTCAGTGTTTTGATTCAAAAAATAATTTTAATTTCTATGCAATTGGGACATCTCATTCCTCATTTTTCCAAATGGTTGTGAGCTCACTTTTTATGCAATATAATGCTTAATATTAATCTTAATTTATGATGTGTAAAGTAGTCAATAATGCATATCATATAGATGTCTTCTTTGTGCTTCATTTAAGCAACTGCAGTGTGTGGAATAGATCATTTCTCGAGGTAAACAGCAAGTCACCTTGATTTACACTAGCAGAAAATTTGGCTTGGTAACTGTAAGTCAGACACTTATGTAATTAAGTCAAATAAAATTAGAGGTGGATTTAGGGTATTTAAAAAACTTTCTGTCTTCAATTTCAGCCGTGGAAGCTCCAGTATTTCAGTTACAGTGAAACTAAGCTCAAGGAAAGATGCAGGATGATTATTAATCAATAACGACATTTTGTCTTGGAAACTAGTGATTCATGGAAGGTTTTAGGGGTCATTGTAGATAATCAGCATGACCTTTTAGCACAATACTGCAGTGAAAGGGCCTAAGGAAATCTTTGTATAGATATCTATATAGTGGATAATAGAAGGGGGAAAAAAGCAATTTGGCCTCTTTACATTCCACAGGCAAAATTGCTACCAGAATGCTCTCCCATTTCAGTGTCTTCGCAGCATGCAAGATATGGTAAGGCTGAGCACAGGTTAAACAAGAGACACATGGAGATCAAGCACTGGACATAAATCCTATGGTGTAAAATTGAGGTTGCTGATATCCAAGAAGTCCCAACATTACTCCATCTGCACGGTTGGGTGCTACTGTTGAAGGAAGAACAAGTTGGGGTATGACTGGGTGGCAGTCCTGGCAGTAACCACCACAAAATATTGGAAATCAAGATCTTGAGGGATGGAAGAAAGAGAGCAGCAAACCACAGATTCTGGACTTAAAAAAATTATGGCTGTATGAGGATCTCAAGCACAGGAGAAAGTTACAGGGACCTAATGAACATGGTTTGTTTTCAAACATGAGATGAGTCATCTAGCCACACAGTGGAACTAAATGCTTAAACAACTGCTGATATCAGTTCAGGTGCATCCCAGGAAAAAAACACAGAAGTTTTTGTTGTTTAACTTGCTGATTTTGAAATCTAGAGTGCCTGAAGAAGATAGTATTTTCATTATGTATCTAATTTCATAGTTCTATGACAAGAAACAAACAAAAAAGCCCCCAAAACAAAAAGTGAAATAAAATACTCTTTCCTACAAAATAATGTCAAACTTAAAGCATTCCAAAATAGAATATATATATTAACAAAGAAATTTTTAATATTTTCAAGGCATACAAAATTATTTTGATATACATTTATGAATGAAATTATGCAATATTTTAATAGACCTTATTTCCTTAATGATTAGAAAAATTTATTTTAATTTAAGCGTGAAGGCACCAAGTTGTTGGCACAACTGGAATCATTCCTTCTTCCAATTTAATATGAAGTTTTTAAAAGCATGTACACTTTAAAGATTTTAATTTCTTTCTGCGTGAAATTTCTAGGTTTCTCAGTTGTATATTAAAACAGTTCCAACAGAATGAATGATAATGTCTTTCTAGCCATGGAGGTTGTACCATTTTGAAAATGTATTATGGGGGCAAGTAGATTGCAATTATTGTAGAAAACAAGCACAGAACTTTCATATTTGGTGCAGCAATGCTGACAAATGATACTAGAAAATGAAAAAAAAAAAGATAATATACACATAGTATTTGTGGAAACATTTTTACATAATATTTGTGGAAAAAATCAGTAACAAATTAAATATTTTCCCAACATATAAGCATGTAATCACAAAGAGGCTTTCAAATATTTTCTCCAAGTTACTTGGGCTTCTTTCAGAACAGAAAGAGCCCATGATCATCCCCCACTCAGAGAATTATGATATTATTGTCTTAGTGTTATTATTCAGATAGGTTACCAAAGACAAAAAGCCTGTCTGAGCAGCTGGAATGTCAGTGAATGGATCATACACAGAATGAATGCAGTCTTTGATCTAGAAGAAGGTGTCCCTGCCCATGGTAGGGGGATTGGAACTGCATGACCTTTAAGGTCCCCTCCAACCCAAATTATTCTATGATTCTATGATCTTGGGCTTCTGTGCCAACAGTTGTACAGTCCTAAAATATATTAGGAATTGCTTGTTCTTAAATAATTTATTCTTTTGATGACAAGCTATTACTGTGAAACATTCAAAGTGAGTTTTAACTGACAGGAGCAAAACTTAAAACAAATTCATCTTTCTGTTTGACCTCAACATAATGCTTAAACAATGAGAGATGACAGAGTGTGAGTAATGAAGCTATAATTCACACCTTGTGCATGAGTAGGTACAACAGTGGAGCCTGAGTGCTGTTAAATTCACAAAGTGTAAAATATTATGCCATAACTCAACAACAAGTCAACTCTTAATTTAAACAAATAAATAGAATTGGAACAAGGTAAAAAAATGCCAAGCAGCAAAACTGATACTACGGCTTGGTAATTTTGTGTCATATTACAGCTGTAAAGAAGCGTTTCTAGATATTCTTCACCCATGTGGAAAAGATAAACAACATTCTCCTGTAGGTTTTCAGAGGATTTAGGAGTGCTTATCTACAAGCTGCCAGACCAGGTGAGCTCTGAGTGACGTGTGCTGTGCTTGTGCTCAGCTGCTGTGAGGTGCATGGGTACGTGATCCAGCAGCAGCTGGACAGAGGTACCCCAACCAGGAGAGCTGAAACACTCGTGTAGAGACAGGAAAACAAGGGCGAGATTTTAAAATTCTTGGTTCTGAAAATATAATTGATATGTGATGTAGGTAACACAGGGGTGTATCTTACAATGCCCTTTTGCTTTTATATATAGCTTCCAAGTCAGTGACCTTAAATTCAGTAGTCAGTGTCCATGGACCTTTTCGAAAGATTATTTAACTATTTGTGCATTTGACCTTCAGCACAAAGGCAGGATAAAAAGAGGTAGGAATTTCATATTTGTCTGGGGTTTTTAACATACCTACACAGTTAAACGACTGCTTTTTTGTTATTCCAGCTAAGAATAATATTTTCATTGCAAGTTTTGTGCAAGAATCATTGTTTTCTGGTAATGTTTATTTATTATTTCAATAAGCTTTTAATGCACTTTTCTTCCAAAAATTAGAAATTTAAGATTTACGAAACTTATTTTGCTTTTTCATCCTTTTAATAATGAAGAAACAACAAAAGAAGTCAGATCTGGATTCAGAATAATAAATAAAGGCTTTCAAATGCAGGTAAATTAGAGAAATCAGTTAGCCAGGCAGGACATTATTTTCTCCAACTGAAATGAAAGCAGTTAGAAGTAACAAATCTGAACCTGACACGGATTCTGTCAATGTCTTTTTCAGTTTCTAAAAGTTAGCAATTAGGGAGTTTTTATTTTATTTTTATTTTATTAAAGTTATTTTTATTTTATCAAAATTTTCCATGAGGAATTAAAATATTTAGTTTGGATTTAGATGCTGAAGTCATTATCTCTTATTTCTGGGTACTCAAACTAAATCTAGTGTCGATTACATCAAAGATGTTTTTCATTGTCACCTATGAAAAATCATAAATTCTGAGGTTTTAATTTCATTTCTTTTTCTATCTTCATTGCATGTGTTTGAATTTTCATAAGGAAAGGACTTTTCAACTACCCCAAAGTATTAATTTAAAAATTAAAATGCATTTAGGTATTTAATTTATGTTATTCATAACATAACCTTGTAAAAATCTTCATTGAAAAGCAAGATTTGCATCAAACTTGTTACAGCTACAGTAAAAACAAAGAAAACAAATTATTCAAAATCGACACTGAAAGGACTCTTAGGAGTCTTAATGTAGCTAGAATTCAATAGATAAAATGTGAAAATTAATAATCTTTCAATAAATATATCTGTTAAAATTTTAAATGTTCCATCTAGTTCTGAGCACTGGAAGAACTGAATGGAAAAGTTCTGGGAAGAGTGGAAAGTGTTTCTGTTTTTCATATAAAACTAGTTCAGAAAAAATGTATTTCTAAAAGAAAAAAAAAATGAATACCATTATGGATGCAGAAGAATTATAGTCTGTGCTTCTTCTTCAACATAAATAAGCAAATTGTTATATAAAAATAATAATAAACTACTAAAAATACTGAATACATCATTTAGTCTGAAACTAAGTTGTTAAATAGGTAGAAAGTATATTTTAACCTATCTATTCTTATGTATTAGAACACATTGCTCATAAAAGTAACATACTTATGAGGTATATTCATTGCTTCTCAAACTTCATAAAATAATCATTAACATATGTTTAAAATGTGACTGATATTTTTTTATACCCATAATACAAAATAGGTAACACACTCAACAGTTCAAAGAAAACAAGAATTACAGGTTTCTTCATAATCTGTGGGTAGCTGGTTTGGTAAAAATGGCCTAGAGGTAATTATCCATCCTCTTTTGTAGAATATTTTTAGAAACAAATACCTCAATTTAATGAAGGCAATCAGCGGTTATAACACTTCAGACTGCTAAAACAACTTTATGCAGTATTATCAGTTAAAATCTGTGTAACTGAACACTTAGAACAAGAGCTACAAGACAAGAGAAACTTTATTCATTTCTTCAGAGGAATATGACGAATAGTCATGAAAATTAAGTACTTTCTATTGCACCAAGAACACAATATAGTGCAAGAAAGAAAAATGCTTCATCTTCAGTCTAACAGTAAGTAACTCAATCTCTGATCTGAAACAAGAGCTCGAATATGAAAACGTAAAAAAAAAAGGAGCAAGTGTGCTCTACTCTTAACCAGCAGTAAAATGTTTGGAATAAACTCTTTGGATTTCCAGAATTACATTAGTGTTTTTGTTATTTACATTAGGAACTACTGGATCTTTGGGTACCAAGAATGGAATGCAACATTGAAAAGTACATGGCACATCAATGACTTTATTTTTCAGTATTTCATATAAATTTTGGAACCATGGAATCATTTAGTTTAGAAAAGAGTGTTGAGTTCAGCCATTAACCCATCACTGCCTAGTCCAGCACTAAACCACATTCAGTGACACATCTACACATCTTTTAATTATCTCCATGGATGTGAGTCAATAATTTACTTGGGTAGCCTGTTTCACTGTTTGACAACCCTTATAATGAAGAAATCCTTTCCTAATATCCAATTTAAATCTCTCTAGGCTCGACTTAAGGCCATCTCTTCTTGTCCTGTAACTTCTTACTTATATCTTATTCTCTCTCACACAAAAGAACTCCCAAAGAAAAAGGGGTTGGTTCGTTGTACAATACATGAACATGTAGAACCCACCTATTAACAATTAGCAATTCCTAATATTTTAAGGTCTTCCATAATCTCATGTGAATAAAGAACAGCTTTCCAGCAAGCACAACAGAATTGATATGGGAAAATAACATAGAAGAGTGCACAGACTCACAAAAACTTGCTGTGGGAGTTGGACTGTACCTAGACAATAGGAACCATTCTTAGTTGATGATAATTTTAGAGAAAAGGTGGCAAGTGCATGCATACAACAGATTAGATAAATGATTGACAAAGATTGAAATGTCACTGTGGCAACAAATTTTAGAGAGTAATAATTTAGCAGGATTTAAAGATGAAGATTAATTATCTGTTAATTTACTTACAGTCTTTTGTTTTCCTTGAAGTATTATTGTTTTTGCATATACTGGGTCTCACAAAAAGATGTTGTGTTCTGAATTTTTTTCAGTTTCATTAAAACTTTTGCTATTTGATATTATGTTTAAATGGCTCCATGAAATGGGTATGCCTTAGTGATCATTATGAAATTACTCTGTTTAATAGTTTAAACACAAATCTTTAAAAGCTAGTTAGAAGTGTTAGATGAATCTTGCTGTCCACCAGGACTCCTAGGCTCTCACCATGGAGCTGCTTTCCAGCCCCTGGAAATCCAAATGTGAATTGGTGCATGGGGCTATTCCTCCCAAGTACAGGAGATCCATGTGTCTTTTCCACCCAAGAAAGAAACACACATCCACAGCTTTTAAACACCTAACCTATAGGCTGTTCATTCAAATACATTTTTGAGAATTAAGAAATGTAATTCAATTTCTACAGAGAGAAAAGGAAGTTATTTTTAAGAACTTGAAATTCCACTTCTCTTAAGCTTTGTGAGGTTCCTATTTTTCCATTTCTCCAACCTGTTGAGATTCCTCTGGATGGCACATCCATCTAGTTTATCTGGCCCTCCTTCCAGTTTTGGTTTCCAGACAAAGTTCATGCTGCCAACAACCCTTTAAGCCCAGAAGTACAGCCAGTTTTCAATTTGCCTCACTGTCCACTTGTCTAGCCTGTATTTCATCAGTTTGTCAATGGGGATATTAGAATAGACAGTGATGAAAGCCTTGCAAAAGTCAAGATAAATATCTCCTTATCCACCAAGTCAGTCATTTAATTATAAAAGGCTGTCAGCTTGGTAAGGCAGTGTTTTGCTTTCAGAAAGTCTATGTTGTTGCTCAACTTCCAGTCACTTCCTTGTCCTTCTCAAACTTGAATTTTGTCAGGACATCCTTGTTCATCTTGCAGGCCTCCTGTGTCCTTGGCTTTATTTTCTGCTCAAAGAATGGGCCATTCTTGAGCTTGTGGAATCTGATATCGGAAAGGATGAGGTGATCCCTCCTTTCTCCAGGATGATCTCCCATGGATTCCTGCAAGAAAAACCTTGATCAGGTCAAAGTCTGCTGCCCTGTTTTCCAGAATTATTATTTGTTTGCCTTGTTTTTTTCTCAGGTTCCTGGATTCCACCTTCTCATGATCACAGCAGCCAAAGATGCCTTCAGACCTTTACATTCCTCAAGAGATCTTTTCTGTATATAAATATCATATCCAACAGGGCCCCTCCCCCATATCCATATCCATATCCATATCCATATCCATATCCATATCCATATCCATGCCTGTAAACCTTCACTGCAGTACTTCAGGTGCGTGAGCTATCCCAACACATCTCTGGGATCCTATTTCCGCCCTAAACCTCTGTGTGGACCTCTAGTTCCTCCCTGTGTGTCCCATTCTCTGTGCATTAGTACAGGCACATCAGAGAAGCATGGAGTAATGCTGATTTTCCAGGAAAATATGAAGATCTTTCCCTTACACTGTTCTCTTAGCACCTCTTCATTTGTGTGCAGAGGCTTGGGGTGGGACTCCTTCCCTGATTTTTTTGCTATAAGGCATTTCATGCCCGCATCTCCTTTCTTCCCTTGTTTGTAACCTGGTTCACTATTTCTTCACTTGCCTATGAGTTGCCACCTCCCAGGAGGATTCATGTTGCAGGTTTCCTAACCAGATTGACCAGTCTCCTGGCATTGCTTTCTTAAGCACATGATATATGCAAACTTAATAATAGTGGCCATCAATGACATAATTATTGTATCCTAGAGAATATTCAACTTATTCCTGATATTTTCCTAATCCTTCCCAAGACCTTATCCTTAGCCTTATCAGAGTAGTAGATAAATATTAAATATCAGATGAGGATGCAAAACAAACTAAATTAAATGTCTCTGTTGACCTAAATTGAGTCAGTCTTTAGAAATTTTTAGTTTTTCCAGTAGAACATATGTTAATAACAGATGTAAGAGAAGATTCTGAGGTTACATTACAG
>PYHW01010409.1:5400163-5486622 GCA_013186435.1 Turdus rufiventris | reverse complement strand
TGCTATGGAATATTAACTACCAGTTTCTCTCCTCCTCAAAATGTTGGCAAGTATTAGCCAGCCGGGTTTCAATGATTATTGCTAAATATGTCTAAATGTTGTTGTTTTTTTCCTCCTGGCCTGGCAGTACTCTTAAAACAAATATGGTTTAAACTTCCCCATGTGAAAACATCACAGTACAAAACTCCCTATATTTAAATCAAGACAAATTCTACCTTCCTTCAAATTAGGGAAAGCTGCATGCTTTGTATCTTTTGTTTTTGATGAGAATACAAGTTGTAATGCAGGTCTGTAGTCCAACCTCCAGTCAAAGCAGGGTCAGATATAATTTCTCAGATTTGTGCCAGTCAAATCCTGACAACCTTCAAGGACAGATATTGCAGAGTCTTCCTGGAAAACCTCTTCCAATGATTTGCTGTCCCCATGATGAAAAGGTTTCTCCTGTACCTGTGTGGGTGCTCTAATTTCAGCCTATAGAAATTTCTCATGTCACCATTGTGAAGAGTCTGGCTCCATGTGCTTTATAATCTCTTCAGAATGACCAGGGCTGCTGTTAACATCTGCCCAAACATGGCTTCTCTCCTGACTGATGAAGACTGGCTCTCCTGCACTCTCTTTCTAAGGAAAGTACTCCATGCTCTGACCGTCATGGTTGCTTTGTGCTGAATGCACTCAACTTTATTTATATTGTTCTTCTACTGGGGTCCCAAAACTGGGAACTGTACAATTCCATTAAAGTATTTCAGCTAAATAATAGATATTCCATTAAAGGACTGGCCACAGTGTTTTCAATTACAATTACGAGTATTTTCAACAGCAATTTTTCTTCATATATTTCAAAGATGAAACAGAAGAAAGCATCTGGCAGTGTTCAAGGCCAAGCTGGATGGATCTCTGAGCAACCTGGTCTAGTGAGAAGAGTCCCTGTCCATGGCAGAGGGGTTGAAATGAGATGATTTTTAAGGTCCTTTCCAACCCAAATCATTTTTTGATCCTGTGAAGTCTTCTCTTGTTTTAAATGAGTGGTCTGGAAGAAGTAAGATCACTGCAGGGTTGTGTAAAGAGAGTGATTTACTGTGCAGGTTGCTAATTTAAAATGTATTGTCAGTGGCAAATAACAGAATTGCTATGCACTTTTCACGTGTGATATTAAAAACTACTTTGAAAATGCTTCCCTTCTGTCATTTGTTCCTTAGGTGGCCTTTAAGGACTGTTGACAAATTTGAGAACTGTAGGAAGCATTCAAAAAAAGGGTCACCTCAGTAATAACTGCTTGAGAGATTACAGATTTCTACATCAGATTCTGTCTAATTTTCTTATATACCTAGAACCTTTCTCAAACGACACCATAAGCAGTAACATATGCTAGATTTTATAGTCTGTTAAATAATACCCTGATTTTAGCAATAATTATATCTTTTTTCAAGTAATGATAATTAGTGTTTGGAAGACTAAAATATTGAAGTTTGTTTAATTAGCAAACAAACAAAAACTTCTGAAATACCAAGGATAACTCATGAAAACATAAGTGCTTTTTTATTATTATTAGATTTTTACTATTTTATATTTCATAACATGAAACAGACTGCAATGCTTTTTTTTTTCAAATGATAGTTTAATGATTTGAGCTCTCACTAAATGATTGTCATATTTAAACTTTGTTGAGATGTGCAAGTAATTGCCAAAATTGAGTGTGAATTATAAAATATGTAGATTGCTGGAATGAGAAAGGTTATGCTTTATTTCAAACAATTATTTTCCAGTATTTATTTATAAATTTATTTCTCATATTAATCTTGTCATTTACATCAGAAATGGAAGATTGAGCTGGGTTCTTTATTTTTTTCCCCCAGGAGTTAGTTCTTAGTAGTCATTTACTTGATCAGAGTGGAGTATAACGATGAAAAAGTCTCCTGGACACAGCTGTTTTATCTGTGGGTAAGACATCCCATCATTAAGCTCGGAAGCTGCTTTTTCCTCCTTTTTCTTCTCAAGGAGAAAGTGCAGAGATAGGAGTGAGAAACTCAGGGCACTAGAAGGAGGTCAATGAGAAGGACTGAGTCTTCCCTTTGAAAAATGAGGATTTCTTCTGGCTGTGAGCGCTGCAGCTGGGGTCCATGCTTTTGTGATCTCAGAGAATGTTACTGTGTACATTACACAGACTACGCTTGCAGCCTGTTTGGAAACTAAACCTGGGCCAAAATGCAGGAGCTCACTTACACAGAAGAGATTCAGAGATCAACTGGTGACAATGTGACTGGAGATAAGAGTCAGGTCCCCAGACACAAAGGAAGTTAGGAACAAGAAATGCTTATTTCAAAGCTCTAGCAAATAAAAGGAGAAACAGTCAATATGGAGAAAATAGCAGACTGTGTACAAAAAAGTAAATCTTTAAATATTTTACTATAAAATGATATGGCAACTTATATATCAGGGAATAAATGTATCATCAGCTGGACTGGGAAAATATACTACTATGATCAGGCTGTTTTTAATCACTTCTTGTGCCTGAATCTCTTCCATCTACTATTAGCCATTGGATCAGTGGCAGGAGAGTGAGCTGACAAGATAATTGCTCTTGTCTACAGTCACAGTAGTTGAACAATGACCCTCTAGACCTGATGTTGGTGGGGAGATGTTAAGTACTTGGCTCTAGGCCTGCTTGTTTTGGCTCTAAAATTTTACTTCAGGGCTCTAAAATTAAGTGAGAAGGGTTAGATTTGTCTTTAAGCCCATAATTTTGCAGACTCTTCAGATATTCAGTAACTTTTTACTTGATTCCAGGATATGTGCTTGTCCTCTGGAGCTGTGTCTGTCCTGTGAGAGAGAAAAGCTTAAAAAAATGGGTTCTTGAAGGCATGTTTTATAGGGTACAAAAAAGTTTTGGTTTAAGGTTGATTATTCCTACTTATTTTCCAAACAGACGTAAATCACAAATCTGTTCTACATTGGTCTACGAAAGGCATAGCAATATGAAATTTAGTTAAAAGTTTAAAGCTGTATGAAATTCTTTTAAACTTTTTGAGATGTGCATGCATTAAAAAAAAAACCAAAACAACAAAACAAAACAAACAAACAAAAAAAAAACAAACCAAAAAAAACCCCAAACAAACAGAGAAATCAAATGAATACAATTATTTAGAGTACTGTGGCTGAGTGCCTTGGCAATGCTGTTTATTTTTTGGAAGTATATGTATTACTTTCTGTCAGCTAATTCTTCAAAAATGAGAAGAAAGGACTTTCTACCAATACAAGAGACTGAATTGCATTTGACAAATTGTCTCCAGTCAAATATTCTTTATAGGAGATAATTGGAAGAAGCCATTTTAAGTCCCAGTAGCTGTATCACAGTGAGGGCTACTTACAAAATTATCTTTTCCCTGTAGTTGAAGGAATGAACAGTGGTATATATGTGACAGTCAGAGCTGAGATGAAGTGTGCTTCTACTTCAACTATAACACAAATGGGAATAACAGGTGCAAGCTCTACTATACGTCAAAAGCGAAGTAACTTGAAGAGCTATGCTGAATACTGATAAAAAATATTCTCAGTACAAAAATAAGATTCAAAACAAGGAGGTTTGCTATGGCAAAAATAATAGTAGAAAGAAGAAAATGTGTTCTCTTTTTCATCTAATGATTTCAGTTTATAGTAGAGAGGTTAATTGAGCATACCCTGTTAATGTTCAGATTTTAAACTTTAGGAGCTTTAATACCTTAGACATGTAACTTATGGATAAATTTTAGGATGCAATTGAAAATATCATCTTTAATTCCCTGAATAACCAAAAGAGACAGATGCCTTTGAAGATCTTTACAGGGACAGTCTTTCTTCTTAAGTGTTCAACCATACACAAGTACAAGGTTTTTTCTATAGATTTGCAAAGACATCTCTCCAGTGAATATTGACATTTTATTTGAGTGAATTGCTTTTCTCCACTACCATCTACATTTTAGGCATAAGAGCATTGAAAGAGTCAAGCAGGTTAGTCCAGAAAACTCACCATTCACTGTTAGTGGAACTGGAGCAAATAAATTGGTGCAGAGGCATACAATTTGTACCCATCCCAAGAATTAACAAAATTATATGCTTATTAACAAAACAGTATTATTAGTTTCAAAAACTTTGGACCTAAATATCTCCAACTCAACTGAAATATGACAATAAACTTGTTCAGTATTCTCTTGTGATGCTCCAAATATACAAATATCCATTGTTATTATATTCCTAGCTACTAGCTAGTGAGGTAATAATTTTTCTCTCAAAGTTTAAGAGTGGCGAGGAAAGAAATTACAAAAGGACTAATCAAATTAGTTTATTCTCTAGAACTGAACAAGAAGAAGGCATTACTGCATACAAAAGTAAAAGATTGAGAGTTGCAGGCATTTTCTTGGTGTATTGGACTCATCTCCTTGGGTTGAATGTGCAGATAAATCTTTTCTGATAACGATTTTAGTTGATTTGAAACATATGACATATGACAAAGATTAGGTTTTACTCTTCTCAGGAAACATACAGATGTAGAAGCACACTGGCCTAAAGGCATGCCTAACTGGGATATTTTCTGGTGTACCTATCATTTGAGAAAAGGATTCTCCAAGAGAGTTTGTGTTATGGAGACAGGATGCCTTCTTATTCAATGATGTTTTAGTGAGACAGAAGTTTCTGAACAGAAATCAGAAGCGAGACAACATTAGTTATTTTCAGAACAGAAATTAATAAGGAGAGTAATGAGCTGTACAGTTTGAAGTGAATTTTTGAGCATGGGTACAGCCTTCTCTGAGAATAAATGCTGGGCTTAGCCTCAAGTTGCATCAGATCAACACAACTTATAAACACTATATTAATTACTAAAATTTCATGTAGTTGTGCACCTTGGGGAAAGAACACACAGGAGAAAACTTATTAATAGAATTACATAGCTTATGTAATTTTTCCACTCTATAAAGAAATGTTTCAGAAGGGTTAATTCTTCAACTTTAGCTTTTGCTTGAAACATTTTCTGAAGTCTTGTCTACATGGTATTTAACACAACTCTTAAGCAAGCACCTTGTTGGCAATTATTTCTTCATTCTGAAACAGTTGCTTTGGATTTAAGATATTTAAACTGTTAATTGCTAGGATCACTTTCATTACACATTCCATGCTAATGGCAAAATATTATAAATATTTTAGAAATGGACTGTGTAATAAATCAAAGGTAGCTATTAAGGAACAGTTATTTAAATCCATGAAGATATTTTCTCCAGTTGTGCCATCTCTTTCAAAGTTTGCAGAGGAATTCTGAGTTTGGAAAATTAACTTGGTGAGTTCTTTGGGTAGAAAGAGATCTGTCTGGCCTGTCAGCAAAATTTCAAGTACTTAGGGCTCGGTTAACAACCTAACAAAAGGTTAAGTACTTCTCAAGGCACAGATTCCATATGCTTACGATTACAGGGCACAAGGGGAAATATGAATGTCTCCATTCACTTGGAGTTCAGTCTGCCTAGACTTCGAGGAAGAATCTTATGAAGGTTAGAGTAGCCAGGTCATGAAACATCTTCACTTAAGGCCACCTTTTAGCCAAAAATGCCAGAACCATATTGACAGCATAGATATCAGTGGCGAGGACACTTAACTGGATATACCTCATGTTTTTTCTGGAAGAGATATGCATTTCCTATTAGAACAGTATTAAAACGAAAAAAAAAAGAAAAGTCTTTTAGGCATACAGAGTACAAATGAACACCTTCCCAAGCTTCCCACTTCCTTGCCTGCTACCTGCCTTCAACTATTAGAAATTAGGATTTCTTCCAGGGACGTATGACTATGTTCTGTATGTCAGAGGAGATTGAAACTGCATTCATGGAACAATTTGCCTGAATGTCAACCCTTCTTAGCTCCTTTTTGCTGTGGGTGTGTTGGATGACTGAATCTTTCACTGAAAAAATTATTGCACATTATATCACATGACCAACTTCACATATATCCAGTGAAATTTATTTGGCAAAAAGCACAAATAGAATCCGAAGTTGTTATAAACAAGCACTTGAATGAATCTGACTGTGTTTTCTTCGATAAAATGAAAGAGAACAAAAACTAACTCAGGAAAAAAAAAAAAACAAAAAAAACCCCAACAAAACAAAACAAAAAAAACCAAACAAAAAACCAACAAAAAACAAAAACCAAAAAAACCCAAAAAACAAAACCACAAAAAAACGTAAAAACCCAAAACAAATAAATCCAAAAAATCCCCAAAACATCAAAACTCCAAATCAAAAAAAAAAAAAAAACCNCAAAAAATCCCCAAAACATCAAAACTCCAAATCAAAAAAAAAAAAAAAAACCCAAACCCTTCCTTCCAACAGCCAGATCACCACCACAAAACCATATTTGGATTACATCTCAAAAAGCATGTTATTGGTTCATACTGTATTTCTTTCTTCCAATACATTTATGTCTTGAGGTGATACTACTAGCATATTGACAAGTGGTCTTAGTGGGGAGCTATTACAGGAAGTTTAGTATTCTACTCTAAAACCCTCAGATTTGGTTTCAATTTTAGGAAATCCTTAAGGTAACCTACCAGGAGACTTTCAAGAGCAGTTAAGAATGTTTTAAGGCTGATTGAGTTGAAGTGTAAACTTTTCACTAGTCCTAATGAAAGTGCAGATAAGCCAACACAGAATCTGTAAAATCCCAACCTGAATTAATAGCATAGGCTTCTTTTGAGACAATTTTAAACTGAAAGAAAAAAATAAATTCACTGTAAAGAAGAAGAAGTGGAGAATATATTTTCCTTACCTTATTTTCCACTTGTGAAAACAGTGGTTTTCTTCTGCTGCTTGCCAACCTCACAAGCTTCTTTCTCACTTTACCACCCTCAGCTCTCTCATAATTTTCACCGAGTGTATGTACACTTGACAATTCTCTTTCCGTTTGAGAAGTCTGACAAGATATTATTTAATCTGTTATAAAAGTGGAGGTGAAGTTTATCACAAATCTATCTGAAGATTAAGTATAAATAGAGGAAGAAATAATTTGCTAAAGGTCTATTCAGTGTCAGCTCTAAGTACTGTGAATTTGTTTTTTGTTCCCACTTAGACTCCAGAAGATTTGTTTGGTCCTTTTTGGATTGACATAATTCACATAAAATATATTCTAACTGCTTGCTTTTTAAATAATACCGAATGAAACACCTTTTTAAACCTATTGGTTATGTTGACACATAAGCCCTTTGTGTTGCAGTTTTGTAACTGCAGACAGCCTTTGTGTCCCAGTGCTTATCCATTCCATTATGCTGAACATATTGTTTGTCTTCTCTTCACCCTAGTTTTGATTTCTTTTAAAAGATTTGTACACTAGACAAAGCTAGCCATTTTGTGACCACTTCTAACTGATTTATGTAGTAAATTAATTAATAAATCAGTTGATATTTTATACAAAAATATATGTGTTATATAATGACAAAACTTAAAATAGATTTGTTTCTTTTTGGGCAGCATTATAGCTCTGAAAAGCAATATTATTATTCACTCTGGTTTTGTCACTCTAATTTTGTCACCATTATTTTGTTTACTTGAAAGTTTTAACTTCCAGTATACAACCCTGTTTGCTGTTCATATTGTACCTTTGTGCTACTCCTGGCACCTGTGAAGTAAATTGCTGACAGCAAGTCTTCTTGAAACAGAGATGTTGATTTTAATGTGCTGCGGGAAGGAAAGGAGAAAACATGAATTTTCACATGAGATTTATGACTCCTCTTGTTCTAGTCACTAATACCATCTTTACCATACAGAATTATCAAGGGTACTATGCAGAACAATATAATTTGCAAAGAATAGTCTTGTGGCAGTATTAGCTGGGTACAAATAAATAATTGCCCAACTCCTGAAAAAATAATGGCACTTGAGTCTTTTTTTTTTACCTAAGCAAATCAGTTTTAAAATTCCATATGTCTAGATTTGCTGTAGAGAGGTAGAAAAAGAGGATAAATTTGTAGAAAAGAGTATGAGGATCAGCCAGTACAGAAATACCTTTTCCTGAATAATTTCTTGTAAGACATTACTATAATCACATGGTTTCAGAGGGAATAGCTTCTTTTCACATGGTATGTTTAGGCATCACAAAAAAGTAGACACTTATTTTTTTTTGCAAAATCTATCCCTGACCTCTTGAAATTTTACTGAGCTTGTTTGAATGCAATTAAGAAAAGGGAAAATTAATACATTTCCATGCCAGTTCCTTTATGCAAGAAATGTTTATCACAGGCTTCCTGGCTGACAAAAACATAGATTAGGGATATGTACCAGTGGAATCTAAACTACTCCTTGCTACTGTGTATTTTTTGTCAAGCCTCAGCAGATTAATAGCTGTCCACAGTGTACAAGAACCTATTTCCAGTTCATTGGAACAATAATTCTGTGCTTGGGTAATACCCTCAATGGTAACTCTGCACGAGCACATCAAAAGAGAGGTGACTGGCAAAGCTGTCCTGGAGTAGCTTTCACCCAGCAGAGCTTAAATGCTCCTTTGCCTGCAGTCAGGCACTGCCCTGGCTTCTCTGACTGCTGATTGTCTCCAGTGTAGCCATAACACTTGAATGGAAGATACTAAAGAAAAAGTCAGATGTTTTTGCTGATTAACTAGCAAACAAACAGTAGAGTTTTCTGTGAGGTCCTTAGTTACTCACTGGGGTCAAACCATGACATCCTGTCTATGGAATATTGCTGCCTTATGATTTTAAATACAATTTGCTTATCTTGTGGTTATAAATGCAGCCAGATACATGACTTTTTACTTTTTTAATTGATGCTCTTTATTTAGCGAATCTAATTATGAGACTCTGACAGGAGTTCTCCTTAGCAAAAGAGTCTATTAAATATGATACGTCATAATTTGCCAGAATCAAAGAGGAACTTTGACTTCTCAGGCTTTCAAATATTAGTCTCAAAATATCATTATGGGTTTCTTCAAAATACTACATCAGAAATACTCTGAATTTAATATGTTTAAAGTAATAAAATTCCTACCACTAAAATTTCTATAAGCTGTTAAAATTCAAGTCAGTGTGTCATATTTGCTAAATATTGTTTCTTTGCTTACAATTCTGTTCTTCAAAATTGTTTTTTCTGTTACCTGAATTTCAAAATAATGACAATAAAACTGCAGAACGTAATTTCTTCCTGAAAGTTGAATTTCATAATAATATTTCATACCAATTATTAGGTATGACCAATATAAGGTTGCAATTCCTGCATGCATTGTTCCAAGATCACTTGCTAGAGCAGTTCTTCATTTCAACAGGTTTGATTCTTTTCCTTCCTCTTCTACATTCAGATGGGGAAAAAAGGTTGCAGTCCTGGCTTACCTTTTTTGGTTTTAGTCCTAATAGTCGTCACACACAAATGGCTTTTTTTCCCAGTGTAAAGTGTTACAGAAAGATGCTATCTGCAATGTGAAGTTTGCCTAATTATGGAGACTAAATCTGCAGTGTGCAAACTAACAAAGGCCCTTGGTGCTTTTGCAAATACTTCTTATTCTTTCTATATTAACAGAACACTTCTTTCAGAGACTAAACACATTTTTGAATCATTTTTGCATACCCAGAATTGGATTTCAGTACTTTTACCTCACAGCATAGAAGGTACTCCAAGCAGGCTATCTGCTACCACACGAATTTTTCAGAATTATGTTCAAGTTTTTAAATCTTATATCTAGACCAGTCTCCTCAATCTGTCTGCTAACTTCTATCATTGTGACTTTCACCTGAGGGTATCCTTTTATGGTGATCCCTAGCAATACTGGTTACATATATAGAAACAGCACTAGGCAAGTACGCATTAGAGTTTGAGACAATTTTGTTGTGAATACTGATAGTAAACTCAGATTAAGATTTAGAGAGAGAGTGTATAGCAGAGGTCCCCCGTAATTACAGAGTGGCCTCAAGAACTTGTTTACAAGCATCAGTTAGAAGCATCCATTATCTGATGCCTCAAATGTGGACGTCAGTCTTTATCTGAAAGATTTCTTGATATGCTGTCTATTTCTTATCTCGTACTAGACTATATCCTCAGGTAGAAGATAATGAGAAATGTGAGCCAGGCTTTACAATTAAATTTACTGAGCCTTCATAACTGAGTTCTTATACTAATGAAAAATAAAGTAATAAATACTAGCAGCCAGAAAGGAAACAAAGATCTGAATCTGTGAGGAAAGTTATGAGCACTGCTTGTATTCACCATCACTTTTTTATTTGGAGGAGTGATCTTTAGAAATTTCTATTGGACCATGTATGGATTTAATTCTCATGGAAACAAGAACACTCGTGGAAAAGTGTAATTTGAGTGTTAGCCATGGTATGCAGGCAGACACAGGAGATTGAAAATGCTCCTTGTTATCCTCGCACAAATTCCCATTATTTTAACTGAGACTTGATATTTGTTTCAGAAAGTTAACAATAACTCATGCAAATAAGCAATTCTGAAGTAAAACTAAAATGGTCCAGAAAGCATAACACTTCCATGTGACCATCTAAAATTTCCAGCCAGATGATGCAAAGTCTTCCTTCTTCTCAAACATACTGAACTCCACACTCATACAGATCATGAGACAGGCTTGCAGAAGGCAAACGTTAGCATCAGTGTTACTTACAGATTTAACACTGTGACATAATCCCATGAATATAAACATCAAATTATGCATGCATTTTTGACAGGGACTTTAAGCATCTGTGAGATCCAGTAATAATCAATATATGGATCAATCTATTTGGTTTTGGGGTTTTTTGCCTTTTGCAAAATTGCCTTTTATAGCAACTGGAAAATGCTCAAAGGAAATGGACAGTGATTCCAAATCAGAGAAGTTTTCATTGGCTTAACCTTTGCTTTTTTACCCTTCATATAACCTAAGAAAATATAAGTCAAACTCAGCAAACTGAACTGCTTCTTCAGAAGTGTCTGATGCAATTCAAGACCCCAATAGCTTGAAGAAATGGACTGGGAGGAAAATCATAGAGTTCAACAAGAGGAATTATGAAGTCCTGCATCTCAAGAGTAATGATCCCACTAACAGCTGCAGGCTGAGGAAGAGTGGCTGGAAAGTATCTCTGCAGGAAAGGACTAGGGATTTGGGTGGAAAACAAGTTGACCACAAGTCAGCAGTATGGTCCTGTGGCAAAGATTAGCTGCTCCCTGTCAGGCTATAACAGGCTGCCAGCAGGTTGAGGGAGATGATCCTTCCCCTAATCTCAGTCCTAGGAGAAATATCTGGGGTGGCACATCCAGTTTGGACTCTGAGTACAAGAGAGACATGGATGCACAGAAGTGAGTCCAGTGGAAGCCCATGAAGATCTCTCCATGGAACACCTGTCATAGAGGGAGCGGCTGAGGGAGCTGAAGGAGATAAGACTCTGGGGCAATGTTATCCATGTATATAAAAGCTTGAGTGGGGGACTGAAAATTAAACAGCCAGAGTCCTCTCAGTAGAGTTCAGTGAAAGAACAATCGGTATTAGACACAAAATGAAATACAGAAAAATCCACTTTTTTTAGCATGTGATCAAACCCTGGAATACATTGCCCAAGGAAGTTGTGGAGTCTTTCTTTATTTTTGGAAATGTTCAAGGCCAGATCAACACAATACTGAACAAGCTGCTCCAGCTAATCCTGTTTTAAGGAAGGATATTGGACTACATGATTTCCAGAGGTCCTTCCCACCCTCAACCACCCTGTGATTCTTGGGTTTTAAGGTTCTTAAATCTGTTATCTCACTAAAGTTTTACTGAAGTTTTAATGCATTATTCTTGTGATTTCACTCTTCCTATACTTATTTTTCTCATAGTTTATGTTCTGTGAATGGTTCACTGAATGAGTTTATTCTGCTCCCAGAACAGATGAATGTAAGTCTTAAAATGAGACTTCCAGTGTGATTCTGGGAATAGTAGTTATTGATGACGAGCTATTAATCTGCTTTTGCTTTTTAAATTTCTTAATTCACTTCATAGAAACACTCTTATGGCAGCAATACATTTTTAATGACAGAGGAAGTGAACACCATTGAAATCAGATTGCCAAATTAAATGAAAATTCATACTCTTTTTTTACAATGTTCTGTGAATTCTAGTCATGCCCAAATTTTGTACTATTTTACTAAGTGGAAGGTCTTTATTTTGTATGAAATCTTCTTCCACCAATGGGTCTAAGAATGAGTCAATTAATTCTTTAGTACTTCATCGATTATGTAAAAAGGAGTCTTAGTGAAAAAGAAGGTAAATATCTGTATGTATACATTCAAATCAATAAAAGGAAAAAAACAACAAAATGGATAATTCACCTTGAATATCTTGTATGTCTTTCAAGAGACACTGTGAAGACCATTTTCAAGGTATACTGCCTCTTGTTAGGAAACATTAAGGTTTGTAGGGGAACAGAGTAAAGATAAATAAAATGTTACTTTGAATTCACTGAAGAGACTTTGTGGCATTTTCTCTTTTAACCTTCCTGATCTCCTGTACTACGATCTGTGTTGAAGCTGGTGAAAGAAACATGTCTTAAATTTGCTTTAATAATCACTATTTAAAGTGAGCTTCTCACAAATATTTTGCAAATACAGATCTGTGATAGCTATATTCACATTTAAAGATAAAAGTTTAATGCATTAATCCAGTCTAAGATTTTGTAGAAAATCAAATCCAGTGGACTCGTTCAAGATGGTATGCTGCATAACATCTGCATTAAATGCATGAATTAAATATGTGACATCAATGGCATTATAAGACCAAGATGAATATGTAAGCAGAAGCAGCCATGGCTGTTTAAGGTTTCACACAGTCTAAATTGCAAGGTCATTTCCATAGTGATGAAATCAAAGTGATAAAAAACCATGAACACTTCTTTATTTTTTTCAGTTTGTGTCTATATTTTATTAATATGCACTCAGATCTTTCCCTTCTAAAAACAACTCTGTATTTCTTTTCATAAAAGGGAAGAGGATATGATACTTATCTAAAGTGTCAACATGATTTATATAGTAAGTTGTGAGTTGTACAATCAATTTTGAAAGTTTCAAATGCCATTCCTAAGCATGCAGATTTCGTATGATGTTTGTATTTCCTAAATGAAATACGAAATATTTCGTATGAAATATTATGAAAAATAATGATTTATATTTATATTATTATGAATTATGAATTATTGATATGAAATGATTTAATCACTTGAGAGAATTTATTTTCATATTTAAATAAATATTTCATTATACACTATCTGAAAAGCACAATATATTTTTAATATATTGGTAATCTTGAATGAAAGAGATTAAGCTTAGTTTATAGTGTCAAATCTTTATATGTTTACCTAGAAATAATTTATGCCTATGATCAAAAATTTTGAGTTCTGTTTTCAAGGCAGACAGAGGGATGTGATCCTTGCCCTTACTCATCTAAAACTGTACAGACATTCTCTATATAGACAAACAAGACTTAGAAGAGACTAACTAAACTAGAAACCACAGTTATCCATATTTAACAGATGCCAAAATGGAGAAGTGACTTTCAAAACCTGAACAATAAGCCTATGCTAAACCAGGATACAGGCCTCCAGGATGAATTCAAAGTCCCATTTCAAACATATCTCAGAAGCAATTTACAAATCTGATCTTTTATGACCAATTGTCTCATATTCTTATTTCAAGCTACCCAAAATTTCTTATATTCGTTATATGAAAGGATTAGCTAGTGTTTGGTTCAAAATTCTCCATAAAACTGTATGAAGGTCATAGCTCAAGTATTTTGACCTCTACACACATAGAGAAATCTACCTTCACTTAAATTAAATAAAATTTCGGAAGAACACAGATGTTCAAGGGTATGATCTTCAACTCATTTAATAAATTCTATTCTTTCTCTTGTTAACTATAAATATTGGCTTGTATGAAAACAGAGACTCCAAAGGATGAAGACTCATTTTTGTAATTTTAACAAGATTAAAGAAGAAATGAATAGAAATAACACTAATACTTAGGTTATACATAAAGAAAAATGAGTCTGTTGATTATATATGTTAGAACAGAATAATGTTTTCCTTATTATAAGACAGTACATTATTTAAATTAACATTAATTTATTGTAATAGTCACTTCTTAATTCATGTTTGAAAAAAAAAAATCAGTTTTATTATTATAGATTGCTTCCCAGTAGCTCTATATGTAGTCTCTGAAATGCCCCTGCTCACCTTGTTCCAGTTTTACCTGATCTGCAGGACCTGCAGCCCAGCAGACTTTTTTCCTGGTACCCAGCTGATCTCCATGCATCTTCTTGGGGTCCAAATTCACCATGTTATACTGCAGGTTTTAGAATTATTACCTCTGAACTACTTTTTAAGTAAATTGAATTTATATGCATTAGTCCTAAGTTAAGACAATTTGGGAAGAGTGTATTCTTCCACATCTAAAACATAATTAAACACATACCTCCATAACTTGTTATTTATTTTCATCAGCTAAATTTTTTTGAACTTCCACCTAGAAGTCAAGGTATGATTGGACCTGATCTAGGGGAATGGTGGTTAAAATCTTTATGGGTCCCTTCCAACCTAAACCCTCCTGTGATTCTATGATTTTCTTGCTTAATTCAAATTTTTTTTACATTTCTTTCTTCAGGTGAAGTCCTTTACAAATTCTTCATATGGAGTCTGAAGAAGCATTTTTGAAAGAGAAAATAACTGAAACAACTCTGCTTGCTTAACTTTAGCAGTTGTCATCAGAAAGTTACCTCTACTCCCTCTCCCCCATTTAAATCTGTTTGCTTCTTTCTTGAGCTCCACTGACCTAGAAATCTGGGCCATCAGCAGAAGAGTAGTGGGTGAAATACTCATTTAATTTGTGCAGACAAGGGTAAGTGTTGTGCACAGGCTGCCCAAGCTGAGTCAAATCAGAGTTCAAGTCTGAATAGAGAGGATATTCCAGTGTGAAAAAACCTGAGTTATAAAGGTAAATTTCATTTCCCCTGGACTTGTCATTCTTTATCAAAGCTTACAAGTTAGACTGTCCCTTGATACAAAGAGACATTTTGAGAAGTTTTTAATGTGAAACAGCTGCTTTTGAATCCTTTACACACTCGTCACTGTGAAAGTAGTATTTTGAATACCTAGCTACTAAATGTCAAGTCTTTGTGAGAAAATGGAAGGATCATAATTCTTCCCAAAAGTCATTTCAGTTCTCCCTATGGATAGAAGAGTACAAAAAGTTCCTCCTGGAAACTAGATTAACTAATTTGTCTGGAAACAAGTAAAAATGGCAAAAGAAGTATGACCCAATTTGATAAGAAAAACCTGGGTTGAAAAGAAATGCATTTCTCTCACAAATTCCAAGCTACAAAAACAACTTGTGAACATAGAAGACAAATAAGGTTTTAAAATGTCTTTATCTGTCAATTGCACGACATTGCAGAAGACAAACTCATGTATTGAGAGCAAGGTAAGTTTCTCATCTGTGTATTTTATCCTAGTTTCTATTACTAATTCAGAACTGCTTTATATCCTCTGAAATCTTCTCAGTGCAGGGCAAATAGGTAGTGCTCTATCAGAATGTGAAAATTGTTTCTCTAAACACGTGGCACCATCTGCCAATTTTTCTTCATCCAGTTTGCTTCCCTTCTGTTTTAATGAGCAATTCCTTCCTGGAAAAAAAAAAAAAGGGTAGCTCATAATGTTTTAAGGCTCAGAGTATTTTAACATATTTGGTCAAAATTTAGAATTTTAATGTTGCTTTGGAAGGGAAGTTAAATAAGACTTAGATTGACTCTGCTCTTTGGTATCTCTGACATTAGGAATTTATGGAGCTGGGACATGTCAAAAATATCCAGTTAATTCTGAATGGGTAGGTAGGTCTGAGGTAATTAATCCATGAAAAGTTTGTGCAGGAGCTATTGCTAGATGGAGCAGAAATGCACTCGAAATGGATGAGTTGATCATTCAGAGAAGGTCAGAGGGGATTGGCGTATGTCTTACCTAGTTAAATGTATAAGTCTCTTCCATTTTTGCTGCTCTGGGTATAACTTATGCTCCTATGTCTTGATATTGCAAGGAAGTAGGCAAAGGAGTGGCAAATATATTTCCCTTCTATAAAGAAAATAAAATAAAATTTTATAAAACTGAACAGAATGTTATAAAATTCAGGTTCAGATAACCTGCAAAATTGGTATAACCTAACTCTTATGAGTTGTACTTAGAAAGCTCATAGGTGATCAATTTTTAATAGTTATTACTGATTTTAATAAATCTAATCACAGAATTAGAGCTCTCACATCTCATTTTCCATAAAGTTCTTCAAAGCATGAAAAGCAAGGGAATGATTGAGCTCAAATTTCTCCAGGAGTGGTCTTTTCCAGAATTGTACTTGACATAAAAGTAAGAAAAACACTTGGCTTTTAAACAGTATCACATATATAATGTTCATTAAGACACTTTTCTTCCAATAAACTTGCAATTGCTTCCAAATAATACATGAGAAATAAACAAAAGTAGAGTTTTCCAAAGGAATTTTGAAACAGCTGTGACTATTGAATTAAATATAGGAAGTAGTTGAAAGAAGGGAGATTTAAATTAGATGTTACTAAGAAATTCTTTATTGTGAGAGTCATGTGGCACTGGAACAGGTTGCCCAGGGCAGCTAGGGATGCCCCATCCCTGGAAGTGTTCAAGGCCAGGTTGGACAGGGATTGGAGCAACTTGGTCTAGAGGGGATGTCACTGCCCATGGCAGAGGGCTGGAACTGGGTGATCTTCAATGTGCATTCCAGTCCAAATCATTGTATACAACTTCTTCATGTATAAGCTACTGACTGTTTATTCAAGTACATTTTTGATAATTAAGAAATGAAGATTTAATTCCTACAGAGAGAAGAGGAAGTTATCTTTAAGAATAGAATGCATAATTCTTTATGGCTTTTTACCTTTAACTCGTTTTGCCTAAATTCTACCTTCTTCAAATGTTGTGGGAATGATTACAAGAAATATAATTTACTCAGGTGCTGTTACGAGGGTGCCTTATATACAGCATACTGAAATGGATAGGTAAAGATAATGATTCCTCTGCTTCCTAATGATATAAATAGAAAGTTTTTAAATTTAAATAAAACACCAGTCAGTCCCTATTTCTGGCTTTGTGTGACCTAAAAGACACTTAACTGTGGAGATCATTAAGAACCCATTGAATAAAAATGCAAATAATAAGAAACCAACCAGTGCTGTAAGCATGAATGTATATTCCTTTGCCACTTATCTTCATTTGAATAATTTCATGTTTCTCCTCTAGCAGTCAGAAACTGTTGTCTCTGTTATGTTGAATACCTTCTAAATCCTCAACAAATGAAATCATCTGTTCTCTGAATCCATATGATAATGCACTGTGATAATTATGGCAAGTAACTGTACTTCCACTGTGGCAGCAGAGACTGGGTCAGATCCAGAAAACTGAATCTCCTGTGTTAAAAAAACCCACAAAAAACCAAAAAAACAACATGTATGCATGCATTTCAAAAGCCCCTGAACATGTGCTTTTGTTACCTATAAGGTTGAAAAAAAAATTACATGGTAGAAGTTGTTCCACTGCCTGGGCTTTCAATAATGCTCTTTTGAAGTCAAAGACAACTGTTGCAAATGTAGCACATCTCAATCCCTTATTCTTGCTGAACTGTAATATAACACTGCATAAAATCTTCATGTCACAGTGTATCATACAGAACTATGATTTCCAGCTTTCAAGCTTTTTCTTTCTTGCGAGAGAGCTATAAAACACATTTGTTCTGAAAAAGAAGGTGGCTGTGGGAAGGACATCTTTTCTATAATTGAGCAAAAATGCAGGGAGCAAAATCTAGTGGCAGACTATGTGTATCATACTGAGGATTTCCAAGTTCAAAGTCGGTGCCTCATTATTGGCCTGATTTTGCAGATATTTTGGGAGTAACTGGTTGTACTGGTTTTCTAGGGTTAGTCTAATTTTCTCCATAGCAGTTTATACGGTTCAGTGTTTTGTATTTGTAAGTGAAGCACTGTGGACAACAAACGTTTTTACATTAGGCTTTCTCTGTTTCATACTCTACACATTCCACCCTCTCTCCCTGTGAGTGGTCTTGGGGTGGGCAAGAGCTTGGCAGGGGCACAGAATTACAGGCATTTTTAACATAGGATAGTTAGACACAGCAGCATTCTGGATCCTTGCCAGCAAATTCATTTTGATGTGGGGAAAAGGGGAGAAGTCTAGACCAGGAATGAATGCCTCACATACAGAATGAAAACTGCATCATATGTACCAGAGTCCAGATTTAGCAGGAAAAAAGATGAGAACAGAGTAATGATACACAATGATTTTGCAAAAAGGGCTAGCACCATTCATAGAGGAATAAATGAGGGAAGTAAGGTGATATTTGGATTTAGCATATGTGGTGCCACTATTGGAATCATGTATACAGCTGTGCTGTTGCTACTCTTAAAAAAAATCATTAAAAGAGAATTTTACAAGAGAATATCTCATAATAAACAAACAGACCTGGTAACTACATAAGATGTATAAGTATTTTCACAAGAAAGAGTAGCCATGTACTATAAGAGTTTTTTTTCTAGCCAAGATAAATAGACAAGATCACAACCTTAAATAGAAAAAAGCAAGAAGTCAGATAAATTCAAGGAACACTCAGAACAGTTACTTGTTAAAATACATCACAGAGGAACAAGCACAATTTTCATATCTTGGCATCTTCAGGTCAAAACTGGATTTCTCTCTGGAAAATGTACTTCCATCAAACACATCTTACTTGTTTAAGACAGGAGTAAGTGAAATTTTATATCCTGTGACCTAGTTGCATTTTCCATTGCAAAATCAAATAAGCACCAAAATGGTCCTGCTAGATATAGACTAAGAATAGACTGCTACATCAGTTCTGAATAATGAAACTATTTTTGCTTTTTTTATTGCAAAGCTACTCACCAGCCTTCCCAAGACTATTTTCAGTGTCATCTCTGAAACTTGCCGTAGAGCCTATTTGAGATAGTATCACAATTTTTTCTTTTCTATCTGTATGTACTGGACAGGTTTTTTAAAGAAACTGCTCCGTAAATGTTGTTTTTTTACTGACCTGTAGGGTATGTTTAGAATTCTTTCTTTGAATGGTTTGACCGTAACTACATCTTATGCAGCATGAGCTGATCTTGGCTTTCAGATTTAGTTAAATGTCACTCTATTTTTTTGTACTATGATGAATTTGGTGCTGGTAAGACTCAGGAGCCATAAAGATGAAATCTTATTAAATTCCTTGCTTTTGTCTCTTGTCCTAATGTGTCTTCTAAGCGATACGATAATTCACTGTAGCTGCAACTCATTAATACTCAGAAATTTGAGGTTTGTAAGTTCTTTCACTGAAGTAAGAAAGTCTGTTTGAAAATTTCCTGCTAGGGCTTGGTGCAATCCTAATACTTACACAAAAACTTTCCCTAAATGACAAAATCTTCTAAGTTAGTTGTTTCAGTGTCATAACATCATGGGTGGAATTCAAATTTGGATAAACATAGATGTCCATAGGCATACAGCGCCATGTACCTGGAGTATCTGTCAACACAAAGGCCATGCACCTCCTGCAGGTCTTTGGTTACGTCATAACACTAAATGCATGTGCTTATGTACCTGAATCACTCACAGCACTTTCATTCCTAATCTCTTTTAATGCATACTGGCTCAAAAAATCTGTTTTAGATTTTGACCAACACATTTTCTCACTCTGCCACCAGTAGTCTGGAGATAGGCAAGATGTTGGGAGGGAATGCAGCTGGGACAGCAGCTCCAAGCTGACAAAAGGGATAATCCAAACTGTATGACATAACATGTGAAAAAAATGGAGTGGGGTGTGGGGTTTGCCAAGGGTAATTTTTCAAAGTAGCTATTACTCGGAGTCTGACTGGGCATTGGTCTGGTGGGGGAGATGATCTTCTACTTCATTTGGGTTTTATTCTTCCTTTATTTATTAAACTATTTTTCCATTGACCTATGACTTTCTCACATTTGCTTTACCCCCACTAGAGGGGCAAGTGAGCAAGAAAGTGGAGGGTGTGTAGGTGGCAGCAAAGGTAACACACCACATAAGGTCATACAAAAAACCTACTTACTGACACTGAAGAATCTGCCAGTTTGAACCCTCTTGAGAAAAGAAGTGCCTTAGTAATTGCATCTCCAGAAGGTGAGGGTTTCTGGAGTTGAGGTGATCCTGCCAAGGGAAGAGGAATTAGACAGTTCTTAAGCACCCATTTGAATGTTATGGGTTTACCTTTACTCTGGGTTAAACACACTAAAGAAACACTGACCAGATATTCTCAAGAGGTCAAAACTACTGGCAAAATATATAAAATCAAGGAACTTTGGCAAACAGTTTAGTATAACATCAAATCAACGTAAAACACATCACAGCATTAATTTAGTCCATTCAACTTAGCAAACTTAAAAGCTGTTCAATGTTAAGTCAGAAAACTTTAAACCCATTTGATGGGCTGTTACCCAAAGTGTTCCAAGGAACAGGAATTAGAAGACAGAAAAGATATAGAAAACCACAAATATCTACCACCTCCTTTGTTCCAGCAGTCCAAATAGAAAGTCCAAGCAGAGAGTGGGTCAAGGCATGTGCTCACCTCATAGTCAGCCTTAAAACCCCCTGGGCCTCCATGGGCCCTCCCCCCAGGTGGAACTTCTGGTCATTTGGCCGCTCAGGAGCTGGGTTAGGTGAGAGTGGGGCTTTGCCTCTGGTGTGCCAGAGGTTGGCACCTCTGCCAGGCTGGGGTGGGTGCCAGGGCAAGGGCTGACCTGCCCCCTCCCACACACTCATGCATCCCAAACTGTCTTGAGACATCAATTTTTCCAATCTTTGACACCTCCAGGACAGGAAAAAGGCAACTACAGCACCACATATTCCTACCTAGAAGCAGTCAAAAGCCAGGTAAAGAGATCACTAGGGAACAATAATTATCACCTCCATGTGACAAACTCAATAGAAACTTAAATGTGATTCTGAATGGGCAATAATCTGTCAAACAGGGGTGTTAAAACAACATAATTTTAGATAAAATCTAGCACCAATGTTAAAAGAAGTGCTCAGAGTGGAGGTTTATCTAAAGTTCACTAACTCCATTGACTTCCAGCTAGGATGAATCCGTAACGGAAACCTGAGGACCTAACTCATAATAAAGACATCAAAATTACACACACTTAAACCTTGATAAAACAAATGTCATCCAAAAATTTAAACTTATCTATCTTCATTACCTCACAGAAAATTAGCAGAACCTGTGTGACTCTTGGGTGCTCAAAATCAAGTGAGATAAATCTCACCATGTCTAAAGCAAGAGCACAGAAATATTCCTTCATATCACAGTGATATGGTACAAACCCCAAAATGTTTCTATCAAAAAAAATATACAGTTTGCATGGTATATATTCTACATATAGGCATGCACACTGCTTGGTTCAGAGAAAAGCCAAAGAATACCAGCCCAGCAAGTCTTTTTGACATTTGGAGCTGATAGTCAAAATATTCTGGTCCATCTTTATAATCATCTTCTGTTTTTGCCAGGAGAGTCTTTTTATTACCTATAGATGAAAACTGAGCATATATTAAATCAATTAACATAGAAATGCAATGCCTTAGTAGCTGATTTTATACCGTGTCTGGTTAAAATTCACAGTTCAACTCTATACTTAATTATAAAAAAAGAAAAAAGAGAATGTCTACCAAAAATCAATTTGATATTAGCAAAATACCCAGAAGATCCTAATATGGCTTCATTATCATAGTTCCTTAAAGCTCAAATCACAGGAGGCTATGAGATCAGTCACTAAAGCCAGATAGGGAAAGCAGACTGGGTTAGTCTAATTTGAATTTAGCCTCTGATGCAAAGGGTATCTTAAAATAAAAAAGCCTGTAATATCTGCTACTTTTTAAAGTTTTGCTTTAAATTTAAAATGATCCTTGAACACTGGATTAACAGATATTTTAAGAAATTGGGAATCATTCCAAATATTTTAATGAATAAACTTTAAAGATCTAATTCTGACAACAGCCATGTTCCCTTGAATCACTCTGTTAATGTCGTTCCCATTTTACTGACAGCAATTTATGAGTAACCACCACTAGGTTTATCCATATCTGAATTGCTTAATGAAATAATACAGCTTAACTATACAAATTTGTGCGATTGCATATGTCAGTAAAATTGGAGTTAGGATAACAAATTTTATTTTTCACAAAAAAGTTGGTAAGTATTTCAGTGTAATATGAAAGTATTCTTTACACAGATACTTTAGTTGTCACCATCCTTAAACAGAGTAGTGTGTCAAACTCAGCAGTCCCACAGATATGAATGACCCCAAACTCCTACTCTTCTGCAGAACTAATCTGTGGGTCTTATAACTTATTCATACAGGTATAATTATAACAGTGATAATGACAGTTATTAACTATCATTTGATATCTCTGTAGGTGTGTGCATGAGTGTGGCCTCCAAATGTCAGTGAGCAATTCACATTTTTCTACAAATAGCACCCTGTAAAGACCTTATACCCCGCCTACCATGTGTCTAATCCCACCTGTTTATAGTCCAGGGGTCCAAGTTTTGGCATGGCTCAACTCAGTATCCTCACCTTATACCCCTGAAGAAATTCTTAAGTTGTGAAAAAGACTAATGAGAAAGTTTATACAGTGGCAACACACAAGGGAAGAAAGGTAAAGATAGAAATAGACCATTGGAATAGAGATCATTAGTTTTTCAAGGATTAAAGAAGAAAAACACCATGGAAAGGTAAAAAATTAGAAAAGAAAAGAAACCTGGAGAACTGAATAACAAACTGCAACTCAGCAACTTGAGTATCTACAATGGAGGATGACAATTTAAATTCCTGACCAAAGTTTAACTAACTAGCAAAGACCTTTAAGATTGTTTTTGGGACAAGGAGCATAATATTGATTATATTAGTCACTCCTTCCAACCCAGCTATCTTTTGTGTGAAGTGTGTGACAGAAATGCTTTACAGTTTCATGCATGTGTCCTTCCTGCAGACTATTCTAAATGGATATCCTATGGCTAAAAAAAACACCAGAAGAAAATGATCTTGATAAGAAGGGTTTAAAAAGTACCTTTTTTAGGGTATTTAGCGATAAAAAGTTATGTGAGTCCTTTAATCAAAATTTAGACATCTGTAATACAGACAACTTCACTAGACAAACCTGAGATAATTGTTTCCTTTTGAGTCAAGGAAGAAAAATAAGCAATTTCAGGGTACAATTCAACTAACCTATTTTAAACATCAGTGTTAGGTGAAATCAATATTGCTTTAGAAGTACCTCCTTTTTTCACTATTGACAAAAAAGGGGGCCCTAGAGGATTAGCATGGATGTAGATCTACTCTTTGAATACATGTTTTGGGTTAGATGAGCTCCACTCAGTATATGTATGGTTTAAAATCAGTGTGATTGGTTCAGTTCTCTCTAAGGACAGAGAGATTTAGTGTGAAGCTCAGACAGATAATCTTCATTTTAATAGATGTTTCCTTATCTTAAAGCTTCCTTAAACAGCTGAGTTTAGTAATAGGCTTAATAGTGGGAGAAACACATCTTTTTACCTATTAGTACCTCAGGAAATTACATATTTTCAATCAATCCATACCAAGAAGGGATGCTGTATTTTTTAGTTCCAATGCTCTCCTTCATTTTATCTTATCACCCTTTCATTTGAAGACAGCACCTAATTTTTCAGGCTTTGCTTCTTCACTTACCATCCCTTTACTGCTGCTGGAGTACTGAACACCATGATCTCAACATTAACCAGATAAGGGGATGAATCATGTAGCAGGTTTTCTGATCTAGCAGCTATACACTGAAGGCAATCATAATCTGGCTAAATACATAATGTATCACAGGGACCTTGAATAAATATGCACTGCAGCACTATAAATCTTACCCACATGTTTAGACATACTCAAGAGTTTCCTTGATCACTTAACTCTGACTCTGGTAAACAACATATGGTAACTGTGATAGAATATATTTTCTGTAATTGAATCCTTTAATGTTATTTCCTATGGGATCAGACACTTCAGGTCAAGTTTGGAGGTGACACACACACAATGTTGTAAATTACACACTCAGGTCAATATAAACAAAAGATCTAAGAAGTAAAAGATCTCAGAATTTAGCCCCACGGTTATCGTCCTCTGATTATTTTAAGCAGGTGTTGTTAATGTCACCATACCATGCAGGGTGTGGGTTGCTTTGATGTCATTACCCTGGGAAAGCTCTTCAGAGAAGGTTTTTGCAGCGCAGCTATTGTTTCTAGCTGATGACCTTTCTTGATGGCTCAATGGACAGGCTAGAGGAAAAAGAACAGAGTTACAATGACCATGCATGGTTTTCCCCTGCATCTACTTTTTGTTCTGCTGTACAGTGAGAAAGGCTTAGTGTTTCAGGTCCTAACTTTGCACACTTAAATACTTTATTTGCCAAAATATTTTATGAAAATTGAAGGCAATATAATTTCAGTACTCGAGCCTCACCCTGAGTAATATCCTATGTGGTATGACATGAGAAGCCTCTGGTTATAAAAAATAACACCACAAGTTATAGATCACACCACAAGGCCAGGTTGGGTTTCACAGGTGATAAAGGTGGCGTTACATAAGAGACCATGGAACTGCAAACTGTACAGGTCAACCTGCCCCTGGGGCATCATCAGGGACCTTTTGTGCAGTACAATCTGGAAGACCAACAGTGGCTAGGTAAGCATGTGAATAATGTTAGAAGAAAAAGGTAACTACTTGACCAAGATTTTCTGTGGAAACCTTTGAGGCAACCTACTAACTACAATAACATAAATCTGTAATTCAGGCACGTAAAACCTTCCAACATTTTCTCTGGAAAAAGAGGTTGCTTTCACAACAATAAAACATTCAAATGAACAGATTAAGCATCTTGCGAATACATTATTCAGTGTTATTACTGTGCCATGTCCATTCCATACCCAAAGGCGGCCTCATCTACTCGTCACCTCCTCACACAGACTTCTTGAAAGAGAGCTGATGACAGCGCTTTGTTAACACTAGTCTTAATACTAGCACCTTACTCCTCTACTACAGTGAGTGTCATTTTCCTGCCTAACCGCTCTGTAGCCCTGTTTTTTTTGCTGTTCCACAATCACAGAATCACTGGGGTTGCCAAGAACCTCAGGAGATCATCTAGGCAAGCCCCTCTGGTCAGAACAGGGTCACCTGGAGCAGGCTACTCAGGGACTTGCTGTTCTCTCTTCCACTCATTATCTCCTCAATTTTTAGTGAGGATGCTATGGAGGACAATTTTAAAAACCTTTCTAAGGTCAAAAAATCTACATAGACTGTTCTTCCCTTGTCCACCAAGCCGCTCATTTCATCATAGAAGGTTATCGGGTTTGTCAGGCAGGAATTCCCCTTCAGAAATCCATGCTGGCAACTTCCAGTCGCTTCCAGTCCTGTAAGTGCAGGGTTATAGGCTCCTGCATTTTCTCAGTGATCAAAGTCAACTGGCCTGCAGTTCATCTATTCCTCCTTGCTTTCTTCCAGCCCTTGGGGAGCTTTCTCATCCAACCCAAGATAAGACAGTGGCTTTGCAATTATATTGGCCATCTCTATTTGCATTTATGGATGAATTCCATCAAATCCCATGGACTTCCACGTGTAATTTTTTTTCCTTTCTTGATCCCCCTCTACTGAAAGGAGTGTTTCATTTCTCCAGAAAGTATTTTCTTTTTACTTTTTTTCTTCATGCACTCGGTAAACAGAGTCTTTTATAACAAAATTGGTGCTCTAAATAAAAGCAAGGATGGACCTTCCTCATTTGTTAATTGGAATTTGTTGTTTCTCCTCAGAAAAAATAAATTCTACCTGCATTCAGCCATCAGAAAATCCTAGGCAGAAATGGAAGAGAGAACTGAACTGACATGAAGGAACAACATGATTACAAAGCCTGCTCCTCTTTCATCTCTTTTGGAGCTTTTGGCTTTGCTGTTTTATGCTTCTGTTGACTTAAATGTTTTTAAATAACTGCTTGATAATTTGGTTGAGGTCCACAGCCTTTGATGTAGTTATTTTCTTGAAATTTCAATTTAGGGTACTGACACTCAGAAAAGATTCATTTATTTCAGTCTGCAACACACACACACACACACACACACACACATATACATATACACATATATATACATATATATATAAAATAGAAGCATTTTTTTATGTGTACATATATATAAGCATTTAACATTACAGGCAGTATTCATTTGCTAAATGAGATGCATTTTTTATTGTTTTGTTTATTGTTTGTTTTTCAGTAAAATAGCTAAGCTACAAAAACTAAATTAAATGTAGACTGAAAGAAAAGTCATCAGTACTTTGTATCCTTGAGCTTAGGTCATTCTGATCTTCTTGAATTCATTTGGCTAAATGATCTAACCAATTTTATAAGAATATCCTACAGATGCTGCAGTATAGTTTACTGCTTCACAATAAAATGAAATAAAAAATTAATGTCTTTTGATTCATTATCTCTTGAGAACAGTTTTCATGAGGCTATGATGAAAATTCTTCCTTTTCTAGTCTGTCTGAAGAAAATTTGGAGCTGGAACAGATAAAAAGCTTTTGTTCTCTATTTATTTGACTACTTTGGAATGTTTTCTTGCAGAAAGAATATGTTCAGAGCCCAAAGTTCTTCTTTTAAACACCTTGAAATATTATGAACTGTTTCAAGATGCTAAATAACAGTGACTATAAAGCTAAAATTTAATATAACACATTGCATAAGATAGTAAGTTTTCCTTTGAAGCAAAATTCATCACCAATTCTGGAATAACTACATTGAGAGATATGAAGTGAGAAAGTATAAAGGAAGAAAACTGCTAGCTAAATTTTTTCACTTTACTGATGTTTTAAAATTTTACTAGCACTTCCAACAAATCAAAACTTACTGTTAAACATCTGTATTATATTTTGATATCCTAACGTGATTTAATTACAAAAAAGGTAAAACCTCCTGCAAGAGTTCTGCTTGTAACTACTAATGAGCAAGAGGCAATAAACTATCCTTTATAAATCAATATGTGGGAAATTAAATATGAATGCTTGGACTTGGTTGGCCTCATATCTAATGGAACTATGAAAGACATGATTAATTAGAAAGGTGTTTTAGAAAAGTTAATTAGTTTACTTTTTAAATTATCTGCTGAGATAATTGGCTAAGAAAAAATTGTTGGCTAAGAAAAAATTCCTGCATCACTAATTAGCCAATGATTTTTCTGAAGATTCAGAATAAACATATTTTAGGCAGCAGGTAAATCTGTTTATCTGGCAATGTTTTTCATTGGTGATATTTATTACATTTCTTGTCTTTAGTTATCATTATAGGGTTAATGTAAGCAGTAAGAATTTCAGGTTTGGTTTATCATTTTTAATCCTCATAGAAGTCATCAAACTTAGTCTGATTTTGTTGTTGTTGTTTGGGGTTTTTTTTGTTTTTTTTTTGTTTTTTTTTTTTTTTTTTNTGACTAATATCTCAATTGGCTGGCAACAATTTACCCAGCAAGATGGCCTATGTCATCTTTCAAATGAATACATAATTTGAGTGTAAAATAGAGGAAACAAATTTTAAAAATATGTAAAGAATTTAAATACTATATAAATATTGATTCACTTGACAGGGAGTTTTCTTAGCTCAAGTAAAAATAATTTTCAGGAATTTTAAAAAATATTCAGGTAGAGGAACAGTGTACCCCAAACATATAGAGAAGTGTGGAACAAAGCTTGAATAAGTGTGCATGTTGGAAAGTATCTATGAATGAGATGTCATCACTGTCAAAAGTGACAGGATGTACCAAAGATGAAATTTTATTTCATTATACAATAGCCCTACCTTCAAGGGTTAGTGAAAACCCTTGGAAACAAAGATAAGCAGTTCCTGTTTGTAAGACAAAAAGTCTAGGGAGTTTTTTGCAAGGAGAGGGATCTCCTGTACAAAGGAAATGAATGAGCAGTGTCCTCAGTAGAAGCAGACAAATTTACAGCTGTGGAAGTCAAGGGAAGCCTATATAATAGATGGTTTGCAATGCTGGTAAGAATCTAGACTGCAACTACTTGTTACAGTAGGACAGAAACAATAAGATTTATTCAAACCTTGGGTGAACAATTCTGTTCAGTACTCATAGTCAAAGCTAGTATTTCTGTTATAAATTTAAGCAATAGTTAGTGATGCTGTCTGAATAAGAAAAGTAATTTTAAAAAATTTTGAAGAATGGGAAATACACAGATGACTATGCCATATGTCAATTACTGAATGAGGGTTTATGAACATTCACAAGATTTTAGGAAAAACACCAGAGTACTAAAAAGTGACCTTTAAATATGCAGATGCATATGTGGATACAAATCTCATTTTCATTGAACAATGGCATAAATCTTGCATTTTATTCATTGCAACTTACTAGAGAAATAAGCAAAAAAATGATCCACAGAAAACAATACATAAAACAATGCCTTGTATTTATTATTTACAGCTTCTGAGAAATGTATTGATCACTAGCTAAATAGATAAGAAACAAATAAATCTGCAGAGCAGAATGACAGAAGCAGAGGGTCATCATAAAATGAACTCTGCAGCATTTTCCCATTTTTTAGAACTGATTGAAATATTTAAGAGATTTGATTTAAACGAAAATTGAAAGTGCATTGGATCATTGCAAGCCAGGCTGCTCCTGACCAAGATCTTCTCTTACCAGAAAGATTTTATTTCTTACATTGAAATAAGATCTTAACCCAATTCTACTATACCTTCTTTATAACACTTGTTGGAAACATAGGTTTATTTATATATCTTTAATCTGAGGCTATTTTAATTTTTTTTATCTTTCCAGTTATCTCTTTGATTTTTCACTATATTTCAGTTTCCAATATTCACTTCAGAGTATGTTATATCTGTTCACCACTGTCTCTACATTTTCAATTTTCCTCTCATCTTCTTGCTGTCTAGGACCAAACTTCTCAAATTCAATCTCCATAGCAATATTTGTTGTTTGAGTTGCATTCCATCACTTAACTAATACTCACAAAGGGTTGGTGTGGGATTTTTTTTTTTTTTCAATTTAAAACCTAAAATTACTGGATAAATCCAGTGTGAGGATAATCTTTCAGTGAAGGGATACTAAAAAAATGCATTTCTCTCAGTTAGTGGAAACTTAGAAATCAAGATTCAAGGTTATGTAAAGTTATGATTTAGGTTTTTGAGCATATCTATCATGCTTGCTGCTTCCATCATCACATTATTGTAAAAAGTAGAAAAATTATAAAATAGAGGTAAGCAAAAGCATCAGCAGTTCAAGCAATATTATAGATGTTGATTTTATAAATATTACTGGATTTTTTATTTTTTGACTATGTAAATACTTCTACACAAGTGTTGTGGTTAAGGCCCACACAGCTGCTCATTAACTCTCCACCACCAGGATCAGGGAGAGAATCTGAAGCATAAAAAAAATTGTGAGTTTAGAGAAAGACACTCTATAGGGAAAGCAAAAGCCATGCATGCAAATAAAACAAAACAAGGAATTAATCTGCTTCCTACAAGGAATTAATCTGCTTCCTATGGGCAGTCAGGTGTTCAGCTGTCCCCAGGAGAGCAGAGCCCCATGGCACGTAATAGTGACTTTGGAAGACAAACACAATATCTCCAAAAGTCCCCCTCTTCCTCCTTCTTCTTCCCATTTAATACAATGAGCAGGATGTCCCACGGTCTGGAATATCCCTCTGGTTAATTTGGGTCAGCTGTCCTGGCTGTGTCTTCTCCTAAGCTGCCCCAACTCCTCTGCCAGTGTGGCTGTACAAAAAGCAGAAAGGACCTTGGCTCTGTGTGAGCCCTGCTCAGCAATAACAAAAGCCCTGCTCTGTCATCAACCCCGTGTTCAGCACAATTCCAAAACACAGCCCCATACCAGCCACTGGGCAGAAAACTAACTACTGCAGCCAAAACCTGCACAAGGCAAATGTCTACTTATGAAAAACATGGCTGTGAAAAAAGAATCCAGGCTGGCAAAGGAGCTGGAAGCCCAAAACCAGACACCTGTGGGTGTTGATACAAAAGAATGGGAAAGATGATGGTATCAGAGAGATGAGATTTAACAACAACAACAAAAAAATACATGCTGAAAGCAATCTGAAACCTGTTGATTGACTTTTCAATGTAGGTTGTGTTCACATAGTTTTCTTTGCATAGAATTGGGTAATAAAAGATGTCTCTAAAAACATGAGGGATATTCAAGAGGACTGAGGGGACGATTAGAGTTCACTATTTCCTAAAAACTTCTCTTTTGAGTGATTCTACATCAGTCACATTCTTGAAATTCAAGCTACAATATTGCAGCTTGAACTACATGTTTTGTCTGTCATGATCTAGGAATTGGTGGATCTTGTTTTGTAATGGTTTTCTGCAATCTGGAAGGTATGAAAATGTTCAATTAAAAACAAAAATAAAGGAACTTTGTAAATAAAAAGAGAAGTGACAATTTTCATCTCTATTATTTACATTTTCTCCTAATATAAATTATTCTGAAAAATCCATATGACAGAACAAATTGTTTTAAGGCCATTTAATTTTTTCTTTTACTTTTTCTGTTTATTATTTTACCAAAAACATTCCCGACTTACAAAATCCTTCCCTTAGGATATCTTCCTTAATTCTTTGCTGAGAAAGAGCAAAGACAACAGGATAGCTTTTTATTTCAGCATGTAATTTATTTTCATTAGATTTTCTTTATTGCTAGATTGTGTGTTTGGGGGTTTTATTTGGAAAGGTTAATGAATTCTAGTGTTTCTTCAATGGTTGACTGTAAGGGAAACACATGGCAAACATGAGTTATGATAGACACATATAGCAAACTTTTATTTTTGGTTTGCTGAATCCCATTTATTGAGTTTGGTCAGTAAGATAGGCAAAGCAAAATACTCCCTGAAAAATCAGGCAGTTGCTCCATTGTACTTCATTATAACCTTAAAAATGTGCTTTGTCCTGACTTCTGACTGCATTGCTCATTAATGGGTTTGCTGTGGTCTTACCGGTAAGATCGTGTAATATCTGGTGCAATGCCAAATGATAACTAGAAGGACTCATAACTCTTATTAACTTTCATATGTGAATGCTCCCTGTTTAAGGGCTACCAGAACACAGGAGAGTGGTGTCTAAAAAAAAAAAGTGTTCTTTTTTAGTTTTCTTGCATCCAATTCCCTTGTTCTGATTATTGAACGAAGATTAAATAACTCTATACAGGATAAGTATATCTGTGAGTTGGAGACTTTACTTCCATCTATGATGACTCACAGAAATTTCTTTATGGATTTCTTAATTAATATGAATACAGTAATTCCAATCTGAATATTAGATGTTGCTTATGAAGAAATAGATGACTAACTGATTTTCAAGGTAAATAAACAGGAAATAATGTAATAATGTAATACAGTCATTTATTATAAGCAGCTTTGGGAATACTGCATTGCAACTATTTATAAATGTAGTGCCTTGTCATCACACTATGCAGTACATAAAACTGAGCAGGTACAGGTCAACTTTCAAGATTTGGGCCCATAAAATCTTACATTTTTATTCAGCAAGTAGTTTTCAGTTGAGTCTTTCCAGAGAAAAGAAATTTCTTTACATGTTCAAATTAAAATCTGGAAAATCTGAGGTAAAAGAAATTGAAATGTGCACTTTTTAAAGGGGTTATGACAAAAAGATACAATGCCAAAACATTCTGTGTATAGTGCAAGAAGAAGGATAAGTCACAAAGCAGAAATTGCCTCAAGGATATTATTTATGAGGTATCTATTTTGTCAGGTAATAGAACTCATGACCCAAGTTTTGGAAAGTGCTGGGCTTGCCTACTGAGTCACAGAAAAATCTCATTTACTGTCAGTAGTAGTCGTTTTAAACTCAGCTGGGAAAGCTTTCGGACAAAGGGCCTTCACCTTGAAAGATTAAACTGAGGATACCATTAAATGGAAAAATCAATGACAACTAGTTAAATAGAAAAGAAACTCTCAAATGAAGATAAATAATTGGCTGAATTTGTCCCTCGTGTATCTCTGTTTCTTTCATTAGAGACACACCAGGACTAGGTTTGTCTCTGTATGTAGCAGAACACAGAAGACAAGCAAATAAAAGAATCTACTGCATAATACAAAATGACAAGCAGTCACCTAGGGAAGTGCTGAGGTTAAAACTTGCTTCATAATTGCAGATTTCTAAAACAGATCTGAATTATCACTATTTTAATCTGAAGAAGCATGAAGCAAGGGTTATATGTTGTATCATAAGTTCTTGAAGTTTTGAGTCAAGGAAAATGAGAAGCAAATCCTAATTTAGTTTTAAATAGCACAGAGGATCGGAAACAATAAAGACCTCTATAACAGCGCACGCATTCAACTGAGTTCAAGGTTATTAGAGGACAAAACCCCAAAACCCCAAACCTTTTATATATATATATATATATATATATATATATATATATATATATATATACTCATACACAAAAAAAAAAAAAAATTAAAAAAAAGAAAGGGAAAAGAAACAACTAGCAGGGTAAACTACTTACAGTAGGTAGAAAGACTGAATAGGTATGAAAAACAGCATATAATGCACTTGTATCTCAAAATATATATAAAATAGATTAAAGATTCAATTTTTTTTGTCTTCAAGCAATATTATGCTTCACAAATCCTTTTCTAGTCTCAGAGTCAAAAACTGTGAATAAATGTGATCTAGTCCATACATCATAGTGTGATTTGCAGAAATCTTTTGATAAGGTTGCTTGCCACATTCTGAGAGACATAAAAGTGTTGTGGGATAAGAGATATATCCCTTTATGCATTAATGATTCTTCAAAATAGAGAAAAAACACAAATAAGTGGCAGTTTTTCAGCTGAGGATAACATGGTAGGAATTCTTATTCTCAGGAACATGGATGTGATACATTAACCCTTCAATATAGTCATAAAGTATCACGGAAAAGGTGGTGATTACTAAAGTAGTAAAATTTGTAAATGATAAATAATTACTGAAAATTGTTAACTTAAAGCAAACTGTGAAGAACTAAAAAAGAATTTAATGGCATTATCTGATCAAACAAATCTAGAAGAAAAGAAAATTCTTATCAGGTAACATAAAGTATTACACAGAAAAGGAAAATAACCCCACCCTAATAGTTACTGTGAGTCAGAAAATCAAGGCTGTGGTGAATAATTCTTAAAGGATGGCTTTTGAGTGCCATTTTGCAGCCAAAGTGGCAAACAAAAAAGCTGGGAATTGTTAGGAACAGAATAGGAAGCCAACCAGAAAATGTGATTAGTTTACCATGTAAATGAATGGTGTGTTCATGTACTGGATGCATTTCAGCGTAAAATTCTAGTTGTCCAGTCCCAAAAGAGATTTAGTGGAATTGGAAAAGTGACAGAAGAAGATGATGGGTTGAAGAAGAGATTACCAGCTCTTCAGCTTGGAACAAAACTGTGGATAGCAGTCTATAGACACTGAGTTCACCACTTTTTACAACTTACAAACTTACAAAAGTATCCAGTGAAGCTGTCATGTAGTGATCTACAGTAAATGAAAGAATATTTTTTTTCACACAGTTTATTTAATATATGAAGTTCCAGATGAAATATGTGAAAAGGTTCTTATGCAAAACTAATAAAAGAAATTTCCATCCATGGCTTGTTTTGATAAAAGATTTACAGAATCCCTTAAGCATTGACAGTGGCAATTTGGGAGACCATTGCACAGAAGGTTCAACATTTACACCTTCTGAATCTTAGACTTCAGGGCCCAGATCCCTTCAGTCTAACTCGAGGCCTTGGAGTTGGCTTAAGTGCCTTTAGGTGTTCCTGTATAAGAAATAAAAAGGAAAGTTTTTTACTGAATTCTGTAAGCCTGAAATTGCTTAGGTCATACTTTCACAATGTAAATAATTGGTGACTATTACACCTCCATAAGTGTTATGTTATGCCTACCTTTTCTCCCAATATTTTGCTACTCGTTTCTGCCCCCATAGTGAGGCAGCTGTCAGCTGACCCCTACACAGACATATTTAATTTGGGGTTAGAAATGAAATCAAGTTAGTGATTCATCCTAAGAGACTTACCCTTCTTTTTTTTTTTTTTTTTCTTTTTTTCTCTTTTCTCTTTTTTCTTTTTTTTTCTTTTTTTCTCTTTTCTCTTTTTTCTTTTTTCTTTTTTCTTTTTTATTTTTTATTTTTTATTTTTTCTTTCTTCTTTTTTCTTTTTTCTTTTTTCTTTTTTATTTTTTCTTTCCTTCCTTTTTCCTTGAAAGTTGCAGCAACTCCACAGCCTTGTTCACAATTCATCCCATGAAAGACTAGTGCCAGAGCAGCTGAGAGGAAAGGAAGTTAGTTACAGCACAGTGCTGGAAAGAGACAGGTTGGAAATATCTTTGTTCAGTACTACCATCCACTTAACAGTATCAAACCGTAGCCTTCAACACCTCAGCTGGATGAGATGAATCATCAATTCAAAGCTTTTCCAAAGTATTCACCATATTCTAATGTAGGATTCATTCAAGCTAGACTTCAAAAATATCTGGTCTGACCCCCTATGGGTGTTATCCTGTAAGTGTTTAACTGAAAAAATTGAAGTTAAAGGGGTCTGTAATTATATTCTTGGAGTTGGCTGTTCCTGTGATTTAATGGTTTTGATCTACAGATAACACATGGAAGCGATACAATGCAGCGCAGAAAAGTGTTATTCATATGGAAAAGACCAGACTGTGTCTCATTTGTAAGAGGTACCAGATGTACCATTGCTATCATTGTTCTTTAGGTGAACATAGCAAATCTAAGGTGTTCGTTCAATGAAAACCATGGCATGGTACAAGTCTCTTCATTTTCATTTAAAATTTTTCATATTTGTTTTTGTTTCTGATTAATTGGTGGTTAGGGAGAAAATTATTCTCCAGACACACTTTGGGCTCTATATGTAAATTTTAAACAAGATTTTTTTCTTGTTTGTGTCTACATTCTGTGAACACATGGGATTTTCAAGAACAGAGTTCTATTTTTCTGCAAATTATAAGAATTCAGATACCCAAACATCCAAGCATAAGCCCTGTGGAAATCTGCCACTATATGAACTTGCCATTTAAGAGAATAGACCAATTATGAACAAATATCTACTAGGCATAGTCAGTTCATAGTCAGTTTTTGTCACAATTTATGAGACTTCTTTTTCTTTTAGAAAAAAAAGAAAAATATAGCTTTGTTCTATTCCTGTTCAACATGATTCTCCTACTGCACTGTGTCACCTCACGTTTGGTTTCACCGCAGACTGATGTAATAAAATCAGGCATAAGCCAATGGCAAGTGATGAGCAAGAGAGGTGAAAGCTCTCTCTCATGTTGGGAACTACTTCTATTATTCAGTACTGAAAAACTTTGGCTGATTATAATTGTCTGCTTGTTCTGACATCTCTATGAATTTAATATAAACATAGCAATATGTATCTGAATTTTAATTCAAAGTTAGAATTCACGCTTAGATATTCATGGAAGCTGTATTTTTAAAAAGCTGGTAATTATTCATGACTGATTCACATAAGATAGTTTAAATTTTAGGGTTTTGAACTCTTCTGGTTAATTTTTATAGCACTTTCTGCACTGCTATAAATTGATGAAGTAGTTTCCCCACTTGTTTTCAAAACATACATATTCTACAATTGATCTGATAGATTTCATTTTCCCCTCGGTAGGATTTTACATTGGCAACTAAAAAAGTGTTTGTAGGAGTGTCAACATCATCCTTAAAGTTTATATGCACTCAGAAATCAACCAATGAAGGATTTAAAAAGAGAACAGATTTTACAGATTGTTGATGTAATTGGATATTCAGACAAGCCTCCAGGATACTTTCTTTATTTTATGCAGAAATTAAGCTTTCAAGACCTGATGAACTATTTAAATGTACCACTGCTGAAGGATACTTGACTGTAGAGGTACTTCAAATTTAGGAATGTTTTCATTTTTTGCTGTAAAGATTTATAAGCACTTCACAAAGGTTTCTAGATTTCAGAAAAGAAGAGAAATTTAATGTCTCATGAACTGCAAGGGAAAGCAGATAACTGATAGCTCTGATGTACATTGAACCACAAGACCATATATGTTTTAATAATCTGAAAGAAACAAATTATATTTTAATACTGTCAGACATATCATTTTATGGTAATTAAGAGCCATCTTTTAAGATTATTGGAATATAAGCTAGAGCTGCAGTGGTTTTACATGTTTGGCAGCAGTGCAAAATGTTTCATCTGTAGTACTGTGTTTACAAAGGTCACTACAAATGTTAACCTTCCTGACCTTTAAAAACTCAGACCTTTGCTAAGCACTAAGAAATGTTCAGTGACCAATTTATTCTTTGAGTATTTCAATATACTGGATCTGGTCCTGCAAGGGTAGCTTATCTGACAGTACACTAGCACAAATATGAAAGGTAATTGATCTGTAAGATTAGGACTTCTAGAAAGAAACATGGAATTCTTGGTTTAGAATTGAAATTATAACATCACAGAAATCATTTAAACTTGGACTGCTGTGTCTGTCTCCCTAGGGTTTCAGTGCCAGGGACAATTATGTAAAAGATAACCAGATAAAAAAAATGTTTAATAAAACCAGACGTTTCTCCATGTCTTGGCCCTTGTTGGGGGCTGGGGGGGTTTTACTCTTCCTCCTCTGTGGAGAATTTTTTGCATTATCATGTTAAGGAAGTCTGCCAGGCGGAAACCCCAGCTTTTGATTGCTCAAGACAAAGGGGTGGGTGGGGGCAATCTCCCTCCCTCAGTCACTGGCGGGGTTTGGGGGGGTCAGGGTGGCTGGTCGTTTTTTTTTCCTGGGGACACTTGCTGGTTGGAACAGGGAGGAGCAAGGTTCTCCGTGGTTGGATTTGTCCTGAACCCTGCCCTGCTACAGCCTCCTACCTCTGAGAGCACCACTGAGAGCCGGAGCCCAAACGGTGAGCAGGGAGCTCTTCCTTCACCCTTTTCCCACCTGGGACATGGCCCTGCCACCTCTGCCTCCGGCTCCCTGCTCCTGGAGGGGCTGCCCTGCTCTCCACCAGGACTGTGCAGAGGAGAAGAGTCTCTGTGACTGGAAAAGAGACTGAGTTTTGTTTTGTTGCTGGCTTTCATAGCTGATGTTGTTCTTGTTTGTCTTGTAGATATATCAGTAAATAACTGTTATTCCTAAACCTATATCTTTGCCTGAGAGCCCCTTAGTCTTTAAATTATAATAAATTGGAGGGAGGGGATATCCACTCTCCATTTCAGGAGGAGCTCCTGCCTTTTTTTTGGCAGTACCTGTCCTCCAAACCAGGACAGATCTCTGCTGTATGGTTTTTCATTCTTCTCACAGCAGAAATTATCAATGTACTGAAATCACAAGTGTTGTATAGCAACTGCAATACACAGCTGAATCAGAACACAAAGATGATTACAATTAGTGGTCTCTATATGCCAACTATCAGGATGCTGATCATCCACAGTCAGGGGGAAAGAATATATGAGTTGAGCAAATTCAAGACTGTTGCTCTCTTCAAAGTTCATTCTGTTTGTTGCTCTGTTTTCGTACTCTGTATTGGACTCAACCACACATACGCTTCCCCCATACTGCTCTGACTGGCTCAGATCCCCTTTGTGTTTTCTTTCCAACAGCTGTGGTTATTCCCTGTATGTGGGAGGATGGTTTTTAAGGAGAGTGCAGAAGGCAATCTCCCCCAGTGAATTACAGCTGTACTGATTACCGAGGAGTGGAGACAGCCTTGCCTGCCCAATGAGGATGGGGGTTATAAAAGAGTGGGCTAGCTGGCTATCATTTAGTTGGAGGTGCAGTCTGGTGGTTGTGCTATGTCTGAGTTATGTAAGGGGCAGAGGGGGTTAGGTGGCTGTGTAAGGGGCAGGATGGAGTTAGCCAGTCAAGCAGAAAGATGGAAACTTGCAGAGAGAAGGAGGGAAGGAGTCAATGCTGTGTGGAGCTGCCCATTGGAATCTCAGAGAGAGGGCATGAGGGGTTTTGAAGATAGTAAGGGACTGACACTGGTGCCAGTCATGCATCTTATGTCACCTGTACTTTTCTCTGAGCTTCAGGAAGCCATCTTCTCTGAACTGCCTTCCATTGTTGGGGTGTGTGCATGTTCACAGTAACTCATAGTCCAGCTCCTTCTCATTGTTCTTTGCTGCACAGCAGATTGTAAACACCAGCAAAAAACATAACTGTGAATGCAATGGGCTCTAGGTCTTTCTTCAGACCAAGAAAATGGCATATATACCACTGATTTCAAACTAATAGAAACAATTTTTAAAAAAGAAGCCAAACCATCTCTTTTTTTCACTTCAATTTTATTGATTTTCATCTTCCTGATTTGGGGGATTTGGGTTTGTTTTTTTTGGTCTTTCATGTTGTGAGTTGACTAAAGACAAATCTACTGAAATGCAGTAGAATTGCTTGTGCTTACAGAAGGATAAAACTCCATTCATAAGAAAACATTTCTTAATGTGATGAGGTGAGAAAAGTACTCAGAAAATGAAGGATGAAACTTTAACCTATAGGAAGATGAGTAGTGTGGGAGAGTGTATGCCTTGAGAAATAAAAATTTATTAAAAAAAAGAATAATTGTGAAGTCTCTGGGTAATTAAAAGACTTTTAATTTGAAAATGCAATAAGAGGTTTTGTGATCTGTGATAGCAGTGAGTGTGATATGATTTTAGTGTTACTCATCACAATGTTACTGAATTGCATATCTAGTTAGAAAATATCTGGGTGATCACATTGTGGAACAGATCTCCAATTTGCACAAATTGGAGACTTAATTTTTATTAGTTATGTCTCTAGCCCAAAGGATAAACTTTGATAAAAGAGCAACTGGTCAGCAGCAGAAGTTGAACAGACAAATGTAGGCTTTGAGGGATTAGTAGAAGAAAACTGCAGGTACTCACCTGAAGGCTTCAAAACCATCCTGTGTAAGTTGCTGAAAGGCTGTGAATCATATTGCATTAAAAAAATGCTCAGTACACCTTTGATCATTTGCACTGTATATTCATTATATATGAATAATTTAAATGCTGAGCCTGTAAAAGGCACATTCTGCAGTGGTTTTTTTTTCTTATACTGTCTTTAAGTAGTGCAAGAATACCCTTTTACCTCTACACACCCTTTATGCAGGTAAAAATGCCAATAATTTTAGACTAGCCTTATGTCCATGCCTCATCGTGACTTGCAATGCAAGCCTTGCTACAGCTTTAACACTCCTCTACACCTGTAAACAAGCTGGACATATTTAGATCCCAGGTACCAGATGGGATTCACCTGGTACTGTCGAAAGAGATGGACAACGTAATCGTGAGGATGTTGTTTGCTATGTATGGAGCACTCTACTATGTAGAAGAGGTCTGGTAGTTGGAAATACTACTGTAGCTTAGAAATGGATTATTAGGAACTGTAGAATTAGAGCCAAGAATCACAATACTCAACACCTTTAAAGCTGGTCTGGGTGATCACACAGAATACTTTGGGAGAAAATTTGCAGATTACTCTAATGCAAAGGGTGTTTGACCCTTCAGTTCAGAGGGACCTTGATAAAATTGATGATGAGGCTGAATGAAATCTAAGTGCAGTCAGAAAAAAACCCCACATACCTCTTGAGTCAAAATAACTGCTGCATCTGTTTACAGGCTTTAGTGATATCCTGACTCATTATGGGGAAATACACAATGTGCTCTACATATTTTCTTCCAGTCCTTCCCCATCCTAGGGTGATTTTGCTTTTACAGGAATCTTGTATTTTTAACAACAATGTTTTCTGTACATATCTGCAGTTTTGGAGATGAGATTTTCTTCATGGCCCGGCTGCATATTTTCCAATGAAGTTAGATGCAGCTCTGATGGTTTTCTAATGTAACAGTGGACAAAGAGGCTGATTGCTGCAATGTCTGCTCTCTTATTGCTATACCTGTGCAGACCAGACATTTGTCTGCACTGTAACAGGTTTTGCCTAGATTGCCTGCAAATAATGTGGGCAATGCAACCAGCCAACACATTGGATATGGCTTATCATAGCCTCTGGCAGTTCTTTCAACATCTCATCTAGATGAGGGCAGAAACTCTCAGAGAAAAAAATACAGTACAGCAAGTACCCTTGATTGATTTGCATGGCTTGGACAAGAAAATAATGGTGTCTTTCTGGGCTGTAGATGCACATTAGTGAGTCATGTTGAGCTTCTTGTCAACCGACACTCCCAAGTCCTGCTCCTCAGGGCTGCACTGGATTAATTCTTAGCTTGGCCTGTATTTGTGCTTGGGATTGTTCCGAGGTGCAGGACTTGCACTTGGGCTTCTTGATCAAAGAAACATGAGGGCTGATCTTGTCAGTGATGGCCAATGGAAGGAAGGTGTTTGGCAATGTTGCCTTCCCATGTCTTCTGTTTCCAGGCCCTCCATTCCATTTAGTAGCAGACTCACATTTTCCGTAGTTTTCCTTTTCTTATTGATATATTTGAAGAAGGTATTTTTGTTGTCCTTGACATTCTTGGCCAGATTGAATTCCAGATGGGCCTTTCCTGTCTTATTTCTACTTTCATGTAAAGATTACTGTAAATTCTGAATTTGAATGTGAAAAATTACATCTGACAATGCTTACATATGCACTGAATGCATATTGCTTTCAACAGGCAGGTATTTGAAACCCAAAAATTTATCACATTGCGCTATTTTTCCAGTTATTTGTAAAAATTGAGAATTCATTTAGACAGAGGCAAATAAGGTGGAGGTATATGAGGTAATAACTTTAGTCTTTTAAACTAGCAAATATTCTGCCACACCTACATGGTCCATAAACTTTCCTTGTTGGATAGTAGTGTCATAGAGTCCATCTGTACGGGAATAAATGGAAAGACAATCACCAAAACCCAGTGAGACTATGATACAAAGCATCGATTACCTGAAATTTTGTGTTCAGTTTTACAAACGTGTAATGATAAATAAGATGATCAGTACTTTCAAAATTAGGCTGGAATGGCCTTTATATTTCTGGATTAAATGGATTAATTTGTACCATTGTGCTCTGGCTTTCACTCAACTGAGCAGCCTTGTTACAGCGTCTATTTAAGTAGGTCACAATTTATTAAAAAAAAAGTCAACCTAGATTTAGAAACATTGGCAAGTAATGAGATTTACAGGAATGCTAAGCTTCTGACACAAGTGAGTTGCCAAAATCAGCAATTAAAAAAATTCTACTTATTGCTGTCTACATGTAGATGTAATAAGACTCATATACTTTAGACAGCATTTTAGGCTCCTATATTTGTAAAACTTGGCCTTAATGATGCTATTGAAATGCTATTATTGGATTAGAGCCTAGCTCATGTTCACCTTGAAAGAACTACTGAAAACTTATGGAAAACATAATTATATCACAGAAACCAGCATTATGACTTCAAGAGGATAATTATAAAGAACAGATAAACTCCTGTGAAACCAAGATCCTATTTTCATGTAAATGTTATTACTTATAATGAGTGAAGGGAAAATGACCTAGAAAAAGTGCAGAAAGACAAAATTTTTTTAAATAGCTTGTCTCTCAGAGTATGCTGTGACCTGTCTTATGATCTTTAGCTTTGTTCTTTTCCTGTAGCTTCTATAAAAGAAAAGACCCCAGTATTTATTTTGGGAAACTGAAACCAGTAGCACTCTTTTTTTTTTTTTTTTTTATCTCATGTCACAGTTCGCAAGCAGAGTCCTCATGTACAGATCAGGGATTTTATTTATTCAACAGGTTATATCATCCTTCAAGAGTTAGAAGAGAACTTTTCCTCACTGAATACTGGTTTTGTTCCTAGAGTGTCATGACAGTGATGCAAACATGCTGCCAGGTAAATGAAAGAAAATGCACTGACCTCAAAAAGACACTTGAGTTGTTGAAACAAAGAAAATCCACTGATTGTTCAGAATTCAGGCCCCAGACTGGATTTGCAAGAGAAGAGCTGAGTGCTTTCTATTGCTATGCTGCACTGAGCAAGGGGAAAGGTTTGGGATGATTTCCATGTAGTCTCAGCCTGAGCTGAGAGAAACAGGGATTGGTGGGTCACACAGTCGGCCTTTTGGCTTGCATGGCATTAGCACAGGGAGAATTGTTTCATCTCATCAGTTATACCTCTGATACCTCTGCAATGCTGAGGTAATACTTTTTCAGGGAAACATTTATGTCAATAGAAAATCCTTTGATATTTATTTTGATTTTTTTTTTCCCCAGTGTTGTAGAACTCAGCTACCATCAATGAGAAAGAAGAGGGAGCTCCTTTACTGAGAACATTTTTATTCACTCATACCAGCTTCAGGAGATATGAATATAGAAAACAGTCAGAAAAAAATATTTCCAGAAGCTCTGTGTTTCTGATGAAAGAATAGAGTTGGATATACCTCTTTATGCTTTTTAATTGAATAGATTATTTTTTTAATAATATTCCCGAGCAAATTTAATCTAAACTTAAAATAATTTTATTCTGACACCTTAAATCCACCAATAAATATATTCAGAACAGTTTTTGCTTTATTTATATATTTTATATATAGATGAATATTTATGTGAATTGAAAGAATGGTATTATTTGCTCTAGAAGATTTGTTTTGTACTTTGAGTTTAGTGAGCTTCAACCTAGGTGATATAAATCTGACTTACAACAGCCAGAGGCAAAATACCACAATACCAGAGGTTTGTCAAATTTTTGTTTGGCTTTATAATTTTTGTTTGGGTTTTTCTTTCATTTTTTACTTTTCGTGTTGTTTCAGCTGCTAAACTCTAATTTATGGAGGCAATGCTGTGAATCACTGAATTACTCTGAGAAATTATCGTATTTTACATTCCTTAGGACTCCCATTTTGAAAAGTAAATTCAAAAACATTTTACTTTCCAAACTGAGTGACTGGTTGACAGCCTATTCTGTTGAGCTTGAATTCTTTTAAACAGATCACAGGTGAGGATACATTTATTGCAATAAAAAATGCTTAGGAGAAGAGAAAAAGAAACAAGAGGGCAAACTATGCATTGCTAAATACCAGCCATGGTTACTCATCTTCTTTTCATTAATCTTAGCCATGATTTCCAATTATTCAAAGCACATAGCAGAGGGAAATCAAAACCAAAACAAAAAACCAATGTAAACATACAGAGACTACTGGAAAAATATGTGGTATCTAGAGCTTCAAGAATTTAAAACAATCAACTCAGTAATATTTGGCTGTTACCTAACTACCTATAAACCAGCAAACTACTTTGATTTTTGTCTAATGCAGACAGCAGCTGCAACCTACTTGCAACATCCTAGTTCAGCAAACAAGAAAACACTGTTTTTTTGGTTGTTTGAGTTTTTGAGAATTTAAATATGTAAATACTCTCAGGTTTGAATCAGGGACTGACAATGTTACTCCAGGACATTTAATTCCATTGAGCTGTTTTAACATTAAGAAACCATACTCCTAATTTCATAGACATTAACTACCATAAAAACGATTGATATTGTCAGAACCACAGGTTTGGGTTATTTTCTGACTAGACTGTGGTGCTCAAGCTCATGGCTGAACCACTGGTTACCACAGACAGCTCTGGTAAAATAATGGCAATCTCTTTTATCAGCTTTAAAATTTCTCCAACTCTTCTCTGTTTTTTTCTACCACAGTCTCATCCCAATAAATAGCCCTTTCAGTTTACTACCACCATCACTTTGGTCCTGGTTTTGTTTGCTGCATCTGTGTCTATTCTGTTATTTCTGATACCCATTCTGTTACTTCTGACACCAATTCTTGCCTTTCAGCTATGGTTGCATAGACCTTCCTGGATTTACGTGGTCTTATTGCTGTGGTTACACAGGAGTTGATGGCTTGAAAGTCCGAACTACACAAAACATCCCCAATACTACTTTGGTATTCACTAATAGAGTTGTATGAAGAGTCTGGCTAGAGTAAATAGTTTACAGAACCAGGTGGGTAAAGACAGTGTCTAATTTTTATGAGCAAATTATATGTTTGAGGGATTCCACAAAAGGTGCTATATCACTTTGTCTAGTTTTCTACAGACACTGAAAATAGTAAACTCCAAATAAAACATAAGTAATACTCAATCATAATTTGTTTCAAACCATCTTTTCCCATTTTTTTTTTAATATTTGTTCCATGCTATGTCTTTCGTAGAGATCCAACCCAAAAGGGGTGTTTTGCTGGGAAAAAAGATTAATCTGCAATGCATACTCCTATTTACTGAGGAAAAAAAAATAAAATCACAGAACCACAGAATATTCTGAGATGGAAGGGACCCACAAAGAGCATAGAGTCCAACCTTTAAATAAATGGCCTGTACCTCCTACCTTGTTATTATAAGTTTCATTGTAAAACTGTTTCAACAGTCAAGCCTTTCAAGTGACCTGGTAGGATCAATCTACTCCAGAACAAAACTCTGTTAATAATAGTTTAGCTTCATCAGCACTTTCTGCAATAAAGTTACTTTTATTTAAGTCTTTCTTGTCTCTTAATCTGTATAACTTTCAGCATTTAACTTAAAAATTAACCTAAAAGAGTTTAGTAGCTTATCCATAATTTATACAGCAGCCAAAAAACATTAATGTGTATTACTTTACTGAATTAAAAGAATGAAAAACATAGCATTTTTGAGTTAGCATGCTGCACCATATTTATTTTAAAATTGAAATGGGAAGAAAAACCTGACCAAAAACCAAATGTTTGATCTGTAGGTGTGCTTGTTAGACAATAAAGCCAATAGGAGAGAAATATCCTAGAACGTAGAAGGTACTGTGATGATGATAGATAAGATAAATTACACAGATGCTAAGATCTGATAAAAATACCTTTATATCCTGCATCAAACTACCAAAGATGTTTCATTACACTCACCTCTTTTAGTTTTCAAAAGGTAAAATTTCTAGCCCCTGTACACAATCATTCCTACAAGCATCAGCCAGTATTTTAGGGTGCTCCCTTTCCCTATTTTTTCTTTTTTTTTTTTAAATTTTTTTTTTTTTAGCATGCCCTTGTACTTGCTGACTTTAGCAATCACCTCCTGAACACAGCTGCCTGGCTGTGGCCACCCTGGATGCTAAAAGGGCTTCCCCTAAGCATCTCGTATATAATTCTTGCCTTCAACTTTTGCAATAAAACAATGTTTTTATAATTATTTTTGAGGCCATGATACATATGAATAATCAGAAAAAAACTGCAAAATAATTCTATCAATTCTCTCCATTTTTGGATTAAGTGCTGGACCCTTGACCTGGGCAGTTACAGCCAGGTGGAGTTTTGCAGTGGTCAAATATATTTCCCAAAACTTTGCTGAGCATGATGGTTTGTACTTGGATGAGCAATATTTTCCAGAAATACATCCAGACTTCACATGCGGGCTTTAAAATATGACATTATGTATAGCTGTCTCTGCTAGTCGTTGGATAAACTGATAAAGAGAAGGGTACCTCGATAGCACTGAGTACTCCTATTCCAACAATTCTCAAATTAACTTTTGATGTGGCTGTTTGCTTGTCGCCAGCAAGTCTCACATTTTCAATAAATTGAATAAATCTACAGGTTGTAAATATAAATTTTTTGACAAATCACTTGTAGACTCTAGAGACTTCTCTCAATCTTAATATAATTGTCAGCAGAGTTCCTTATTGGGTAACGTTTAAAGCATTTCTGGAAATATATCAGAATACTCTCAGAAAAAAAGTGTGAAAACAATTCTAAATAAAAAACTGGAGATATGGAAGTTGCTATTTATTTGGTCTGTTATTTAAAAAGAAAACAAAAAGAAAAAAGCTTGTCTGCAAAAAGCACTCCAGCATTACATATTAATAACCATTAAGAAAAAATGTTATATTTGATTAATGAAAGTTCAATTTATTGTACAGATCAAAGTTTTACTGTTTATCACATATGTACTAACAAAGATATTTTACATGTGTTTAGATAAGATCTAAATAAATATTTGAGCCTTTCAGTTCTTCATATTATAGGAAATTAAGCAAGTTTGCTGGTTTATCATATTTGGTTTTCCATTGATCTTGATGCAGTTACACTAATTCACAAAGTATTCTACTACTACACAATAATGTATAAAATATGTAATAGAAAATATGTTCAAACAGAAATGACTATTGTGACTACTAAAGCACAGCATTTAAATTTCATATGTGAATAAGTGAACAAATATGCTCAAAGATTTCTCTGAACATCTGAACATATTAGTGATTTATTTCATCCTTGGAAGGGCAAAACTGTGATTTGACTAAAATGGTATCTCTTTCTTTAAAGAAAGAAAATCGTCATGGAGCAGAATATTAATCATGTTTCACCCAACAATTGTTAGCCTTGTTGGTATTTTGCCTATCACCAAATTTTGAGACTTCAAAGAGATGACAAATTATAATCCATTGATTCCAGTTTTTGTAATTTGTAACTGACACATTGTGAAGGTAGAATTAATCATTTGATTGATTGAGGCTTGTTTGGGGTTTTTTTTTTTTTGTTTGGTTTTTTGGGGTTTTTTGGGGTTTTTTTGTTGTTTTTTGGTTTTTTTGATTTTTTTTTTTTTTTTTGGTCTCTGTTTTCCTTGGAATAATTTTGGTTTACCTTTTAAAGTGTTTTTCATTGCAGCAGAAATATTTTACAATTTGACATCAACTCTCTACCACTTTAATCTAAATTTCATTTTTTTCCTTCTCCTGACTTTCTTTTCTTTGTTTTCCTAATCTTAATCATATGAAACTGAACGTAATATCAGTGTGAAGTAGAGTGATATGCCCATAAAAATTGAGACTTTTTTTAAAAAGAGTTTTTACTTCCCGGAAGTTCAGTTCTTTCTTTCTCTTTGTCTTTCTGTCCTTCGATTCCTGGTGTGTCAACTATTTCCAGCAGCTTGTCCATAACCATGTAATATAAAGTCATTCTCAGGGATAACAGACCCTTATGTTTTTGCTTCATCCAAAAAATAAGAGTAATTGACTTCTAAAAGCATTCCTATGTCACGACCTTGTCTTGTGGATGCTTTAAAATCATTATTATAAATAATAATTTGGATACCTAGGCTGAGCTCAAATGAAAATCCTGCTAGCATTCCCTTAGTGTTCTGAAGAATTTTGAGAGTTATTTTAAAGAAGGTTCCAAATGAAAGAGTTCCCTGCTGTGCCTCACTACTGTAAATGGGGTGATTTGGCATTGAATATCTGTGATACAAGTTCAGACATGATCAGGTAATTAACTCCAGATAATTAACTCTGAAGAATTTGAGAAGTTCTTCCATGATAATTGGCTTCAGTGTGTTTGAGGAAAAATAGGAAATCTAAGTGGAACTTGGGGAAATGTAGCTAGAGATGCAGTAGCAGCAAATATTGTGTGGGCATTACTCATACGAATTACAGCCAGGCATCTCCCTTAAGATTTGTCCATTGGTCTGTAAGAATCATAGGCAATTCATTAACACAGTTTAAGAATTAGAAACAGCTCACCAATTTCTTATTCAGAAAGTGGTGCACAGACAGAGATATTTCTAGGGCTACTGGGGTTTTTTTTCAGAGCAATTTTACTTCCCAAACCAGCAAATCAGAGCCTTATATAGCCGAAAAGTTACCCAACCTCTACCCTTTAAAAATCAAAATAAAAAAATAACTTGAAAAAGAAGAGGAAAAAACCCAACTGACCAACTGATCAATCAACCAAAAACCCAAATCCCACAAAAGAAATGATAAACATTTTTTAGTGATGATATTCAATGGCCAGTTTTGGACTCTTTCCTTATTATCATTCAGTTGCTATGCTGAAGAATAAGAACTTGAGGTTTTATTCAGGGGTAAGAAGAAGGAGATTACTTGGTCTATTTAAAAACCAGATGATATCCTATGCCAAATCTTACCCAGTAGACTTCTTTAATATAACACGGGTGAGCTGGATTTGGAAAGAGAGCCCACAGGTCTCTGGGAACAGGCCCTGATGTGAATGTAGAGTGCAAATTGTTCTACTGGGGGAGTAGGGGGGCAGGGGGAGATGAATAGAGGGCTTTGCTTGGTTACATATAAAACATATTATTTGTAAATTCTGTACATCTGTACAAATATTCTAGGTACAAATAAAAGCTTTGTTTACAAGAGGTGGGGTTGTCATTTGGAGTCAAACAACTTTTAATAGTTTCATTTAAGTCAGTATTGATTCAGAACAATTATCTATTCAATACTGAGAATTAGTAAAAAGATATACTTTGGTGAGGAGACAATAGAGTAAACCAGAGGATCTAAAACCAAAATGCTAAAAATCTTTTTATTAAAAGAACTCTAGAATCATGGAGTCATAAACCGATAGAATAATAAAATAGTCTGGGTTGGAAAGAACCTTTAAAGGCCGTCTAGTTAAATCCTCTGAATGACCCATGACATCTTCAGCTGAATCAGGTTCTCAGAGCCCTGTTGAAATTAACTGTGAATGCTTCCAGGGATGGGATATTTACCATCTCACTGGGCAACCTGTTCCAGTGTTTCACCACTGCCATTGTAAAAAATGTCTTCCTTGTATCTAGTCTGAATCTACTCTCCTTTAGTTTAAAACCATCCCCCCTTGTGCTATTGAAAGCAGGCCCTACTAAAGGTGTGTCCCCATCTCTCTTATAATCTCCCTTTAGGTACTGAAAGGCCAGTCCTGAGGTCCCTGGAGCCTTCTCCTCTCCAGGCTGGACAAGCCCAGCTCTCTCAATCTGTCTCCATAGCAGAAGTTCTCCAGCCCTCCAACCATTTTTGTGCCCCTCCCCAACTTCTCCAACAGGTCTGTGCTTTTACTGTGCTGAGGACACCAGAGCTGGAGACTGCACACCAGGTGGGATCTCACCAGAGAAAAGTGGAGGGGAAGAGTCCTCACCTTGTCTGCTGGGTGCCCTCACCAAGGCCAGATCCCTCTCAGTTTGTCCTGTCATCCCATAGCTCATCACAGGCAAGACTGTTCCCCTCTCCTTTCAGGTCTCGTTTAAAGGGTCTGTCAGTGGGCCAAGACCCTTTTCACTCTCTGAGGAAGATATGCCTCGTTTCATGTAGACCCTTACATTACCAAAAAACCCAAAACTGTGGTAGTGATGCAAATAACAGAGCCATTCCTTTAGTTAATGCCTTGAATCTCGAGTGAGGAATAAACTAGAAAGTTTAAATTAGTGATGGAGGTTTCTCACAGGCAGAATCACCACATTAGCCAGAAGGCTGGGTGGATGACTCATTCTCTTCCAACGGACTTGTCCAACAGAAAACAGTCATAAAATATAATTAAATGTGTCCTAAAATATAATGAAATGAGAACCATGAATGGAAAAAAACCTTAGGAATAAGATTTTTAAGCATATTTTTGCCCAGAAAGAGATTATTTTAAAAAAAAAAAAAAAATCCTTATTCCTGTCCTTGCAAGATTAAGAAAATGCTTAAAAAACATGCTTTTGGCCTTTAGCCAAAAGCTCTGCTCCCAAATAAGAGAAAACTTTTCCTGTAGCTGTAAGAATGGCACATTTATTCCAGTGTTAAAGAAAATGGGTTTTCTCAAGCATGAAAGTTTTTACTTCAACATTGAAACTGATTGATAATAAACACCAATTTTTAGGCCTCGCCATATAATCCAGCACCCTTTTTGTATCTGGAACAATAAAAACCAGTACGGCATCTTAGAAAGTGTGCTGGGACATTTTATAGCAAAACGCCATTTCTATTAAGAATTATTTTTAGAGGAGGAAAAAAGATAAAAATCCACAACCATAAAAATCCCAACCAGGTAGGGCAGATGAAGAGACTTCTTGACGAAATTCCTACAGTGAATCAGAAAGCTCAGAGATCCTTCTGATCCTTTGGCGACACAGGGTTTCCATGGTGTGTAGATGCAACTGGTGTTACAGATTCATGCAAAAAATGCATTACACACATTAAATTTGTAGGTATGATTGGAATGAACTGAACAGTGCTTTGTCATAACCTTCCTGTCTCTCTCCAGAGAATTACAGGGAGATGAACCTTTTCTTCTATATCAATATAACAAATATCCTTTTATTTTATGACATGACTAAGTGATATGCACATAATTTGCAAACAGTTTTTCATTTTGCAAACTTCGTGGTGCTGTGAAATTCAAGCACAAAAAAAGATAATCTGGTCTGCTGCAAACAAGTGTGCAGTTTGAGAAACTTTCTGAAATAGACATCTACAAAATTCCTTTTATAATAAATAGGAGTCCTTTCTAAATTCAATTTTGTTTTTTTTTAAACAAAGTCAATCTCTGCTATCTCTGCAATATGTTATCATCCCACCCAGCTACCACGTTAATTTTTGTTCCCTAGCTTAGAAAGACTTGTTTATAAAACAGTAAAGAGTTCTGAAGTGTCTTAGTGTTTAGTTCCAAGGAGTATGCTCTCCACATAGCATGAACTTTACCACCCACACAGACACCTTCTACCTAGTCATACAATGTATGCTTGTAGCTTGTTGGAACTGGACAGATGTACTAATTCAGACATCTAAGTGTTCTTACAAAGGATCTCTGATGAAGTGGTATCAGCTATCAGTATCAAAGGTATCAAATGAAGAGGTATCAAATCAGGTGAGTGATGCTCATTCTCCACAGCAAGTAGTCCGGCAATAGCAGTTTGGGATTTCTACTCACGCTTCCAAGCTCAAATATCTTGAAGAAGTCTTGGGTGTTTTCCATTATCAATGTTCTGTGCTAAATTTTGAAGGATTCGAGTTCCAGAACTAACACCAATGAGAGGTCTGAAAACTTAATCTTTTTGAGAGACTGATTGTCATTCACCACTGTATTGATTAGAACTCTGTGTTTTGACATACAAAGGTTGACATGTTGTGCTCAGTTTGCAAATAATATGAAAGGTTACAAGGACTCGCCTGCAAACCGTGCTTTAATATTCAAGGCTGAAAAAATGTGAGTTTCCCTTCAGTTAAAAATATTTTCAGTTTCCCTAAGGAATATTACTTCTTTTTCTGTTTTCTTATTTTCCACAATTTTGTCATCAAATACCTTTACTCTTACAAACTTTTTTCCTAAAAAGCTGCAAAAAAAAAAAAAAAAAAGAAAAACAACAACAACACAGCAAAAAAAAACATTTTCCCCTTTTTGATTCCAGCAGAACTCTTAATTGGGCCTTTACCTTTTTTTACTGCAACTACACCTGATGCTCACCATTATCCTATATGATGTTTGATAACTTTACAAGCAGCATCCAGTAGGACACAGTTACAGAACTAATACATTTATATCCTGCCTCATTTTTCTGTGTGCACTACCTGGTACATGAAGGCTTATGAAAAATTCAAATCTTCATGGCTCCACTGGGATAAGATAAACTGTCCATTGATCAGATTTTCTCAAGTTAATTCTCTGTAAGACAATACCTTGTCTTATAGATTGTATGTTTGGGGGGAACAGAGTAGCCAGACAGTTTCTTCAGTGAAACCTAAGAATAAAATTTTTCTGAGAAAAGATCCATATCCACAACAGTATTATCTAAAATCTTGTTAGCCTTTTCCAGAGATCTGTGCAACCTTCCCAGCTTCACTCACTACTGAGTTCTGGGGTCTGAGAGCCCTGAGTCTGGCTCCTTGTTTAAATGGTTATGCAATGTACAGGCAGTTTAGCTGCGTAATTTCTCTTGACCCTTTAACGAGCTAGTCTGGTGAACTCAGCAGAAGATCACAAGCAGAGAACATAAATGAATAGCTGATGATTATTCCTGGAGTTTTGGTAGAGGGCTATTTTTCCTGAGCAATTTTTTTGCTTTTGTCGTTGCTTTCTAATAGCCTTCTTGACATTTTAATCAAACAAAGAGCATCCTAGTGATTAGGCTATGCATGAAATAACTCCATTTATGCCTTTATTAAAATTACCAAATCTATTTATTCTTATAATTCACAGCATGTGAGCAAGGGGAGCAAAATATTCTCTGCTTATGGAAATATTTGGCAAACATTGACCCTGAAAGCCCTATTTTTATTGTGAGAAAAAAATATCACTAAAAACTCAGTTGAGATATTTGTCTATAAGTCTGATTTTTTAAGCTCTGATTAAATGACCTGAATAATTCAGACTAAAAGGCAATACCATTTCATATTTTGAAAAATACATTGGCATACACTTCAATTATACTCAGTGCTTAAAAAATCCCAATGTATCTGCACTTTAGTAATTTTTATTACTAGAAAGAGAGTTGTTAAAGGAGTAGCCTATGAGAAAACACTAACAGGTGGAATGGAAAAAGCATCCACATGGGATATTTGTCATATTCCCCAGCAATCAGATAGCAAATTATAACTCTGGCCTCTTTCTTATTTCATAATTAAGGTCTCCATATTTTGCTGCTTTAGTAGACATTCTGTGGAGCTGGTATCCTGCTGAGGTGTGTACTCATGTGAAGAAGGAACATAAAGAATAAAAATTTATGTGGAAATTTCCCAGTGTCTTGGGTTTTGATGTCATGGTCTATCTGTACTGTACATTTTCCATGTATTGTTACATTTTCTACCAGTATGCAGGATTTAATATTCTACATAATCTAAAAATTTAAAGAAAAAGTATTTGTCCAAAGTTAGTAAGTATAGGGTACTAAAATAACTATCTCCTGTCCCTTTGTAGGCATTCCCAAAACCTTCTAAAAACCACAATTATGTGTATAGAAGTATATTTATTGAGGGATTTTGAATATTATTTCACTAAATGCATTTTCCATATTTATAAAGAAATATTAAGGTTAAATTAAGCAAGTTTACTACCAAATATCCAAATAGAAAATATATAGCACGCATCTCATACACACACATACATATATAAATATATAGCTCATGCAAGCTGTGTCAAGCATGCCTCTGCAGACTCAATAGATATTTTGAAATTAAATGTGGCAGAAGGATGGCTAATGTAGTGCCAGAATTTTTTCTGCTATTACAAGGATGAACACAGGTGCACAGAAGATGCCTGTGCTCTGGAGAAGGCAATTTGGACATACTGTTAGTCTGTAACTCGAAAAGGCATGTCTAGAGCAGGCAGACTGGCTGGGATGGAGATTGTCCATGCGAGCTTTGTGCAGCGGCTGTGCAAATCCATGCTTTGTTCTAATTCTCCTGCTGCTATCCAATATTAGATGTTGTTTTGGTTTTTTTACCTTGAAAAGGACGACAGGGGATATCTCTCCATAGGGCCAGCTGTAGCCCGTTGTTTGACTCTCTAGCCACACCGAATGTTCTTCTCTGTCTGGGGCTTCTGACTACATCCTTCCAGCACCCATTGCTCCTGTTATGCTCCTTTGTAAAGTTCTTACCATGTCCCTTTTATTTTTGCTCTAGGACAACTGTGGTTCCTACAATCACAACACAGCTCCAGAATCTTACACCAATGAAGGAACTACTCTCCATTCTCTGAAAGCAATGATAACATCTCCAAAATTCTTCTGGATATCGTGCTCTGAGAGGGGAAGGAAGCTCTCCAATTTCACTTAAGTAATAAAATTCAATCTTCTAAAGTCCTGTGGGGTTTTTGGGTTTGACCTTTTGGGTTTGGCTGCTTGGGTTTTTTTCCTTTGGTTGGTTGGTTGGTTAGTTTGTTTTTTGTTTGTTTGCTTTGCATAAGCTTAAATCCAAAGAGGCATATGTCTTTAAGTCTGGTTTCTAGGATCAATCATTTTCTGCCAAAATGCTCCTATTTTCAAAGTTGGTTAGGATCAGATGCTTCTGAAAATAGACCTGTGCTGACCAATTATTGCTGTTATATAAGCTTTAGTACTTCTTTAAAGACTGAGCCTGTCAAGAATTTAATTTGACAAGCTGAATCATACCAGATCATATATGATGGATTTCAAACTAAATTGCATCTGACCATCTGTACACAGCAGAAGAGCACATCTTTATGGAATTTCTCATGTATCCACTTTTTCTTTTTTGCAAATGTATTATTTCATGCTGTACTTCAAGAGATTTATTTTGACAGAGATATATCTTCTGTGTTACGGCTTTTAAAGTGCAGAATGGCTGAACTATAAGAACTCATTCCTAACAGCACAAATTTGTGCTATATTATAAAGAATCCAAACAAGTCATTATTTTCTGTCTTGTTCTATTGGAACAGGATTTTTAAACACTATTTTTACCCCTTGTCTGTCCTGCAGCAGTAGACCAAATTATAAAATAGTTCACTCAAATCTACAAACTCAATTAATATTTTTACAAATGGAAGTCTTTTAATGATTCTCCTCTAGAAAATTATCTAGTTTATACTCTTTTTCCCCAATATGATGATTTCATTTCCCTGACTCTATAATATCCAGTAAAAGGATATTTTTTGCCAGGTAAGGCAAGTTTTGATTTCAAATAAAGGAGGACTTGAAGTTCCCTGTGAAATTCAGGGGGACAGAGTTTGGGGTGGTCTGGCAGCATTTCTAATCTTCACGACAACGACAGGTTTATTCACATATTCTGGGAATCAGTGGGTATTAGGATCTGATTAATGCCATGCTAGACCTCTCTTTCTAGTCTCTCACATGGTTGTATGGGAGATATGGAACAGCTATTGAAAAAAAAAATTGCATCAAAGAGCCACAAAATGAGTTTCTAACATCTGACTGAATCTCCTGACTTCATTTAAACACATTATTTCTGTAACTTCTCATTCTCCTGATACTGATTAAATGTAGGATTTTTTTTTCTCAAATTAATGAGCTCCTAAAAGAGTTTGCATACATTTTAATGTGCATGCAGGCACATTCTGAAGATATGAAAATAACTATTAAACATTTTCTGAACTGTTTCTGCATCTGACAAAAGTAACTCTCTAATATATTTGTACAGATATCTGCAAATGCACAAACTCCTACCTTTGAAAATGAAGTGGACAGATTTCCCTGTGTAGGAGCACTTTTGTTTTTGATACAGTCCTTCCTACCCATTAGAGATTGATCCATAATTTCATTACAGTCTGCTCTGACAGCTAAACTGTTCTCTATACTCCTTTCTCAGTTGCACCTGCTCCAATCTTCTTTGCATATGGACAAACATCCATGAACTTTTCCCGAGCTCTTAATATTTCCCCAATTATTGTTTCACCCTGTTTCCAGTCCATTGTGTTCATGAGATCTGGAGTGGCTGATACTTCTACAGTTTGGGAGAGAACTGTAAATTACACAGAAAATTATCTGTAAATTCCATCTACCGTCAATAGTGAGAAAGAGGCTTTTCCAGAGTTTTCTAAAATGGGCCATAAAATAATTTCTCTCTTTTTTTATTAGACATAAGAATGCTTGTTTTTGCACTCCAGAAGGTTATTTTACTCTCTGCAGATCAGCAGGGTTTAAAGTGAAATGCTATGCATAGCAAATTTTAATACCAGTGATGAGATTATGTAACAAATACCAGTAAAATTGCTTGATCCTTCTCGTGGCCTTTGAACCTGTCTTTAAAGCTATCTGTTGTGCTATGTTTTGGCAGTTTGTTTGCATGGCAACAATATTGAATTGTGCAGTAGAACTACTCAGTGAACAAGCCATAAATGTCATCTTTCTGGACTTCTGTAAGGTCTTTGCCATGGTCTCCAGCAACACCCTTCTGTCTAAATTGGAGAAATATGGATTTGATATATTGTTCTGTGAATGAGGAATTGTTTGAATGTTCTCATCAAAAGAGTATTGGTCAATGCCTCAGTGTCCAGATGGAGACAGTGATGCTGTCCCTCAGGGGTCTGTACTGGGACTGGAACTGTTTAATATCTTCACCAATGACACAGTGGGATCCAAGTGCACCCTGGGCAGGCTTGCAGATGACACCAAGCTGAGCAGTGCTCTTGACATGCATGAGGGATGGGATGCCGTGCAGGGGGACATGGACTGGTGTGACAAGTGGGAGCATGAAAAGGTCCTGAAATTCAGTAAAGCCAAGTGCAAAGTGCTGCACCTGGGTCAGGGCAATTCCCTGGTATCGATACAGGCTGAGGGATGAACGAATTAAGGACCTGCAGCAGAAGGACTTGGGGATGCTGGTGAATGGAAAGCTCAACACAAACTGATAGTACACACCAGAAAACTGACCATATCCTGGACCACACCTGAAGGAGCATGGACACCAGATTAGGGGAGGTGATTCTCTCCTTCTCCTTTGCTCTTGAGAAATCCCATCTGGAGTGCTGCATCCAGCTCTGGTGTTCTCAGCACAGGTAAGTCCTGTAGGAGCAAGTCCAGCATAGGGCCACAAAAATGATTGCAGGGTTGGAGGACCTCTGCTATGAGGCAATGCTGAGGGAGCTGTGCTTGCTCTGGTGGAAGGAAGGCTCTGGGCAAACCTTATTGCCTCCCTTCAATAAATTTTTGAGGTTTTAAACTAAAAGAGGTGAAATTCAGACTAGAAGCAATGAAAACATTTTTTACATTGGGGGTGGTGAAACACTGGAACAGGTTGCCCAGCAAGATTATAAATGCCCCATCCCTGGAAACATTCAAGGTTAAGTTGGATGAAGCTCTGGGAAATCTGATCTAGTTGAAGATGTCATTTCTCATTGCAGGGGAGTTGAATTAAATGACCTTTAAAGGTTTCTACAACCTAAACTCTTCTATGATTTTATGACTATGAACTATCATTTTTTCTAAGTTACACCTACTTAAAAAAAAAAAAAGAGGGAGAGAGTAAACAAAAGGGTAATCACCGGTAACTAATGGCCTTTCCCAACACTTGCTCTACTCTGATAAGAAATTATTATGATATCTAGCCAGCCACAAAATTCCACCTTTAGCAATTTTGATAACATAACTCCATAAAGTTCTCCATATATGAAGTACAGCTCCTTGTTAACTTGAAAATAACTTGTTTTTCTTAACTAATACTTAGGGAGTTAATAGCTCTTAGTGTTATTACTACTATAGAAAAGGAAGCATAAAATAAGTGTCTTTCTGAGATCTACATTTGAAGGATTTAGTTCTCTACTTTTGATCATATTTGCATGGCTTATGTTACCATAAATTATTTAGATTTCCTGGGAGAAAAACAAAAATCACTGCAATATACAATAAAAGAAAAATTAAATTTATATTGAAAAATGTGGTATATAAAGAAAAAAAGGTGAGATATGTAATGGATTTTTACCTGGTCTATATTTTTCTGTCAGTTGAGCTGAGAAGCTAAGTGTAGGTCACTCAAAGCCATAAAACTTAGGAGAAAAAAAGCCCTTCTATGCTTCTACAAGGCTTCTAGATTTCTGTGCAGAAAACTCTTAAAGCACTTTAGAGTCTACCTCTATCAAGTCTCACTAAAAACAGCATGACACTTTGTACAGGCACATTGCAGGCTCTGGAGTTAGGTATTTGACGCAGGAAAATCTCCCTCAGTCTCAAGGAGGTTCTGTTGTTGAGAGGGAAATAATAAATTTGAAGATGAGCCTACACTGTGTTTTTTCAAACAACTAATTATGAGTCAATCTTGTCCTTTAAGGAGAAGAATAACATGGTGTTTAATACACCCTCCCCAGAGTCGTGAAGCAAGACTCATGTTTGACTCATTTTCTCTGGTATAGTTGAACCCCACAAATTCTAGTTCTCCAGGCAGTATCACACTCACTAGGACTGCTACTGTAGAAGGGAAAGCAGGAAGAGAGATACTTCAGACCTTATCTCAGAAGTGTTCAGTGTAGATGAAACTATAAAATAACTGTGAGGAAGTGGGGGAGAGGGAAAGGGAGAGGGAGATTCCCTACTTTGTCAATAAAGGCATTTATTCAGGGAAAATATTTGTATATTGCATGACTATTTTAACCTTTTATAATCTTCCTAAAAGTGTGGCAATTAGTATTAACTCTGAAGTATGACAACTATGGCACTGTGAAATGGAAACAGATGAATAATAAATTTCTTATAGACACTGAAACTACCTTTTTATGGGTTCGTTGAGCAGCGGTACTAAAATTGCAGATGGAAAGAAGTACAGCATCTTCTGACAAGAGAGATTATAAAGAAGCAGCTGTCCACCTTTATATCAGATATTTATTGTCTAGTATACGAGAAATACTTTCTAATTCTGATATCATCCACAAATATGTGTCTTCTATTATTTAGCACAGTGGAAAAATACATGCCTACATGCTCTACACTGGCATATCTATGACGAAGAATTGAATCAGAACACCATCAACCAAAGAAAAAATGTGACTCAAAATGTGGTATGGATTTATCATGAGGCACTTTGATGTAGGGGCCCCTAGTGCATCAGTTTTTGCAACACAAGACAGTATTTCTGCATAGCAATGCGACATTCTGCTATATCAGCTTGTAGGGGCAGTTCAGTGCACTGCCTGGTAGACCCCCACAAAGCCAAAATTATCTTGGGCATAACTGATTAATGGTACTATATTTAGTGTTTATCTCATCTATGCCGATGCAGGGAGAAGCAAATCTTCTACAGGAGGCAGAAAAATCCAGTATTTTTAAGAAGAAACAGCCCTAAAGAGTTTTCCAAATCTATACATTAAGGAGAGAGGGAAATAATAGTTTTAGAAAAAAAAGTTTTAGAAAGAGATTTTTTTGTTTGTTTTGGTTTTGTTTGTTTGGGGCTTTTTGTTTGGTTTTGTTTGTTGTTTTTTTGTCTCCTAGACCAACCAACAACACTGACCCAAATTTTCTCTGGCAAAGATTTTCATGATGCTTCACATCACTGCCCCTAAGCAGCACCTTTATGTCCCTGATGCCTCCTGGGCATTTAAACTCAGCTTCCACTCCTCACCCCAAAGTGCCATTCGCAGTGTTCTGGTGTTGTTCTGGTCTGTCACCTGGGAAGGAGTCAGAGCTGTGCCATGGCTGTTTTTGACTTTTCTGCATACTGACTGATCAGACAACTGCAGATTCTGCTTGCTCAGTCACTTGCTTCCAATGGGGATTGACAGTGAGCAAGTTTTCTCTGTTTCCTCTCAAGTTTCCTCTCTTATCCCCCTTACAGAATGTGTTCCCCTCTGTTTAAAATTTAAATGGAAATCACAGGTTAGACTGACAGATGGGCAATGTGATCATGTGACAGGTGGGCAAAAACACTGTACAACCCAGTACAAAAGGGAGTCAATAGGTGATTTGGCAGTTGGCAATTTTTGTTTCGTATGACTTTCCTAATTTCACTGTCCCTTATGGCAAAATAGAGATTCTAGATGCTGGAGTCCCAGAGAACTCCTAATCTGGGCTACTTTTGTATTACAAGATTTTACTTTTAAGCAGATAAATTTAATTGAGTTCTTTACAAAGAAAAAGGAGAGAAAGAGAAGGTCATATACTGTAAGACTACACAAGGCTTGCAAAAATGCTTAAATGTCTGGAAAATTTTTAAAAATATTACAGCTTGTTGATCAAATTTGATAAAAGCTCTGATCTGTTGGATTTGTTGACTATAAGCAGTGCCTGGGGATATCTTTATGTAATAGTCCATTTCAGGTTGTGGAAATTCAGTTTATCAGATCTTCTGGAAAATAGATTTTAAATAATCAGTTTTGAGGACCTGCCAACTCTCTCTTTTGTACTGTGTAAGCATCACTTAGTTTTGGCTTTTAGTCCATTCTCTTTCAGGCAGTCCTTTCTAGGATACAAAGAGATTAACAACCTGTCAAGGCAGGAAACAAAAAAGATTGTTCTTTCAAAGAAACAGTTTATGTGTTGCATTGTTACATATTTTAGATATTCAGAATTATTTTGATGCAATGGAAAAACTATTGAAAAAAAACATAGTATGTCTAGAACCAGTTTCCACTGCTGAAATCCTTGAATTAGGTTACCCTGGATCACACTGAAATAGTCTGAAATACCTTTAATGGTGTTATAGTGCCAAAACCTTTTGAAATTCTGTGGGTGTTTTGTAGTTAACCTCTCTTGAAAGTATGAAAACTAATCTCATTGACTTTTGTTCTAATCCAGTGCAGAGATGTCAATCCTTCTCACTTAGATTACCAACTTCTTTATCAATACCTATTCATTGTATTCCCATAAGACAGGTTAGTAACTACCTTATACATGGCCAAACTTATATAGCAATTTAAAAAACCTTCCCTAGGTTCGTTCAATGATAGAAGACTGGACTTTTGACTGACAGTTTCTTTGTGCAGCTAAGTGGCTACACTTACTCACCAACCTTAAATTCTATTACCCATTCAATGTTGGCTTTTCAGTGACAGCCAGTCACACTATTTCTAGTTTCAGAAAAATAATTGCAGTTGGAATTACCTGCTAGGGTGTGGTTGGGAACCTCCTCTTGCACAGCTCAGGTCTGTCTTCTATGGGCATCTCTGAGACATGAATTCATAGAAGCATTTAGGTTGGAAAAGAACTTCAACTCTGACTCAATCTCACATTCTCTCCAATAAGGAGGCTGAGTGCCTATTCCTGATTGGCATTTTACATTATATAGAATGTTTATGCATGTATTTATACATCTGTCCACACAAAGAAGAGGCACACACATGAACACAGAGAACAGTAGTTCAACTTGCTTCCAGTTTTGGCTGAGCAGAAGTTCTGCTAGAAGGAAGATTTGCAAGATTAGGGCAGCTACTGGGTTCATCCACCCAGCCTGACCAGCTGCAGTTTCTGGATCCCAGCCTCCTCAGGTGCTGGCACATCCACACACCCCCTTAATCCTAAACCTCTCCTGGCTGGCTAGTTCAGCTTGATCTTCACGAATAATCCCACACTCACTCACACACCTGCATTCACTCCAGTTGACATCACAGATCCATATACACAAGGTCATGGGGTGAAGAGCCTATTCCTAGAAAACAACTGAAGGAATTTAACAAGGAGACATGACAGAGTGCAGTGATCAGGGTCAGGGCATGGCCAGAAAGTGTACTGACCCACTCCTGCTGACCCGCAAATGGACTCTTCTGTTCCCTTACATCCTGTATTTCCCATACTTGCTTCTTCCCAAATCACATAAATACTTCCCTTTTCCCCACCTTTGTTTCCTCCTTGAAGCATGGCTTAATACGTTCTATGTAATTCCACTATGTTGTTTCACCATACTGTGTTCCACACACCTCAGCAGAAAGTTCCTTTCATTTTAAAGACGATACAGGGATCTGGGCCTAATGATTAATTGTGATGGGTTTCATACATGAACAAAGGGGCTGAGGCTCTGCTAGGACTGTCCTGGGAGCGGGAAAGACTATTCCTTGGAAGCTGTGATCTGGACTCCCTGTCTGGCATTGTGTCAGTGTTCCACACTTGGCCTATGGAGATAAACTTGATGGGGTGATGACTCCCTGGCAACAGACCTGAGAGCAGACACAGCACATTCTCTGCATCTCAGATTTTGAAATCCAGAACCTCTGTCTGACACTGCTCATTAGGGCACCCTGTAAAATACCCTGAAACCCTGGTTTCTTTCATTGGCCAGATTAGGCACCTAATTTGAAAGATACGGTCCCATCCACTCCTTGCACTTGTGTAGTCTGGTGGGCAGGGAAATAGAGACTAGAGAAAACCGAACAAAACATCAAAAAGGTTGTGTCTGAACTACCTTCCTTTGTAAGGAAAAATATTTTTTCTGGGAAGATATTTCCATCTCCTTCTTGCCATGCACATCCTATTTCTCATCTAGAAAGTTCCTACATACTTTTCATCAAATGATGCTATTCGTCTGTTAGCATGTTAGCTAGTTATGTTATCCCCAGTTTGGCAGATAAGGAGACTAGCAGATTAATAGGAGAGGGCACTTCTAGAATTTTATAAGCACTCTTTCCTTCTACTCTTGTGGCTCTTAAAATCCAAATGGCATATGATATATATATATATGTTATTAGGGGGAGTTTTATTTTGGAATAGAGAGGGAAAGCATGGCTCTAATGTCTTCCATGCAGCCAAAGCAAGATTTAAGTACTTTTTTTCAGTCTAAGGATTTGATTCCATTCTGATAAAATCCACCACCACCACCACATCCTCTACCTGTTCACCCTCCTATCCTGAGAAATAGAAAGGTACTGAGGTTTCCACTTCATGTGAAGTTTTGTATCTTTTAAGGTTTTGTGTTTTGGGGGTTTTTAGATCTTATTGACAGAGAAGTCTGGACTAGGAGATTTTATCTGTATGTACAAGGGTGTGAAAACAGAGGGGAAAATGGTGTCACTACTTTTCTATCACAAATATGGAAAGTAGAGACATTTATTCTTCTCTCCTTTGTTGAAGATACCACTCTCTTAATCACATATGCAAACAGATAAAATACCAACTGAAGGAAAATTTCTCCACCTCTCCCACCATGCAAATAAAAAAAAAATTAAAAAGAAGGGATATATTTCATATAAACACTGTTAACCCTTCTTTTCCCAATTTAATTTTCCTGCTAAAGAATCTAAACGTGCAACTATATAAAAAGGAAAGACTACTAGATTGCAAAATGGGATTTTCTTGTAAATATACAATTCAATCTCACTTCCCTAAGGTGCTGGAACAGAAGTCCATACTATAAAAGCTGCAGTTTCAACACTATTTTAATGTGGATAGGGGTTGCTTCAGCTCAGGACAAAACACCACTCACAAAATCTGCACAGTGGACAGACAGAATCAACATATTTGATTAATTAGCTCCTTTTCTGACTTTTTGAACACAAATTTGTCTCCTGATGCCTAGTTTTGAAAGTCTGGAATGCAGACATATAACTCTGAACCAGTTGTCTAGACACCTTTTATTATGAATGTTGAGAAGTGGGAACTTTTGGAGTGTAATTAATATGACCCAGTTTAAGTGGCTTCCTCATGATAAGAGGAATAACAACTCAGAATTGCCTTTTTTATGTTGACTATAAAAAGACTTCAGAGACGTAGCTCAGGTGTTGGTGTCTACCTGGTAGACATTCAATACAAAGTCAGATGAAACTTCTCCCAAATGTCTGTTTAATCAAACCATTTTCCTCACATATATCACATAAGTACGTCTTTCTTTAATAACACAAACCATTATTTTTTGAATAATTTTTTGATCCAAGTGAAGGTGGGATCTTGTCTCTACTTATTATGCTGGAATCCATGAAACAATTTTGATGTAAAATAAAGTAGCTTTTCAGAAATTCATACAAAAGTGCTATTTAAAATATGCTAGCCAGGATGAACACACAGGGAAATTTAATTAGGTGTCTCAGACTGGTAAGTTTGATGAGGTTTAAAAAAGAAGAAATTGAATAGCAAGTGGAGATTTTAAACTCTCAAAAGTTACAATTTACAAGCAGGTCTAGCTAGAATGTCATCCCAATATGGCATAGTAAATTTAAAAAATTTGGAACAGAAAGTCTGTGAAGAGGTAGATGCCAGAAGCTGAGAATTTAACAAGACATTGGGCATTGCATTGGACATGTTTGCAAACCCCAGATTGTCTTCCTTGGAATCTGCCATTTTGTGCTATTCAGACTAAGACAATATTTAGAACAATGACACTCAAAATAAAAATACCAGAAAATAAACATCAACTTTCTTGGTTGTATTTATATGAAGACAAATAAGGAAGCCAATACTTTGTTATGTAAGTCTAGAGAGTCTTGAACTATAATCCTAAAATTAAATACATCTATTCTTATCTATTCATTATAGTTATTAACACTGTAATATTTTCTTTTTAGTGAAATACTTGTGTTGCTGAGCAACACGTGCAAAAACCACCCCAGCTATCAACAATACATCCATAGTTCCATGCATATCAAGGTAACACAGAAGACATCATATTATTTTGAAAAGGTGTGCATGCTCTGCTAGTACAGTGTTCTATTCTGAGGCTTCATGTACCCAGAACTGGGTTGCCAAAGAAGTTCAACAATTGCACTTTGCAGCTTTTCTTTGGAATACCTTTTAGAAAGTTCTGTGTTTAAGTCCAGTCTCTTGTTTGCTTATGTTTCTTAAATATCAGGTTTCTGAAGTCTGCTTCTGTAGAGCACTTAATTTAATGGAGTATGAATTCTTCTGGAGCGTTAAGGATTTAAGCTGCAATTATCACAGGCTGAATGCTGTTTTTCAAAATCCATTTTCCAATTGGCTGGTTGGAATTTCGATAGTGATATTACCATATTCATGTCTAAGTCCCCCATGGAGAACTTATGTCATTGCTAGCCATTTCTTTATCATTTCTAGTTAATGCAACAGGGTTCTGTACGCAGATGTTTAAAATTCACACAATTTAGAGCATATTTTCCAAAGGCCAAGGGTACAGGTCCTACAGAAGTGTTGTAATGTTTTCCTTTGCTTTTATTCCACAACTTACTGCATATTCTGGTAGACATATAACCACTTAGATGCTGGCAGACACTACCAGTACTATCCACCTTGCCCTTTCTCACTGCCCCATGATTTCTTTGTTTCAAGTGTTGTATCCTCTACAGAGGGGCCACCATTCCAATGGCATTCAAGATAAATCATGAGGACTATAGAACAAATTATCTCACCAACATCTGTCAAAACATACATAGAAAGACTATGCAGAAAGGCCAGCTTCCAGAGCACTCTTCCTTACCTTGTCCTTGGAATCAGGTAGTGAAATGGAAACATTTCTGTTAGGTGTTAAATTGATGCCAACAGAGCAGAATCATCTGTCAGAATACTACCAGCCCACAATAACATGATACTTAACTAAAAGATTATTTACACTTGAAATCTGCCAGGTTTTCCTGTTCAATACAGATATCAGACCATGCTCTTACACACAAGAAACTGTAGGCTCCAACTTTACATTTAAAAAAAATAAAATCACTTATTAAAATAGCCATTCATTACTTACAAATTAATTTGGACTTATTAAATTAAGTACCTTTGAATTAAACCATGTCTTTGTTTCAGATGTGAAATTCTAAGATTTTCTTTTTAACCCTTTTGACAACTGCAGTATTTAATATCCAAAAAATGAATAACACTTTCCTCTGTGGAGTTGAGATTTTGTTGTGATTCCATGGAAGTATAAGATTTAATAGATTCTAACTATAATGAGCTTTTCTTTGTGAGTAAAGTACCTGACAAGGTGTTAACTGACAATATATCCAGCTCTTAATAACTTCTGCTGGAGTTTGTTAGCATCTCAAAGGACCCTGTGTTTGACCAGACACCTGTGTGCAGCTCTGAAGAGATTCTGCTCTGCAATCAATAATTGCCGAAGATGAAACAAAGTTTCACACATTTAGATGCCAACCACACTGCTCTGCTCTCAGATAGGAAGAACAAAGATAGAAAACATTCCAATGTCCTAGGGTGTTCCTGCTGATGGCGAACTTTTGTTTAAAAGGCAATTCTGTGTTATATCTCTTGCTTATTGCTTTTGCAATTTGTAAGGTCTTGCTTCTTTTGAAAGATGAAAATCCACTACACCTCCATTTTCTAGGGTGGAAGCCCACAATATTGTTCCATTGTGCTTAGGACATGGAAATTCTGATTAGTATCTAATTTTTTTCTTTTTTTCAAATAATGTAAAAATTACTACGCGTTTTCCTCCTCCAAATACCTTTTAAATATCACTTGGGGAATACAAATTTGTGGAGGAAATCTTTGTATTCAATCTTGCGTAATCTGTGCAGACAGTATGATACAGCAGCAGATATTTAGAAATAAATGAAGTGTTTCAGACATTCTATAGCAAGAACTTGATGACCTGATAAATTCCAGTTTTGATAATATCCTTCTACTTACTTAAAAAAAGCCTTTCATTTTCAATATCAAAGAAAGAAAAAAAAATCACACTGCAGAAGTATGTGAAATGGCTCCTGTCTGCACAAACTTTAGTACAAATCTCTACATCCATATCCATTACTACGACAATTCATTATAAGCTGAAAAGAAGTAATGAATGTGATAGCTTTGTGAGAGAGAAATTAGGCCATTTCAGCCTACTTGCTGGTAAGACAAGGAAAAGAATTAAATCTTGTAATTCTTGAACAGAACATTCTCTTAGCTTGTTTTGTAAGAAAGGAAAAAAATTCATATATTAATGTTATCAAGACATCTGCATCTGTCAGTTCTTGGTTTTCAGAAATACATGTCTATGTTTCTTCTCACGTTCTTTTTTAAACAACTTTTTACTCTTCACTCATTCACTGTTGTTTCTTGATTGCCCTTCTGAAGAACTCACAACACTGTTCTTAAAACTGGAAAGAATTGTGGCTTCTTTCCCTTCATTTGAGAAAATCACATACAGTTATAAAACACAGAAAACTTCAGTAATGGCAGATTTGCATAATATTCATTTAGGAGAAAATTCCTATGACTCTTTCAACTCCCGTTCCAAAGTCACTGTGGCCGGATAAGGTTTTTGTACTGCTGTCTATCTTTCATAACTTTGAATTTGTATTGCGCAACAATTAATAAAGATATTTTCATGAGGCAGTTCTTTTTACATATAATAACAATAACAATTATAATCTGTTAAAGTCCAATATGCGGAATCTTGCTTTTAAGAAGGAATATGTGAAATTACTTTAATCATTATTTTGAAGACATATTTATATTTAGAACTAAGATTTTTTGTCAGCTGCTTTTCTTTTCCTCTCCACTGAAGTCAATAAAAAAACTTTACTGGCAGAAATCTGATTGCAGTATCAGTAGCAGTTAACAAATAAGTCTCATTTGTAAACCGGCTGATGTAGCTGGTACACAAATATGAAAATAGTTTTCTGATCAGTTTGAAAAAAACAGATCTTCCAGAAAGATTTTTGAATGTATATTCTGTATTCTGAAAATCTGATGCAGTAAAGATCTCCTAATCTTAGCTTCAGCTTGCAAGTGGTTTGGAAGGATTAACATATAAATAATGGATACTCAATAGTTGTAATCCAAAATTATTGGATTTTATTTCATTCCTGAAATATTAGCTGTTAGATAGGAAAAAATTACTTCTCTTTCTCTCAGAAGGAAATATGTTTAAATTGAGTGTGGTTCATGGAATCATTTAGCTAGGCACACAGCCTAATCTTAATTTCATCTTATTTTAGTCTTAAAATATTTCTACAAAGGTTTTCACCTGATTCGAAACAATCCATTTTTGGTATAAAATTGTGAAAAATTGAAGATAAAAATTGCAATTAAAAAATTTAAAACTGAGGAAAAAGGTTAGACAACATGGGAAAATATTTGATTTCTAGTTAAAGTAAGTATTTAAGGAAAATTTAGATTTTCTTTTATTTAGTTTTGGTAGTATGGAAAAAATCTTATTTTTGCCCAAATTAAAAAAAAAAAATGCATGTCTTTCTAACTGCATTCTAAAAAATAAAAATCTGTCTGTAGATAAAAATTATAATGTGTCAGTGCTCTAACAGGCTAGAGAAGACAATAACAATTTAGGTAATGGGATCTATTTTGAGCTCCCTGAAATTTGTCTGAGAAATATAAAGAGTCTGGTACTGAATGTCCTGTGATACTGATCAGAATCTAACTGGAAATTTCAGATCTCCTTTAGTAATAGTGTTTCAAGCAGGTGGAGAATTGCTTGAATTCTCCAGAATATCTTACAATACCAATCCAAATTCAGTAGTGTTTTTGCCTGAGATTTTTTTTAATGTATTGGAGTATTTTATTTTTTATTATTCAGCACATAGTAGCATCAACCAAAACAGAAGAAAATATTTTTTTCAATATCTATATTGTGAAACCTGCAACTCTCTTGCAGCTCAGTAATCAGTACAATCAACAACATCCTAAGTCCTGTTCCTTCTGATAAAACCCCATGTTTTCTCAGTAAAAAAATCATCAAGCAAGTAGGAAGAAGGCTTTGAAGCATTTACCTGGTTACTGTTGCTTAGGAAACAAGCAGCTCAGTATTAACAGATATTCATCACAGAAGGACCACATTAACTCGTGAAAGACAAGGTGGCCTCACATGCATTTTCTACAAAATCTACGCTTGGATCATTGACTAAGTATAATCCTTTGGGGTGTTATTGCCACTCAATTAAAGCTTCAGGAATAATAGAGTAGTTAGTGCTGTTATACTACCCAATAATGCTGTGGAAAATGATACAGTAAGTTACTTACTGATTTCAATTTTAGTGAAACAATGGCACTTGAAATACATGGTTTAAGTGCAAGGAGCTTTTTTACCCAATTATTTTGAGCTAGCTGGCACTAGGAATACTGTGTAGTCTCTGAAAAACAGATGGATTTTTTTCAGTGTATGCAAAACTGCAGCTAATTGCTTTTCAAAGTTGCCAGTGTCCTCTTCCTACTTTGAAAGGAATATTTATTTAAGTAGCATATTTTTGTTTGACTGATTGATTAATTTCAGTGAATGTAAGACAGTTGTTTACTTTTGGTTGATGGCATGTGAGATCATGTTCAGATTTGCTCCTTGCTCATGTTAGAAGCTGTAATAAAACCAAGGCACAACATGATAAAAGAAACTTGCCATATATGAGTAAGGCTATTATGAAAGCTGCTTTAGAAGTGCCAGATTAGTCTACAAATCTCTTTAAAAAAGGGATTGAAAAGATACACAGATAACTATACTGCTGATTTCTAAGATAATCTTTTCAAATTTTATGCAGAGTGTTAGGCACCATGCTTACAAGCATTGCATTCCTTTAATTCCATAGATGTTAAGCACCATTTTCAGTGGTCCTTATCATATAGGTGAATAATGCTACAGACAATCTTACAGACTGGTTACCTCTTACCAATCTCACTTGAGAAGCCAAGAAGTTTTTCTAGAAAAATGTCTTTTCAAAACTCAAAACTGCTACTGTATCCTTTCTTTGCTGTCCACTGAAGGTGATTTAATATCCTGCCTTCTCTCACTCCTGTTGCAGCTGCTTGGTTTGCCGTTTTGTCCATTCCTATTTACGTACTAGGACACAAAAGGATTATTAGGACACATGCTTATTCTCTTATTTTTAATTACCTGTCTCACTTCATCCTCTTTGCTTCCTTTTTTATTCTTAATCCCTCTTTTTCTTATTATAAAAAAAATTGAACAAAAACCCCAACAACCCCAGACCCCCCAAAAAAATCCCAACCAACCAAATAAAAAACAAACCAAGCAAAAAAAATTAAAAAAAAAAAAACAANAAAAACCCAAAACAAAACCAAAAAGAGAAAGGTGAAAAAAAAAAAAAACCCAAAAGACTGCAAACCCTAAACCAGTAGTAGGGTTTAACTGGTTTGTTTCTATAACTATATCCAGAAAAATACATTATCAGATGCATGATACACTAGTAAACAACACCCAAGTAACTCAAACATCTATTTCTGAGACTAGAGTAGCATATAATCTTTTTTGTTCTTATGAAACAATACCGGATGAAAATCTCTAAAACAATGTGCTGTATAGAAGATACTCAACAGACAGGAAATGCAGCAAATGGTTAAAGTCTGTCAAAGATGAACAAAGATGAATTTATAATAAAGAATGTCCAATTACTATATTTTTCCACTATTTACCTTAACCGTCTATCTTTACATTAATATATACATGTATATAATTGAGGAAGAGATGACTGTTTAACTTTACCAAATATTTTATGATTACTTAATGGAAGCCAATCTAATTAAGTAACATGATTGGATATGAGACATTTATGCTACTTGAGAAGCATAATTTGCTGACTAAAACTACAAAATATGAAACTGTCATGGACTGGTTTGAGCAATACTACCTGCTTTTCTGTCCTTGTCTTAAAATACGGGTCACATTTGCTTAGTGACAATGAGGTTACAGCTACGTTTCTTAATTTACAGTATCTTTTTACTTGCTGGTGTCATTCCTCTGCAGGTTGCAAGGGGTTGAAGGAAGTTAAGAAGAAATTAGAGGCTAATTTGCACAGGGAAATTATTGTGCTCTAAGGTGGACTGTGAATGCACAGTGTGTGATCTGTTCTATTTCTTACTCTCAAGATGGAGGATCTGAAGTGTTTATAACAGAACTCCTTAAAGCACTCTGAATGTTGTAGGTATCTCTGTGATTCCTATCACATCAGCAGCTTGCACAAATATTCTGGTGAGATGACTAAATGTCCTTCAGTAAGAATATGCTGTCACTTGCAAATAAGGATCTCACTCACCTTTTCCAACTGATAACACCCTAATGAATGCAAATATGATATCTGGAAGCATGTGATGGAAAGCACGCATACTTAAAAAGCATTGGGAGTTTCCCTTTAAAAATACCTTGTGAAACACTCCAAAGCTGCCTTGTGGCACGACCGCAGGTAGAAATATGGGTAACAATCATCCTAGACTGTTCTGCAGTGTCTGTGTATTTGAATTTTCTGAGAAATGTATGATTTCTGATTAAAAATACTGAAATAACCCACAATTTTTTAAAAGCAAATCTGTATAATGCTGCAGAATTAGAGACAGCAAACTTTTGTTGCACTCACAATGGTTTTCAAAATTAATCCATCTTTTCTGATAAGCCAGTAGCATACCCCATAGCTGTTTGATAGCTGTCTACCTGCGATTACAGCTGACCTGCTTTATTGTGATACTAACTATAGAAACCCAATTTTGGTTGAATAGTAAACCTCCTGAAGCATTTGAAGACTACAGAAATCTTCTCAGTATAATTTGCAGATAAGACCTGTGTGATGCATCCTTGAGGCTGAATGCTAGCAATTGCACATAGGCTGCATAATAGCTCTTTGATGAGAGAAAGATTCAGCAAACTTTTCTTTCTCTGTCTTTCTGCAAAGACTCTCAAGTAAACATCTCAGAGGAAAATGTTTTATCATTTTTCACCCAGACACAGGTTCCAGCCTCTCTCCATAATTTGTTCCAGTGCTTGACTACTGTCATTTTGCAGATTGTTCCTAATATCTGTTTGCAATTTCCCTTCCTGCAATTTGTGTCTACTGTCTTCTCTTGCAGCTCCAAGAAGAGTTTTGCATGGTCTTCATGCCTTTGCAGAAGGTAGCTGTAGGTAGCAATAGCATCCCCATAATGTGTTCTCAAGACTGAACAAATCCAGTTCACACAGACCTTGTACATTGTCTTTCATCCTCTTAACTTTCTTGACAGCTGTCCATGGAACTCAAACCCGAATGTCAAAAACTTTCTTGTACTCAGGAGCCAACCCAGATACAGTACTCTTGATGTGATCAGTAGTGTTCAGTAGAAGGAAATAATCAATCCTGCACTCTACAGTCTATTGCTCATATTCATGCTAATATAGTACAGTATGTGGTTGATCACCTTCACTATAACAACACTGATGACTCATGTTTGAGTTCTTGTCCACCTGATTCTTTCCTGGAAAGCCATTCCCTAACCAGTAAGTCACTAGATAATATTCTTATTCAAGTTTATTCCATCCTAAATAAAGGACTTGACATTTGCCTTAGTGATCACAAGGATTTTGGCCACTCATTTCTCCATCTCTTGTTTTTTCACAATGGGTGGTGCACCCCTAATACTGACTCTGACCATTCCCTTATGGTTCTGAAACGATCAAGCCAGGCCTTGCATGTTAAAAACAGAGGTAAAGACCATTTTCTAGGTGTTCTGTCACTAAGATCAATGCTTCACATTTTCCATAGTCTTCGTTTTGCTTTCAAAGTACTTTTAAAAATCCTTTTTTAGCTTTCCATCTCACTCTCGTTCCAGCTTCATCTGAACTTTGTTTTTCTTAACTCCTTCCTAGCATGTATAGGTTCTTCCCAAGAAGTAAAATCCTGATTCCTCCTTCTATATATTTTGGGGTTTTGCTGGTTTTTTGTACTTCAGCTCAGTTCATCAGTACTGCAGTAGTGCTCTTCTTACTATGGTTGTTTGCCTTTCTTTACATAAAAATGGATAATTCTTGTGCTTTGAAGAGCTTTTGCTGAATACCAACCAGATCTTCCAAGCCTCTTTTTTCTTCAGAGAAGTTTCCAATGAGATGCTTTCAAGCCTATCCCTGAGTAAGTTAAAATCTTCTTTCCTAAAGTCCATGTTTGTGATACTCATATTCATCCTGCTCACTTCTCTTAGAAACTTAAACTTCCCTATTTGGGAGCATTTTTTTCCTTCTGTCAAATGTGCTGTTTACCTTACTAACTTTTAAAAGCCAGATTTAGTCCTTCCTTAATCATGTATTGAATGTCCAACAGCCTTCCCCTGGCAGCTGACAGATCACTATCCTGTGTCAAAAAATTAACCTTGGTGCTCTCAGACATCTGCATTGCTTTTGCTCTCCAGGATTGTCCTTCTAGCTTACCTCAGGAAGATAAACCCCTCTGTGAGAGCCATGGCCTGTAACAGCAAAGCTTCCTGCTGTAAAGTGTACCAGAACATCACACACTCCTCACTGCTGTATCCCCTGATCCTTACCCACAAGCTCTCAGAGGCTTGTTAGCCGCTCAAAGAACAGTCACTTCACTTAACCTGTTGCTTTGTTTAGAGAATGACTCATCCTCCTCATCTTCCTGGACAGACCTTCCTAATGAGAAAGTGTGACAAAATCATGCATTCCAACAGATTGATGCATGGACCTAAATACAGAACTCTGAAAGGGATGAACAGCTTGCCATTCAAGTCACATGATCTAGACAAAGAGGATCCTATATATTACTTCTATGCTGGTGAGCATGAGATGAACTTTTTATATCATGAATCAGTAAACCAGATAATGTCCTGTTATTTTTGCTTATTTGCAAAAGTTTCAACTCTTCAGAACAAAGTTACTTGTACATGTGCGTGAAGGAACCTCACACTGGGACTGAGAAAACTCACAGTTCAATTGTTGTCCTAGAAGACATGTAAGATAATATAATAATATTCGTGCCATGGTTTAACCCCACCTTTCAACCAAGCACCATGCAGATGCTCATTCACTTCCCTTTCCCCTCCCTCCTATGAACTGGGTGAAGAATTGAAAAAAAAATACAAAAAAATACAAAAAAGAAAATAAAACTCTTGGATTGAGGTAAGAACAGTTTAATAATGGGAAAAAATAGCAATAAGAATATTAACAATAACAAAACCAGCAAAATATCAATAAAAACAGTAACAGCAATAATAATAATAATAATGATAATAATAAGAATGATAATAAGATCAGAGTGAGATAAAACACAAAACAAGGGATGAACTGTACATTTTCTCACCACCCACTGACCAATGTCAAGCCTGTCCTCAGGCTGCAAGTGACTTCCCTTCAGGGTAATTCCTCCAGTTTATAGACTGAACATGATGTTCTATGATGTGGAATATCCATCCCTTTGTGCAGTTCAGATCAGCTGTTCTGGCCATGGTCCCTCCCAGCTTTTTGTGCAGCTCCTCACTGCAGAGCATGGGGCACTGAGAAGTTTTTGAGTTAGAGTCAGCACCACTAAACAGCAACCAAAGCACCAATGTATTATCAACATTAGTCCCATATTGAAACCAAAACACAGTACTGTAGCAGTTTTTGAGGAATTAACTCTATCCCAGCTGAAACTAGAACAATTATGTAGTCATGTTAAAGAATAACATGACTACCTTCAGAATAAATATCAAATGTATTTTTTCTCTTCATTTGCTTCCACACAGAATACTAATTTTTCTATCAAAATGCTTGTGTTCTGCATTAGCAAAGCCAGAGCACAGATGGTATAAAAATGGACACCTGGCATCGAAGACCTCACTGTTGATATTTGAAGCCCCAAGAAGACAATATCTCCTGTACATAAGGTTTTTCTTGTTGGTTTTTTTTTTTCCTTGCCAGCCATGTACTCTAAAATATCAGTTTTGACTCTGAAAGAGAACTGCAGGATATTTCTTACTCCAATAGTCCTACTATTAATGGTTAAATGTAATATTATCTTCTCTTTCTCCAGAAGTAGAGTACCCCAGTTGCTCTTAATACCCATTACAGAACTAGAGAAGTATCTCCTCTAGAAACTGAGATTTTCTCATTTCTCATTCTTTTTTTTATGTGTGAAAAAGACATGCTTCTGTCCTACCACTTCAGAGAGGATCAGTGTGATTTGAATAAGAGCAAAGCTACAACACAGAGATTAGAAATGCTTGCATAAGACAAATGATTAATACACTCTAGCACAGGAAAAAAGAGGAATTAAGGTCGTAATAATTTATTGCAGTTCACTGAGAACATTTTTAGTGCTTAAATACATTTCTGTTTCAAGATTAATTAAATTATAATTACATGAATCTATTTAATTCAGGCCTTTCCCGTGAATCCATGGACATTTAAGGGAAAATTAACATGTCTGTGTAAAACTAACACATTAGGGGGAGAAAAGTTTATGTGGAAGTTTTTTCTTTCTCATGCAGCAAAGAATAGATAATTGTTGATAAAATTTTGACAAGAGTTAATGAAATTTGTATGAGTTTCTAATTTGAAGTATATTAATGTGTCACAGTGGAAGTGCTCTTTAAATATTAAAATTCTGAAAATATATTCAAAAGCGTATGGTACATCTAAAAATAATTTTATCATCCAAAGTTAACGAGGAAGTTGTGTGCTATGGCACGCTAATTGTGATGTGCACTGTGCTTTTCAGCCCTACCAGAGACTTAGGCCCAACCAGCGATCATAGGAGACAACTTCCACTAAAAACCATCTGCAGAGCATGGCTTCTGAAAGGAAAGCCTCAGGGAACAGCAGCAGGCAGCATTAAGCAGAAGTGTGGTAGTACTGAACCTCTGTTGTGGTGGTTTCCTGAGAGCTTTCCAAACTCATGTCTTTTCCTTTTTTGATGCAACAAAATCACTTATTCTCCTGCCAGCCAAAAGAGAAAACTTCACCGTGCATTGGACAACAGTGGAATGGTCTTTTAATTGATTAGAGGGAAATCCTGGATCACCTGTGTACAGTACTAAAAGTTAAAATTTATTAAAAATAAGAAAAAAAATTAAAGTTTCAATAAGAATGTATCAGAAGACAGAATATTCTTTTCCAACCTCACAGGTTTAGCAGTTTTTATTCACATCTCTTTCAAACTACTTGATGCTTCTGCATTGTGCTATAAATAATATGCCTCACCAGATATGATTTGCAAATTGAGTCAACTGTATATGGGATTAAGACCAGTTTGCACATAGTTCAGCAAGCTCATTTATACACATAAGGCCACTGTTGAAGAGATCTTTACAGAGGCAAACAGAAGAGGACAAAGGTGCAAATTCAATTTGTGGGCTATGGGCTATTCAATTTGAGAAGCTATGAGTATGTGTAAGAGCAATCCATTCTTATGATTTTTACTGGGAATAAAGTGCAAGACTCATATTCTTTCTCATGGTGTTTTTGGGAAGTTTGGTTCAATCAAATCAGAAAATATATTCTAGGCATACAGCCAAGACAGAGAATGGCAGAAGTGACAACCAAGGGAAAAAAAGAAGAGAGACTGTCAGAGTGCAGAGTCCAAGAGAGAGGAATTTAATTAGGTAGCAAACCATTATGTAAACATTTAGATGGAATTGGTGAATATTCAGAATTTAGTTTCTCATCAAAAAGTGAATAGGAAGTGACAGTTAGACTACCAACAGCTGCTGAACGGGCAGCTAGAGATATGGAAAAAGCATCTAGATAGAGAAGATAAGCATTAAATTAGAAGTTAAAACCCAATAACTGGTATGGGAACTATAATTGGTTTCTTAATATTTTTACTGCCTTTCACCTGGGAGTTGTTTTCCTTGGTAGAAAGAGATAGTGAAACCAGCATTCTCCAAAATGTTCTTTATTAAAGAAAAGCATTACAATATGTGTGGAAGAGACATTACAAAACTTGTGATCAGACACAGAAACAAAGAAGTTTATTCCAATTTAGCAATCATGATAAGCACACAGTTGAAGTAAAGTAGATATTTAACTGCTTTTGCTAACAAATGTTAGTACACATTCAGCACTTTTAAAGACATTTGTCTTTTAAGCACTTGGGGCATAGATTCATTGGAACTTCCTATTCATGCCAACATACAGGTTTTTTACAACAGTAAACACTTCTATCAAATGCTTCTATGTCAGTGAGTAATTCTTTATTTAAAATCTGCAGTAAAACCTCAATTGTTAAAAAACATGTATTCTATGAATTAAAAATAGTAAAAATACTGATGTGCATTAAAAATGAATGTGCAGTGTCAATCATGGAATTATTTGATCCTGCAGTGCATTGATTTATTTATGGGGAAGAATGAAAAAAAAATCTCCCTGCCTTTTCTCATTTTTTTTTCTCAATGACCCCACATATTTTATAATTTCATTTAAAGACAATGCATTATTTCCCTCCAATTTTTCTATTTCTCCTGTCTCACATTATAGTTTTTAAAATATACCTTGTCCTGTTATTTACCTTGGTACCCAGATGCAGGATGTCTACTCATTCTGGGATTCTTGCAAATAAATCACTGTTTCAAGAGTTCATGCTGCAAAGCCGGGTTTAACTGAAGGACCAAATTTTTCAATTATAGAATGTCTCAATAACATTGCTATGCAAGACAAAGCTGAGTAAATTGATTTCCAGAATCAAAGGAGTAGATTATTGCTCCTCTACAGATGGCCTTCCATAAATCTTGAGGGATATAAAATCTATTAGAACAATCAAGGTTTGAATAGACAAAAAATATCTAAGATCTAAAAGTATGGTAATTTTTATATGACTAATGTTGCTTCAGTTTGTTAGTCTTCCTCACAAACTGTGAAGAAACTTAACAATATAAAAAAGTCCTCACAGTAAATGTCCCTAAGTATCAATAAACTTCCATCCTTTATTGATGTGGGATTATTTCTCCTCAGCTGCAGAACTGTCCATATTTCTTTGTTGAACTTCTCAAAATTATTCTGTCTAATTCTCCTGCTGGTCCAGATTCTGTTGAATGGTAGCAAGAACTTCAAATGAATCAGACATAATCCTTGTTCTGGTATCATCCATCATCCATCTGGTATCATCTGTAACCTTGATGAGGGTGCAGTCTGCCCAATCATCCAGCTCATAACTGAGGATGTGAAGCAGTACTGGCCCTGATATCAACTCCTGGGTGCCCTATGGTCTCCAGCTGCCTTTCGTGTTGATCATAATCCCTTGAGTTTGACACTTCAGCCAGTTTTCAATCCACCTCATTGTCAATTTATCCTGCCATGCACAAATACTTCTTTTTAGCTTGTAGTAGGAACAAGGGTAACTGAAAAAAATAAAGAATTTAAACATCCTTATATATGTACCTTATGACACTACAAATTTTTAATTATTTTTTTACTGCCTAATACACTTGTTTCCCAGCTAACCCCTTCCCTTGTAACAATGATTTGAACCATGCTGTCCTCTTTACATTGAATTTTGCAACCAGTTTTTCTCAGATTGTAGAGGGAATGGGTATTTTACAACTTCTTTGATTCTTTGTTCTATAATTATTCAATAAGGAGGTTCTTTTGCTACTTTAGATCAAAATATATAATGACTGTTTGTGGTATTCATTGTGAATTATTCATGTCAAAATGTGTATCATGAGGAAGGGCTGTAATTTAAATTATCCTGGGTTTGAGACTATCATTTAGCAATTTCTAATGGCAGAAAGTCATGAGGCATTTAACATCTTGAGTAAAAAATGCAACATACTTCCTTTAAAAACACAATGATCTGTGTAAACAAATATTCCACAATCGGGAAGAACAAGTACATACCTGCTCTGTTCCTTAGATAATCAGATGTCTTTCTATCAGAAAGAAAATTATCTGAATAATGACAAAACCCTATTGTGGATCCTTTCATAGTTTACACTTGTCATCCCACACTAAATATTATTTTTTTCTTTCCTCTTTTCCTTATTATTTGGCAAGTATTCACTTCCTACTCACTGCATAACACAGACATGAAGGAATTTTCACATTAGCCAAACCCTTTAGAGGTTGTTCTTCATGTGCTTATGAGTAAAACATGAAATAAAAAACAGCCAGATTGAATCCTTTGATTCTGTTAATTTCATTTCTAGTCAATTATGAAAGTTTAGTTGGCCCAAGGACAAAGAAAATAATTTTTATCTACCATCTCCACAGAAAAAAAAAGAATAAAAGAGGGGTGAATTACCATTATGCTTGCAGTTTTGGATAGATTTTAAACACATATGTTAGCCTATCTTAAGATCATTTCCTGGGAGAATGTTAAAAGGCCTATTTCAATCATTGGGATTGCCTGTGATAGTGCTGCACTAGGAAATGTCACAGAACAAATGAATAGGACTGGAAGCATAAGAAGGTACTGAATAAGCTTTATGCAGGAATCAATAACCACAAACAACAGGGATGTATGTGCTGCAACTACTACAGTACATTAATTACTTCTAACAATTGGATAAGAAATGAAAACAAAAGGGATACGGAATAGGAATAGATTTAAACTCTTGGCTCTAAACAACTAAGGAGAAAAAAAAGAACTTCAGTTGTGCAAATGCTAAAGTTTAATGAGCTAGGGGCATGTACAACAAGAACATAAGACCCCATGAATTCTTGCAGAAGGAGATTTACTTTTGGACCAATATTGTAGAACTATCTGTAGAGGAGAACCTGTAAAAAGAATTGCAAAAACTTTTGAAGATCACCTGATGAAATATCAGTGGACCAAGGAAGACAGACTGTCAGAAGACAGACAGCTTTTAGGAGAGCTATTGTGTTCAAAACTGTGTCTATGTAGAAGGGATATGTACAGCAAAAATGATCAATTAAACCGGCAATTAAAACGATTTGGTAATACTGGCAAGTAAAATTGATGTTGAAGGAAGAAAAGTAGCATATTCTAATTCATTAAAAAGGAAAAGGTAGAAATAGTGGGATTTTTTTCCTTTATTTCCCCTTTACTTATGGTTCTATTTAATTGTTATTACATTAAGAAACGAAGCAAGCACAGAAGTCTAGGAAGTCTAGGAAGATTTGATAGGTTTCTATAAACATGTTTTGTGAATGACTATTCTTTCTCTTTGAAAATGCAGATCTGATAAAACTTTTTCGAGAACTTAGGGGATGACAAAGAGTCAAACATTTTCAGCAAAAGCTGGATGAAATATTTTTCTTGGACTTGGTTTTGAATAAGAATATTAGTGCCTCATGTTTACTTATTTATTTGTTGTTTTACCACGATACTCCAAATATGCGTTTCTCTTTGCAATAATTGCAAATTATAATTGCAATAAATTTTCAGCAGGATTCAATTTTGCATGTATGTGTATAAATTTGCATTTCCTTTCAAGTTTCATTGCCAAGACATAGATAATAAATGGAGCATTTACTTTCATAATTCGAAGCAATACTACAAAATAAATGAGGTGTTTGTTAATCTATAATGTTTGGTATACAGTTAATCATGACCAATATAAGATAAGAATCTCACTATTTATGTTGAGTTTTTGAGAAGAAAACTGAGAGAAGCAAAACAACAGGAATACAAACCATCAATTATTTCTTTGGTAAATGCTGTGTTGAAGAAAATGTTATTTTTAAGGCTAAGACATTTGTTATTAAGTACAAATTTAAATGAGAACTGACCTACTGAGAACTGACTGCAGTCTTGCTGGAATCACATATAGCTAAAAATCTGCCAGTATTTTAATTTTCTTTGTAGGATCAATCTATATAAAAGAGGTCCATGGGCTGAAACTTGGCTTTTTACTCCATCTGGTCTGTGGTAATTCTGTGGTAAAACCTACAATTTTCACTGAGGGTCTTATATCAGTTCCATCAGAAACAATATCTATTTTCTGTTGTCTCAGGTTGTTCATGTTTGAAATATTAAAGAGATGTGAAATTCTACTCTGAATTTGACCCTCTTTCCAATGAGGTCAATCAGGATTGTGTATGAGTCACTTAAAGAAATGAGCCCTCGTGGAGTGCTTGGAAAATCATGTAATTTCTCCATCATTCATGTAGTTAACATTGCCCTAAGGTATAATGAAATAACATTGGGGTCAAGGTAATCTAAATTCTGCTTAAGCTGAAGAATTTTGTTTGTTTTCTAAATATATGAGAAGACAGCTTACTGTGTGAAAGAGAGGGAAAGATGGAGAGGTGAAGAGGAAATAATATTGGTGTGCAGACAGACTGAAAAGAGAAGCCATAAGTTTCTTTCCAGCTTGTGTTAACTCTGAGACAGTTTTGAAAGAAATTAGAATCTGTTAAGTCAGACTCTTTGACACACTCTCATGTGGTAGCTCCACTCCACGTGCCTAAAAGATGCATAGAGGTGAGTTCACCGGAAGGTCAGTCAGGAAACTCAATAAAACATTCTACTTATGTAAAGAAATATGAGCTACAAATAGTTTAGAGTGGCTAGCACTTAGTTCATGAATCTGATGTGGAAAGTTGTGGCTTCTTGTAATAGATGCATTTTTTAATGGTGTAAGCAATATTTTACATATAGTGTGTGTACTTGATTTTTTGCCCTCTAGTTTCTCATGTTGAATCTCAAGTTGCATGGAGTATAGAATCACAGTGTCATTTAATCATTTAGCTTGGAAAAGGCCTTTAAGATCATTCAGTCCAACTGTTAACCCAGCACTGACAGGTCTGCCACTGATCCATGTTCATAAGGGCCATATCTACATGCCTTTTGAATACCTCCAGGGATGGTGACTCAACCAGTTACAGTAATTTCACGACTATAAGGCGCACCCTTTTTGACTAAAATTTTCCCTCAGACCCAGAAGTGTGCCTTATCTGATCTACAAAGTTCGGAATATTGCGAACCCGGAAGTGCAGTCTGCAAACTGAGCCAGGACCCACGGGAGCTGCGGCCATATGGGGGGAGTCGGGAACCGCGGGAGCCACAGCCGCCGGGCGGGGGAAACCGGGAACCGGCGCGGCCACCAGGCAGGGAGAAGCGGGGGGAAGCGGTGCGGCTGTGGGGAAGTGCCAAGAAGTGCCGTGGGAAAGCGCTGAGAAATTGCCGCGAGAAGCAGCCAATAAATGGCGAAAAATGGCCTCGAAAAAGTGGTGAAAAATCGCGGCGAAAAGCCACCCAAAAACGGCAAAAAATTGCCGCGAAAAAGGGTCGAAAAATGGCGGTGAAAACCCGCCGAAAAGCAGCAAAAAATCGCGGCAAAAAGCCACCCAAAAACGGTGAAAAATGGCCCAAAAAAGCGGCCGAAAAGTGGCGAAAAAGCGCCACAAAAAAGTGGCGAAAAAGCAGCGAAAAACTTTGCAAATTGAGAGCCTGTCTGTAATTTGCTACTTTGTTGCGCACTGCGCGGCTCCTCACTGCAAAAAAATAGTGTGCCTTATAGTCCGGTGCACCTTATCTGAGCTACAAAGTTGCAACTCTTGGGGGGGTGCGCTTTATAGTCCAGTGCATCTTATGGTCGTGAAATTACTGTACTTCCCTGAACAGACGGTTCCAGTTTTTCCTCATATCCAATCTGAACTTCCTTTGTGGCAACTCTTTTGTCCTATTCCTTGTTACTTGTCTGAAGAATCTGAGCCCCACCTTGCTGCAACCTCCTTTCAGGCAGCTGTAGTGAATGGTAAGGGCACTTTGAGCCCCTTTTCCTCCAGATTAAACAATCCCAGCTCTTTCACCCATTCCTAATAAGATTTGGGTTTAAGACCCTTCACCAGCTCTGTTGCCTTTCTCTGGACTCACTCCAGCACTACAATATATTTCCTGTAGTGAGGGATCCAGAGCTGAACACAGGATTTGAGGTGTGGCCTGAGTGCTGCTGCATACAGAGGGACAGTCACTGCCCTGGTCCTGCTGGCCACGCTATTTCTGGTACAGACCAGGATGCTAGTGACTCTTTTGGTGACCTGTGTCCGCACTGGCTCCTCTCAGTCAGGCATCGGCCAGTAACCCAGGTCTTTTCTCACCGGGCAGTCTTCCAGCCACTCTGCCCCAAGCCTGTAGCCTTCCATGCATTTGTTGTGACCAGACTTGGCCTTGTTGAACTTCCTGTCTTTGTCCTTGGCCCGCTGATCCTGTCTGCCCATATTTCTTTGCAGACCCTTCCTACTCTCTAGCAAAACAACATCCCTGCTCAGCTTGTCATCATCTGCCAGGTGACTGAGGAAGCTCTTGATCCCCTCGTTCTGATCATCAGTAAAAAGTCTTAACCAGGACTGGCCCCAATACTGTGCACTGGGGTATGACACTTTATAGCATTCTACAGCTCTACAGCATATTACTCTTCTGACTGGAAAGGTGAAAATATATAGCTGAAAATCTGGCAAGGAATTGCTCCATTTTGAGTCAAAATAGTAAGGGTATGAGCAATCTGAAAGACAGCACAGCAACATCACACTTCACAAGGCAGTTGGTTTGATTGGTGATGTGCTTCTGTGAGTGTGACAACATAAAGATTTTTGTCTGACTAATAAGCAAGCAGATAAAAATTAAGAAAGAAACAAAAACTCTACAACCAACCAAAGCATAAATAATTGGCTTTCTCATCAGATCTACAGCACTCGATTTTTAATTTCTCCTTATTTAGGATAGACAGTTCTCCCCTACCTTCAAAACATGTTTTATCTACCAGAAACCAAAAAACAGAAACCAAAAACCAAAAAGTGAGATGACTAGGCAGCAGAGAATATTTTACATTCTGCTCTTGCAACCCAAGATTTCTGGACCAGCTGGCCTTAGGGCTAATTTTGCTTCTTGGGTTTAGCTGTAAAAAGAATATCAAAGTATTCTCTGCAAGTCAAATAATGACTGTACTCCAGTACAAGAATTATTCTTCTTTTTGTCTTAGAGAAACCTCTAAGGAGTAGAAATTGAGTGAGGTTGGAATACTATTTCATTTATTTAATTTGAAACCATGATTTTCAACCTTGATCTTTAGTCCAATGACAACTTGGGCAGTTCCAGACCTTAAAGATGAGACAAATATATCTTATGTGATTCTGCGCAAAGGCAGCACGAGTTTAAGGTGAGTTTGACATATGAGTTTGTGTTTGAATTTCTCTAGTTAGAATTACTGCTCTCTTTCTCTTATGTTTCTTTTTTTATTTTATCTTTTTATTATTTATTTCTTTATTTTATTTTTTAAAATTTTTGGGGTTTGGGTTTTTTGTTTGTTGTCTGCTTTTTGTTTGTTTTTGATTGGAAACAAATCAAGACTGAATTTGGGGCAGAATCACAAAAGCACATAACAAAACATTTTATTATTTCTGAGAAATGAAAATAAATTTATTTGGCTTGATTGAACACTTAATCAACTGTTAATTTTTGGATTTGGATCACTATAGTAACAAATATTCCAGACATTTAGTTGGTACCAGAGGAGACTTAGGGCTTTTGCCTCTCAACTCCTAGGGCTTGCTACACTTGAATTATACTTCTTCAGAAAACCACATTTAGTCTGGCTCAGAAGGAAAATAAATACATTTTAAAAACCAGTCAAAAAATAGGTTTAACAGAATAATAAGATAAGTTTGAAAATCAGACTAGCAAACTGGACTAGTGCTGCCTCCAAAATGAGAGGTTTATTTATTTCAGGTGCATTAAATCTTTACTTCTGCTAATAATTTCGGGTTCAGATACTATTTTCTACTGACTAGATACAATTCAAGATCACAGGACTAGAGAAGATGAATATTGAGGAACAGGTCCACCTATCCCTAATAAGATTAATTCAGGAAAAAATGGATACCATCTTGAGGGAACATAATGTTGAAAAAGAATAGTGTTAGGATGAGCTCAGTAATCTATGATTAGACTTCCCCAAGAGTATTTGCTTTAAGACTCTCAGGACATCAAACTTATTTCCATCTTCAAGTGAGAAAGATTTTGAGTATTTATTTGATGCAATTTTTTTTTCACCTGCACTCTTCAGTACTCTGCTTACAGAGCTTAAATATAGCTTAGAGTTTGAGCTAATGTAAGTATTTAATTCATAGCTAGTAATATATTTGATGAATTTTACTCTCTTCAGTGCATGAATTTTCAATAAGTAGGCTATGATTTTTCTCTGATTTGTTAAGTATTTGAAATTATTACCCAATAAATATATTTTGATAATTCTTGGATGGTAAATGGCTTGGAAGGAGATAATTTGAAAAGATGTATGCTTACCACATGGTCTAGAAAAAAAAGCATTTTCCATACAATATTCTTTTCTACCTAAAAAGCTCTAATTCTTGTCAGGAGGAAAAAAAAAAATTAAAATGTTTTTAGATGATCCACACTCAGAGACTTCTGTTGCTTCCACTTTTTACTGAACTTTTCCTCATCAAGCAAACAAATCTTTGAAATTTTAATAGTTATTCAATTCCTTTTTGCTGTTAAATAACTAGAGGAGAGTGAGAATTTCATGGAAAGCTGACTTGAAAGATAGAATAATGTATCTCCAACATAACCAGCTCTTGGAAATTCATCTCAAGCATCTTTTTCTATACTCTTTTCTGTATTCTTTCTGAACAATAGACCACAAAAATTAAATAATTTTATAATGATATGATATTAAAATCTGTCTCAATATAAACTGAGATATTTTACCTGTTTGAAGATTTTAAATTTAAATTTAAAAATTTTAAACACATTTTCATTTGAACACCAATTAACTGAATTCTTTTAACCTATGACGAGCTTTTCTGCTGATTTTTTCACATATATAAACATGAAACAGTTTCTTCTGTAAAGGGATATCTTGTTTTGTCAGTACCTATTCCAATTCTCTCATTGTCCTGAGTTTTCCCTCTGTGTTTGCAACACGACCTGCCTCTGTTGAGAAAAAACAGGTCAGAATTATTCTTGTGTCTCAACAGAGAAAGGATCCCAGACCAGATGTCTCCTCCTGACACCTCTAATCTAGTGCTCAATGCAGACATGAAAAAGTGAATGTTTTGCAATATACAGTGGTCATCCTTTTTCTTTTACCAAAAGTTTAGATGTCTGACACAGAAATCTAAATCTCTGTGGGGTGAATAGATCTTTCACAGCTTGCAGGAGCTACTGCAGATAGAAAAATCAAATAAAGCAACGATGTCACTTTCATCCATGTTTCAGAAGGAGTAATTCTTGATGGTTTTTTGCTTTTATTTGAAATAAATTATAAATCAGACTCCTCTTTTCAATAAAAGATTCTATATTTTTAAATTTCTGAGATATTTTTTTCTCCAACATTATTGACACAGCCAAGTATACCTTTTGCTCAGAGTGCTACTTTCTGCAACTTTGGTTAGAAATGTTTTTAATTAAGACTTATTAAAATTCATGGGTTTTATAAAAATAATTAAAAATTACATATTGTAAAACTAAGCCTTAAAGCATCTAAGGCACTTAGTGAATCTGCCTTATGATCTAGAGGTGTTGAGTCTGTTCTGGTAAAAATATATTAAAAGCATGCATTTGGATTATAATATTAAAAAATTAAATATTAAATTGCATTTTTATATGTATGTTGATGCATAATATGTATTAACTTGAAAATTAAAGAAAATTATTCAACAATTTCACCCATATCTTTTTCATCATTCCTTCCTTATATATGTCATCCAGTGAAAGAAGGGAGATTTGGCATCTGACCATTTGAAGAAAAACATTAAAACTGTTTACTGATTTACAAAATTCTCATGCTGTTATTAATAAAGGCTACATAGATTTTCTTGGTTTTTTTTTTTTTTTTCATGGGAAATTGTGGAACGTGAATAATCTGTCTAATCTTCAATATTTTTCTTCTTCCCTTTCAGCTCTGGTAAAATCAACATGGCAGATAACGCCCCACTGCATGAAAGCCCTTTAGATGCTACAGAATAATGTTCAACATCTCCAACTATTGCTCCAGGTAAGTAACACTTTACTCACTTTTTCTGTACTCAAACTCTTGCGAAGCCTTTCCTGATTTGCTTCTGTGCTACAGATGCAACAGTGAATTAAATTGAATGAGAGGCTATTTTAACAAAAGGGGACTAAAAGATTCAGGTTGTCCTTTTCTGATGATGGAAGCATATCTTTATGAAAGACCTGAATGGGATTTTTGCAAAATTCCATTATTCATTTCAGTGCATTAATACAATCACTGTACAGTATGAAGCCAGCAATCAATAGTTTAGCACACAACTTTGATGAACTGTTTCTTCCTGCTTCAAATTTATACCTTAAAGAGGAGCTTTGCCTGTGGAGTTCACTGTGTTCAACTAATACACCAATTAGCTACTGTGACAAGGTTCTGCATTATCAAAAATCAAAGCTTTCCATAGAGAATAATCTTCTTATTGTGGAAAGCTGGTCAGGGAGGAAGTCAATGAAAGACCAAGGATATATACACTCACTATTAATCTCAATGTAGATTATGCACATTAAATAAGGATAGGAAGAGCATAGCCTCTGGACAGGACAGCAGTATCTTTTGAAGCAAGCTACTGAAAAAAAGCCCACTTAAAATGCTTAAATGATTAATGCAAAACACTACACACTGTGAACTCTTTCAAAAAAAGAGATTTTTACATCCTAGGATTTGGGTTGAGT
>PYHW01010409.1:5371713-5387352 GCA_013186435.1 Turdus rufiventris | reverse complement strand
GCTTGTCAAAGCAGAAATGTGCACTGGAAGCAAGCAATGTGTGTATATATAAAGGGTATATACATATATATTTGTACTGTGAAAGTAAAAGAGGGGTAGCAGATGACAAAAAGGATATTTAAGGTAACTCTTCTGCTTAGCTAGTCAAAGAAAAAGGAATAACAGGAACAAAAAAAATATATTTTACATAGATATTAACTACAATTTTATAATAACAGTTTTCAACACACACATGATCATTAAATTCTTTTAGACTTCTGTAGAAAGAGGAGAAGAGAATTTAGTTTTTCAGAAAACTCTCATGAGGTATTATTAAAATGGGGTGTTTAGTAAAGAACTAGCAATAAACTCATGTGTATATGGTATTTCATTTGTCATAGAGAAATTGCATAAAATTGCTTAATTATTTCTGGTCAGCAGAAAATTCAGGTAAAAAAAATTATACCTGTTAGGCATAATTTTTAGGTAAAGCTCAGAAAGAAGTTACAGAAAGGGCAGATAAAAATATTGTGTATGAAGTAATATAGATTCTAACTCCATGTCTAGGCAAGCAACAAATCAAATAGTGCTGTTGTTGACTTGCCTCTGAGCTATATTCTTGAGAAATACAACATTCTGGCACGCAGACCAATATTTCTATGCACAATCAGCCATATCCCACAAGGAATACATAGCATTTGATGTAAAATCAGATACACTGTTCTTCACAGTGGATGAATTTTCGTTTATGTCCACTGACTGTTTCTCTAAAGTAAAATATCTCTGAAATAAAAATGTTGCAAGTACTTGAAACATTGTACTTCAAATGTCTCACTATAGGCTTTTCTTCTCTTATTCTTTGTTCTTTAGAAATAAATAGTTAAACTATGAACAATTAACATTAATCTATTTTAGCTAAGGAAAAAAAAAACAACTTGAAAATTTGGACCCATAGGATTAGATCTATAACTCATTTCTCAGATAGTTGCTACTAATATTATATAGTTTTCATTCCATAATGAAAATCAAAGGGAGATTTTACTTGAATAACAGAGTCTTGAGTGTACAGAAAAGGAAGAATAATTTACTGATAATTCTCTTTTCTCTTGTGTTATAATTACTGATAATTCTCTTTTCTCTTGTATTATAATTACTGAAAACACAGCACTTTAATGTCAGCTTTCAAAATTTATATCAGCAAGTAACATTCTGCTTGGAGGACTGATTTTAAGGGGAATGGGTCAAATAATCTACTGGAACATATAGACACTCACAAATTATAAATATTTTATTTGTATTGAAGTATTTTTTCAACACCAATGTTATTTACAATTTTTTAATATTCTGTTTGCGCAATTTGGAGTCTGTCTATTAATTGAGGATAATTTTTTTGCACAGCAAGAAAAACTTATGAGTGTTTTGTGTTATAAACATTGTTGTAAACATAAACGCAGAAAATAAACCATAGAAACTTAACATTAATTTTCTTGAAGAATAAGAAAAAAATACTGAAATTGGAAAAAAACCCCCAGATTTAGCATATGAATTTAAACTGTAATAATCATGAAGGACTATCATGCTGATCGTTGGAGAATTACTACAAAGAAAGTGTAGAATGTCATCTACCCTAAATGACTCTTTGTGAAGTTTTCATTTTTGATCTCATGTAATGAGCTGAATTTTAATGCCAACAATATAGATTATTCCAGTATCATTCTCAGTGAAACAATAAATTCTCATAAACTGATTTTGAATAATTTCTGCATTAGTACTGTGCTTGCAATGGAAAACAAAGTGTGAAAGAGACTGCCAATGATGTTGGCAATGACAGACTTGAATTTCTCTATATAGTTGTTGAAATAAAGGAAGGCCTACTTGGAGCTACTATGATTCTTGGTCTAGCAGGACCTGCAAAACAACTTAAATAACAATTTTTACTGAAAATAAAATGTTCATGGACATGAATCTCCATTTAGTCTTTTCCAAAGCTTTTGGGCCATGATTCCACAATTTTGTTGAGTTTTTTCCCTCTATGCCATACATACTGTCTGTTATGATGTACATTAGTACTGATCCCATCAACAAAATATTTATCAAACTACTTCTTGGTAGAATATTTTCATATGAGTCCACCAGCTTTTAAGCAACTCGAACAGCATTTGGCATTCAATTTTGACAAATGTGATTAACATATAAATCTTGTTACCTTTATTTAGCCAAATTTCATAAAGTTCTTTTGTATTATTTGCTTTGTATTGTTTGTAATTATTGTGAACTACCATGTTCTGGGAATGTAATTTTTCAAATAAGAATTTGACCAAAGCTTTCCAAGAAATAAATAGAGAATTTTAATTCCCAACATCACACCAAATTTAAATCACCCATTATTTTTCATATTTCTTTAAGAATAGGCTCAAAGTAAATAAAAATATTTAGAAGTTATGTAATTAATGTTAATGTTTTAAGTTTTATATGACCGATTCTTAAGAACCTTAATTTTTAGATTTCTGCAGAGGGTTCACTTCAATGTTACTTGAACAAGAAGACACTGGCTTAAAAACGCTGGATGTTGTATTTGAAAAACCGTTTTCCAAACTATGCTTTTCGGAGTTGTGGTAGGACTTTACTGAGGATAGGATTTCTCCCCTGCATTTTTTTATTTTTTGGTCTCAGAGGTTAGGAAACCTTCCTCATTGGTAAGATAAACCTCTTTGCATGGAGAGTCAACAGATCTGAGCTTTGAACTACAGGAAAGATAGGTGCAACATAGAGGTTGATACCTGTTCCTAGATATCTACATAATGTGGCCTTTCTTTGAAAATCTAGTGATTTAATTACTGATTTAATTTGTATCTCACTTGTTGTTTTTTTTAATTATTGAAATAAGAGTTCCTTGTATTTTAGTATACATGCTACTTCCAGTGCATCAGTTGGATATTTCCCTATTTTCAATTCCACAGATTAAAAGGTTCACTATTTTAGGATATTTCTACTTACTCTTCAGGCTAAATTTATTTATGGCAGAAAGCACTGAACACTTGCCAAAAGAAATCTGGCCTGAACCTGTAAGACAACAGTTGGGATCCTCTTCCTACAATTCCATGTAGAAAAATGCTAGAAAGAGGTAAATTTATGACATGTAATTCATGAGGTGTTACTACAACTTCATAACTTGATTTGACTCTGTACCTTTCTTGTGCATATGCATGTAATTAGGAAACACAGGAAGGATGGACAACTTAAAATTCATGGCATAAACCACAACCTCTATGCACTGACAACAAGCAATTAAAAACCCTGCAACCTTCAATTTGCTGGTGATCATATGCGTCTCCAGAGACCAACAAGACTTGAAGTCTACACAGTGAATGTGTCCTGACTGTGGATCACATACTTTCCAATATTTTGCTATTATCTTTGCTAAAAAGTTTTACCTGTCCTTTCTTTTAAGTGGCACAGGGAGACAGCACAATGTTTTAATCATTGAATGTATCCAGGTGACTTGAGAAGAATGTAGCTGCTGTAGGAATCACCCCTGACTTTCGAGGTCTTGGCCCTCAGTTACTGATCTATGAGTATCACATAGATCTCATGTGAGTACAAGTATATTTTTCAAAGTACAACATGATAGCACATAAAAGAAAACATACTAGAAAGTACAGTTTCATAATAATAATTAAATACTCCTCTCCCATTTTATCCTAATTACAGTAATTTCACGACCATAAGGCGCACCGGACTATAAGGTGCACACCCCGGGAGACGGAAAATTTCACAACTTTTTAGATCATATAAGGCACACTGGACTATAAGACGCACCTTTTTTTTGCTGTGAAGATCCATGCCGCATGCAACAAAGTAATGAATTAGTTACGGAATCCCGCAATTGTGGAGTTTACTGGCAGGTGCTCAATTTGCAAACATTTTTCACAGATTGGTGTAGCCTTTAAACACAGCCCCAAGTGTCCTTCCCGTGGACGGGGCCCAGCACTCCCGCCCACCCCTGGCGCCGGCTGGCGAGGCAGGGCTTGGGGCGGCGAGAGTTCGGGGCGGCTTAGGGCCGCGGCGGGGGCCGGCGTTGCTTTCAGGGCCGCAGCGGCAGCCGGCGGCACTTTTGGGGCCATGGCGGCACCACTTACAGGGCCAGTGGTGCTGTTTACGGGGCCGCAGCTGCGGCAGTGGCCGGCGCTGCTTTCGAGGCCGCGGCAGCACCTCTTACAGGGCCGGCAGCGCTGTTTACGGCGGCACTTCACTCCCCCCCGTGGCCAGTGGTGCCCGGCGGCTCCTTGTTCCCCCCACGCCGGGGCCATGGGCAGCGACAGCTCTCTCCCTCTCTGCGCAGCTCCTGCCGGCCATGGCCGCCCACTCTCGCTCCCCCTCATAGCTCGGCTCTCCCGCGGCACTGCCCCCCCATTGCGGCTCACACTTCCGGGGTGGCAAATGTCACAACTTTGTCCATCATATAAGGCACACCAGACTATAAGGTGCACTTCCGGGTTTGGGGGAAAATTTTAGTCAAAAGCGTGTGCCTTATAGTCGTGAAATTACTGTATATTGTGTTACTCTACAGTGCACCCATGCCCAGGGCCTGGCCACAGGGGCTCTAGGACATGTCTGCGAGGAGGGGCAGGGACTCCTCTGGGCTGACACAGCTGGATGCAGAGGGTTCCAACCCACTCACTGCAGGGCATGGCATCCCTCAACCAGGATGGAAGTGCTCCAGGAACACAGTTAAGGAAAGGCAAAATACCCTTTCAAACACCCTTTCAGTTATGGTCTGATCATAATCCCTCTTTGTCCATCAGTCTTGAATAGCTGAGAGACAGGGAAGAGGCAGAAGAGATGAGAAAGGAGTGAAGTTGAGATTGGGAACATGTGTATGTGTGCAAGTGTCTTAGTTTTTGTCACTATCCAATTCTATTTAAATTGGCAGTAACTTAATTTTCCCCTAGTCTCTATTAATTTTTTTTTTTTTTGTTTTGGTTTGGTTTGGTTTTTTTTTGGTTTTTTTTGCCATGATGGTAATTGTTGAGTAATCTCCCTGTGTTTATCTCGACCCACGCACTTCTCTCACTGCAAGAAGGATCACATGACTGTAGGGACAGCTGTGTGATCTACAAGAAATTTCTTCATCTAATTCAAGTCAGTTTGGCAATAAAACGGTAAATTAACTGTTCTGATTTGGAATTAGGAGAGAGAGTTGAGAGGGTTTAGGCTGTCTTATTTTTGATGACTAAATAATCAAAATTTCAAAAGATCACTCTTGTCACAAAAATAAAACTGGCCACAGATGACCGAGGCTATCCATATCTAGTTAAGGTCCTTTTCAATGTTTGCATTTGTCTCACAGATAAATGCCATAAGTGAAGGATAGCTCTTAGAAATTACCTTTGTATCTTGAAAGAAAACAGGAGGTAATTGTGATGTGTTGACTTTGGTGGGCTGCCAGACCTTAACAGAAAAGCAGCCACTGACCTTCCAGATAGGCTCCTTTTGCTGCACTTTCTTATCCCTCTAACCCATCTGACCACTGAGAGGTGGAAGTATTTGAGCTGAACAAAAAAATTGCAGATACCAGCACTGGAAATATTTCCTTTTCTGTTCCCAGGTACAACTTTTTTCATTCCCATTTCTCTCTCACACAAAGGGAATCTCCCCCTTCCTTTTCCAGCAGGTCCTTCTTATTGAGCCTGTACCCATCACTCACTGCACTCCAGTTGTGTGACATCCCACCCTATCTATGTTACAACACTGTGCAGAGCTGTAATTCCTCCTTTTGTTCCCCATGCTACAGAGGGGCACTTGTTCATGTCTATTTCCCAAAAAAAGTGTGAAAGTTTCTCCCATCATGCCAACCTCTTGTCTCTACCTTATTTGCCCTTTTCTGTTTTACTTTGCTGATTATTAAGCCTGTTTTGCCCACATCACCCTGCATAATTTGCTTCTCAACCTGCCTCACCATCTTCTCATTTGACTGAAGGCTGACACCTCCCTTCACTGTTATTTCTAGTTTAAAGCTCTGCTCACCTGTCTTGGAAGCCAGCTGGCAAGGATGATTTTGCCCTGTTTAGAATTCTTCAATCCTTGAAGATGTTCACATGGCCATAAAAATCAAGTTGTGTTGTTTCCAAGTTCTGTTACTGAATAACTTGTACTATGAGGTCAAGCATCTACAAAATAATTAGCCTGATTTTCACTTCCAGCTGAATGAATCTGCAGTAAAAGGTGTCATGCTTTTATTTTCTATTTATGTTTCTGTCCAAAACGAGAAGGCAATCATCCTCATTATTTAAACCTACCTAGACAAATTATTTGTATCTAGATGTATCCAGACCCTAACAAAAGAGTTTAGTTCCTGTAAGGAAGCTTTTCTAGAGGACTTGCTGTATGCAGCTTGAGGAAAATGTTTACTGAAATGCATGAAGGCTGTTTGGAATTTTCACACTTCACCGTAAGTGGTTCTACACTACTTGACTACCCACATTTTCCTTTTATGTAGCATAACCTGTTCAGCAAAACCACACATAATCAGAGACTCCTAACATCAGTGGCAGACCTGATTCAGTGTGTCACGTTGCTGAACCTACTAAATCACTGAGCTGTGCAACAGAGAGATTAAATCTCCCTCAACACTTTCGAGTGTGTCCTTTCAGTGACAGCCACTACGAAGGGGCCAAGGATCCCACTGTGACAGATGTAACAGCAAGCAGCGTCTCTGACATGAAGACACAGGAGAAGACAAGATGACAGAGAAAACAAAGGCTGAGGTCAGATCTAAATCTATTAAATTTCATTAGTCACAGCATTCTTCACTTCTTTCCTGCCTTGAGGGCTGATGTGTCCACCTTATTGTAGTTGGCAGGAAAACTACAGGCATTTTGTCTTAGTCAGTTAACCTATTTGGGATCTTAAATCTGTGTTGAAATGAAGATGCATATGATGATTGGAACAATTATGAGAGAATCTTAATTTTAATAAAATTTCCCATAAATAGATGAAACCCTTCAAGGAAGCCTAAACAGATTAATTAAAGATACAGATTTTGGAAACAAGACATAAACCAAAGAAATAAATATTAGCCCCTCAGCAAAATGTAAACTAATCACTTCTTGAGGAACAAAAATATCCCCCAGTAGTTTTTTGCTTCGGTCAATCATATTTTAATTACTTCCATTTATATCAAATTATGTTCCCTATAGTAGGAAGCTGTGAGAAAGAGAAATCAGCAGGAAATCTAAATACAGGAAAATGTTAATCAAGATAAATTGTTAATAGTAAAGGTTGACATAATAGAATGCTTCTTAGTAGTCACCACTTAGTACATATCATTCAGGTGGGTGGTAATTCTCCAGCTACTGCTAAAGATTGTTTTGACACTTAACAATGTAAGGCTTCCAAAAAATCTGTGATGGACAGCAGCCATAGCCCTGCTCCATGGACATCTAATGTGAACTGCATCTGAACACTGCAGACCTCAGGACTGTTTTTGACCTCAAGTCTGTCACCTGAGAAAAACAACAGAGAGATACATGGTGAAATATTGAAGCACAGAGAATTTAGGATGCAGTCAAAACTTAGTCTTTCCATCTGCATCAACCTATTTCCTTTCAATCTTTAAATGTGATCCTGAATAACATCATGCTGGACTGCTTTTCATGTTTTTAAACTACAGTCTATGAAGAGTTTGCTTGCTTGCAAGCAGGTTTATATTTCTACAATGATTTTTTGTGCTATTTTTTTAGCTCCGTTCTTCATAATATTTGGCTTTTCATATGCTTTTTCATATGTCAAGAATGCATATCTTGCTCATGGTATTGCACCAAATTACCTGCTGTGTTTTTGAGAGAAAATGGAGAAGTAACAGTGAACTAGAGCTAATGTTGAGGATAATGGGTTCCAAATTACTATTATAGTATGCAACTGCTCAAAACAGGGTAATTAAATGTTCAATGTTGTGGAATTAATTGAACAGAACAGATAATACATTGTTTAGGCATTCTGAAAAAGCTTACAATATGATGTATTACCATTGTCCTGGCGTTTCCTTCCCATGAAAAACAGCATATACTGGTAAATAACATTGTCTGTAATATTCTAAAACCTTTGTTTTTAGCCATTCACATTAGTACTTTAGAGAACCAGAGATCTCACTAATGTATCAAGTATTTTAACCTACTGTTAAAAATTAGTCCCAGGTGCTAGCAGTTACTCAAACTCTCTTTTGAAACAAAAGGAAACACATCCAATATGCAAAGCTAAGTCACATGCATTTTCAGCGAAATTGAAATCTTAACAGTCTAATTCCACATTTTGCTATTACTGAAAAAATATAGTATTATGGAAAATATTACTAACGATACTATTACAATTGCTACAGTCACTATTCTTAATATATACTCCTTTCTTTTCTTTTACAGTCACACTTCTAGTGTTCCTGAGTGGTTTCACCCTGGACATGTGGGGAAAGGCTTACAGCAAGCTGACCATATCCCAAGTCTCACATATAGAAGATCATGATGTTGCCAGTTTCTTCCTTTCTTTTTAATACAAGGAGTTTCTATGCATTAAAACTGTTTTAAACCTTTTCTCTCATTCTTACTGTTTCTCTTTCTTAATTTGTCTGCATCTCCATGTTACATCCATATTTGCTAGATAGACCCTGTCTTTATTATTCAGATGCTTGTTCTTCATTCTCAAAATCAATTTTACATCATCCTTTATCTTGATGTTTTCATCTGGTGCTTACATCTCAGTGGTTTCTAGTGTCATCTGTGTGTCTCTCTTACCCTCTTGAAGTTCTACTCCTCAGTACTGCATTCTGCATCCTCACTTTCAAGGCCTTTGCTGAAATACCATGCCTGCATTCTGCACTACATCGTTATTCTAGACTTACAAGTGTTACGTTCTATGCTGAATATATCATTCTATGCAGAGCTATTTTCTTCTAGAGATATAAGGACATGGTTATACCTCAAAATTATATAACGAGAAATAAAACTGATCAGACCTGGTCATTATGGAGTAGTCTATATAGCTAAAGAAGGTGAAACAAAAATCCCTTGTAGGCCAGAGCAACTTTAGATAAAGCCTGGCAAACCTCATCCCTGATCCTATGACCTGTTAAAAGTGATGACAACACTACATTTAGGGGGCTACAGGGCTACTTTAATAACTGCCAAGGACTGATGCTCTCAGAAAATATCTCTGATATATTATTAGCAATGTCCTTGCCTTCAACCTGTCTATCAAGTTTGGCTTTTTTTTTTTGTCCCCTAAATATCTTATATACACTCCTAGCTACACTATTTGTTATCTGAATACTAATAGTATCTCTTTCCCTTCTAAGTGTGTCTGAGGTGCATGAATGAATGCATGAAGAATTAACTTTTATCTAAATGGCTTCATCCTTGCACAAAGGTTTTTAACAAGTTCATTTTCTGACTGCGGCTCATCTTGGAGAAAAATCTGCCTCCAAGTTCTGAAAGGGTGAATTCTGGGGTAAAACACTTGTTTGTTCTTAAGCATTTAAGTGCTCAAATGAAAATTGCAGTACTCACTTTAGCTTCTTTCCAGACAGACAATTATCAGTGTGCCTAAACCATAGCCCCAGTCAGCTCAACACTGATTGAAGAGGAGCACCCTGCTGAGCTAGCAGCACTTCTGCTTAAAGGGAAGATATGCACAGAGAATGTAAATTGGGTTGGATTTTTGTCAAATCCAAAGTGAGGTGGCCAGCACCAGAGACTCTGAACTCTTGCTCCCACTCTTGTCACTCATTACGTTTATGAAGTTTCTCTTTTCTCCTCTGGGTTGTTCATATAGGCATGAGAAATTTTGAAGAGCAAATATTTCCTCTATCAAATTACAAAAATATAGGACAAAAGTGAGAAAGCAAAAGCAAATTCTTATGTGGTTACCTTCCAAGCATACTGAAAGAAGAGATCAGTAAAACTAAGATGAGATTGAGACTTAATCCTCTCACCAAAAATATTTAAATGCTGCTTCTTCATATATAACAGTGCCACAAGAGCATGACATTCAAGTTTTCAGCCTAGATAGATCCTGGATTTTTAGGCTTCTTCTGGGAAAAACACAAACCTTGTGAGAAATTTTGAGCAGTTCTAAATCCATCTGATGACCCACAGAGAATTTCAGTAACTGTTTTATGACCTTCTTCTCCTTTCCATCTAAACATTTTCTTTTACAAAGAGGAAATAAAGACATTACTAATTTATACTTTCATTAGTTAAATGAGTATCCTTGAGGGTGGAAATTCTGTTTAGTAAGAACCAGTGACCTTGTTTACCACAGAGGCTGTGTCCTGTAACACTGAAAACTTGTGGTGTTCAAGGGAAAAATGCATTTGTTGACAGACTGTCGGCCCCTGTGGGGAAGAAATACATTAGCTTCAACTGTTTTTATTAAAAATAGGTTCACTAGAGAAAGAATGAACGCATTGAACTTTTCTTTACTATGGGTGTCACTAAAAATGAATCCATAGCTTCTATTGGGTTAATGTCTGAGATTTTTTAATGAAAGCAAACCTTATCCTGCAGGCATCCTGCATCCTGCAGTCCTTGTATTCTCTGCAGGCATATAACTGTACTGCTCATAATTCATTAAGTCAGCACATATGGTCATATCCACATTCAAAAGAAGCTACTGACAGAAAGAGTGACACATCTGAAAGGACTGTGTGTTCTCATCAATACGAAGTTTGAAGAGGACATATGAGTGAGTATTGCCATTATCAGACTTGTTAGATAGTTATGGAACTATGACATCAGAACTTCTGATAAAGAAAGAAAATTATTGTGAAAATTCAATCTAGGCAAAAAATAATGAAAGAAAATAGATGAGTTTCTGATGTTCATGAGATGCCAAACAAAGATATGAAAATTAACTTTCCTGCCTACAAAGCAGACTTTCCACTTACGTTAATTTATATCCTATATTTATTTAGAAACTCCCAACCAAGTCACATTTTATGTTTTTAGTCTATGCAACTCATATTCCTGTAGAATATAGGACCATTATCAGACTCCTTTACAAAGGCTACATGATTACTCAAGCTAACAATGACAAAAATAATTATCATTAGATTGCTCAGTATCCCTTCCTAAAATTCCTAACAAGTTTTTAAAGAGTATCAAGAGGCTGATTCTTGAAGCCAAATTGAGGGCAGAGCCAGAAATAATTGATGTTTCTTTGACAATGACAAATAAAAATTTTAAATTACAAGGAAGGATTTAAATTAATTTGAGAAGAAATTGAATGCCCTGGCAAGAGAGATCATCCATTGTTGCAAGTCAAAACCAAACTGTCCTAAGAGATTCTGTTAAAGGCTAATGGAATGAACTTTGTTCTAATTTAAAGGCACCCTAATGAAATCAGCTAACAGAGGGAGTTGTGTAACTTTTTAATTTTGCAGAGAATTGTAGGAAAGATCCCTGCATTACTTCTGCTTTTGCCATTATCTGTATAACAAAAAGTGAATAACTGCTCCTAGGTCTGGTCCTTTTCACTCATCTGAATTCCCAAAGCCTTGGTTTGAAGTCAAGATACCATTTTACTTTTTCCTTTCCTCAACACCATGAACTGGGAATCTAAATCCATTTGCAATGCTTTAGAAACATTCTCTTGACTGGATAAATGACTACAGTCCCAGGGATAATGGAGGGTATATTCTAAGCATTTTTGTTAGTATTATTATTATTTTGCACTATTTTCCATGGTGAAAATTATCTTTTTCTAATCTGTTATTCCAGAAACATTGATGAATGGCTGGATGCATAGGTATGTATCTAACTGACATTGTTACCTCTCATTTCAGAGGATGTATTTCAAGCCCTGATGAAGAGGGAAGGTTTGGGATTTAACTTCCAGAGTATATGTCTTCCTAAACTGACAATATGATCAGATTCAGGTTCTTTACCTCTACCCAAAGATGGTTTTTTATATGAGAGTAGGTTAAGATCCATTAAGTACAGATTTAGGAAAAGGATAATTTTTTTGGCCTGAATTGATTTCTTGCCTTAATCCTGGTTGTGAATTGTGAAAAGAAAAAAAAAAAAAAGTGATTAGAGGCTTCCAGCATGATGAGCATGGTACCACATGCATACATGGGAGGAGACCACATCTCTTCCAATGAGCCCCTGTTACCCAAAGGAGTAATAAATAATTAGTTACAAACCATCTTCAATGTATTACTTATTCAACAGTGCTTATTAAAGTAGAGGGCAGAAATGCATGGAGTTCATTGAGAAAATGCATCCAGATCATTCATATTTATAGCACATCATGTCAAAAGGCTGGTCAGGTAAAAAAACTCTTTAGAAATTCAGTCATCCCCCCAAAAGCAGTGGCCAACCTCTTTGGTTTGACATGAAAAACAGTTCCATGGTTAGTGCTGTAATCTGTCTGCTAGCTAAATCCTCTCTGAGGGCAGCTGCCCCTGCACACCCTGAACAGCCTCAGCTGGTTCTCCCTAGGCTGTGGTTGGCTTTGTTGACTTGTGCATTCAGAGGTGTCTTTTCCTCTTCCCTAAGTCAGACCAGTGATTAATGGCCAGTTCCCATTAATCTTTCCTTCTTCACACTGAGCAGCTACAAGATTTTTCCCTACCTACCTGGTAAAATATTGAGGAACAACAAGACAAGCTGTGGGTGAAAATTTGCTGCTGCATTAAGGCAATTGCCCAAGTACATGAAGCAGTAAAATGGTTGACCCAAGAGACAATTCCAGAAGGTCTCCTGAGTTTAATTCTTGTGCTCACAGGGTCACAAGAGGTAATAAAATCAGAAGACTGCATCAGACTCTCAATATACCCATTAGTAGAAAGTGGGAAATGCAAGGCAGATCAGTAAATATTTGAAAAAGATACTCTATGGCTATTGTACATCAAAAGTAAAAGAAAAAAAATCATTGTGCCCGTCCTTTCTAAAGCTTTTTGAATCCAGAAAAAAGAAGAAAATGCTCCTTACACATCATCTGCCAGAAGTTTTATTGGAAAGAAAGTTCACAAAAATTATTTAAAAGAAATGTAAAGATGTCTAAGGACTTGAAAACAAAAGGAAGTCTCATAAGTCATCCTTGTTGTCTTCTTCTTTTACAATTCTGTTTTTCTTATGAAATTACATTTTAGTAGATCAAAATTGTGTCTTTAATTTATGAAACATAAACATTCCTAGTAGAGTCAAGAACCTAGAACCCATCACAAGACAGTTGATTATGTACCCTCCTGTTTTTTTTTTCTTTCATATACCCTGGATCTTGATTATTTTCTACACAGCAATAAAGCAGCCACAGGACAAACAGGTGATCCACACTACTTTCCTCTTCCATCTCCAAACAGATTATTTTAAAATGTGGTAGATATAATGCCCTCATAATTTTAAAGCGATGCAGAAAATGCATATCCTGATGGATATTGCATTGTATAGGTTCTAGGTCTAGACAGGCAGAGAGCAGGTGCCAGATGCTACCCTTTTCCCATCCAAATCATTATGCACAAGTATGCTAATGACAAAGTGAAGACATTTAAGAATTTTTTTTCAGGCCAAAGCTTGGCAATCCTGAACTTTTATCTGTCTCAAGTTTGATGGTTGCAAAGAGTGTTCTATACTAGGCTGCATCAACCTAGGAAGATGTCCTGCTTTAAAGTACTTGGGAACATTTCAGACCTTAACATTGAAAAGAACCTGATAACAGAGTACACTCATCCAACATGTATTTTTCAGGAGCTTCCATTCATGGAATGAATTGCAATGAATTCAGGGTTCCCCAAAGGATGCTGAAAAATCTGCTCATGGATATTGAGTACACCTAGGAATAGTTAAGATCCAATACATGGGTACTATTAAAAGTACAAGATAGCAGATGTGAAAGATTAGACAGGTCCAAAGAAAAGACAAAGCTTTAAAAATGTCAACCACAGTCAGAATATTCTTGTTCATATTACTTACTGCTGTATAAAAATTCTGGCATTTAATCATTAAATACAAGATTTTAAAGATGTGATAAATCTGTACCATCAATTTGTACCAGCACTTCAGCCAGAGAGATAACTTGGCAAAAACATCTGAGGAAAAGAAATAGACATAAATCTCAGTCACAATGTTAATCACACTCTAATTATCGTTGCTCAGATTGACATAAGCATAATCATTAGATATTAAACTGCAGTGTTCTGTCTCAAAAATCTAACAAGGAATATGTTTGATCAATATGCAGAATCATTATACAGATTAACTGTACTATTTTCTCTTTTGTTTAATTGATAAGAAAAAGATCTGCTGTATCCTCATCAAAATAGCAATAACAAAAAGTTTTGGATTCTTAACTAACTTAGATTTGTCAGAAAATATGAAGGAAATAAAAAAACCCTGGCTGTTTTGAGCAAGACAGTTGAAGAGAATTTGTTTTCTTCAAGAAAGATGTTTGATTCTCATTAAAGACCTGCCAGAATAAGGTCTTTAAATAGATCACTTCCCTTAGTGTTTAAGTGTAACATAGTTTTTAGTACCTATTTCATTTCAGTTTTCAATAGCTGGTTCCCAACATAATTTTCTTTCCCACTATTATGTAAAACACCTGGCAAATATCAAACACTTTTTCCATGCAGATTTGTAGTCACTTTATAATAGACATCAGGGATACTGATGTCTAGACATCAAGATACTGAGATGTCTAAATGTAGGTGTACAAGCTCTAGTAAAGGATATCAGAACAAGAATTTGTGAAATGTCCATGAACAATTCAAGTGACTGGACATGAGAAATGGGAGTCTTATATTTAAACTTTGATCTCTGCATATAGACACTACAGTCAGTGCAAACTAGAGAACAATTCAAATCTGCAAAAGAAACATTAGGAGCTCTGTACTGTTGCTTAAACAAAATCTGTGGTCTTTAGGATAGATTAAAAACTGAGGCAGCATGAGACAGACAGGTATGGCAGGGCACCTAGAGCAAGATAGGAAAACTATGTTTTCTGCAGATTCCAGTCAGGAAGAATAATTTCAAGAATCTTAATATCATTAAGTGCTTGTTACTTATGTTACTAACTCATAAACAGCGTTTTTGCACTCTGATACTCACCACTGGGTAAAAAGCAAGAAAAACTTAATTTGTTGGAATCTTGTTGTGATGTAATACTTGCACAGAGAATCAGATCTCTAGTCATCTTCTCTATTGTGATAACCATCATAATTCATCACTGTTGATACATTTAACATCCACGCAAAACATCTCCTGAGCTTCCAGACAGAGTGTCCAATGCAACTATTTCTGCAGGAAGAGTTTCTGTTGTTTACAAGTGTCTCACCTACACACAATTCAGTGTGTAACAATTCAGTTATGTCTGTAGCAGGAAAGGCCTAGGCGAGTACTTTGAAGACCCTACGCAGAATGTTAATCAACACAGGCATCCAAACCCAACTGAACAGAGAAGGAGATGCCAGACTGTCCAAAGCTTCAATCTGAAGGACTTCTGTAACTATCAGTTGAACAAGCTTTTGTGAAGGTTTGATCAGTCAGTCACCTGGTTTCAAGTTGATCCATTGTCTCAAACCTGTCCATTACAGTAATTTCACGACTATAAGGCGCACCCTTTTGACTAAAATTTTTCCCCAAACCCGGAAGTGCGCCTTATAGTCCGGTG
>PYHW01010409.1:5304481-5371540 GCA_013186435.1 Turdus rufiventris | reverse complement strand
TAGTTAATTTAAGCAGGTGACTGACCGGAATGTTCCTGGACAACCCAAAGAATTAATTATTTGTACATACTGGTATGCAGAGACCTGAAACCCTGCTGCCCCACAATTATGACCAAAGAACACATACTTACAACTCACTTGTAGCTTTAGTCTCATTGTTCTTGGCAGCATTTAGCAACAAAAACTACAAAAGCATACATTATTAAAGTTCTGTACTTTATAAAAATTATTTAGAAAGGAAGGATAGTCCCTTTGGTATCAACCACAATAACTGATATGGCAGAGCACACAAATGTACAATATCAAGTATCCAAATGATTAGTGAAGTTAAAGAAAAATAATTAATAATACTTACAAAAAAGTAATGGAATTATCTCAAATCCCATTGAACTATACTGCAGAAAAATGACATAAAGGTGACTACAGATATAACACATTTTGGTACTTGTTGCTAGAAATGTTTTGCTTTGTTTTTTTTTTTTACTGGTGTGACTGACAAACCAAGAGTTAGGGCTCAGTTCTGAAAATATTTATGCAATCTTAATTTTCAATTTGTGATGTATAATTTATTCTGCTTCTCTAATTTTGTCTAATAGTGTGTCTTCTCTTTTAATAGACTTAGAAATCCCAAATAAAATTTGTTGCATTACTCAACATAAAATAGATTTGCATAATGTCAAAAATTTGAAAAATTTTTCCTGAACTCATGAGTCACATAGTCAATAACTGTTTGTGAAACATAAAAGGTCAAAGAAAACAAGGACTATCAATATTTTTAAGTTTATCAGATGCTCAGTTAGTGTCTACTTTTGCAAGTGTTTTTCTTGAACTATTTTCTTGCAAGTGTTTTTCTTAAACACTAACTATATGACATTTTCTGACTACAGGCTGCATATGTATACTATATGAGAACTGAAAAGCAGATTAATTTTTCTGAAGGCATAATAAGGACTTCGTTCTTGCCCCCACTGAATTCAATGGGAATTTTGCCATCAGCTTCAATGAAAGCAGGTTGAGGTTTTAGATAGTTGACACAGAACATATTTTAAAGCCACCTGTGCAAATGCGACCACTGAGCCACCTTCTGTTGCTACTGTTCTACAGAATTTTTACTCTCCAATGGTATATTGCTTTCACCTATGAGCATTGATTAAACTCATCATCTGCACATTTTTAACTAGGAATCACACTTTTTACACTTAATCTCTGCTAGAATTAAGAACTTTGATTAAATTATCTATTTTGATTTTTTCATGTTTTTATCTCAGTGTACATGAAAGAGATCACATTTATATGAAAAGTTCAGAAAAAAAGAAAATCTGTGATGCTATAGAAGCATGACTCTTAAAAAGGTGGGGATTGGAGGTTTTTTGGAAATGAGGAAACATGTATGTCAGGTTTTCCATATTTAGTTTACAATTGTACTAAGATATATTGAGGTCAAATTTATATATTTATAAAGGGATAACAGCCATCCACATAGCTGTACCCTTCAGTTATTTGAATAAATGAGAAAAAATATAAGTTTCAGTTTTTTAAATGTAGACAGACTGTTGCTTAATATTACTACAAAATAATTAGAGGAACGGGTTCTTGCTTGTCATTACATTTTAATGAAACTTTAGGTAATATGTTTTTACCTCTTCAGCCAGGATACTCTTTCCAGCATTCAATCCTCTATTTTCATTTGGACTGTTTGAATGCCCTCTCTTGCAGCATCATCTGTTCTCTTGTAAAAACGCCACCTTATTGTACTCTAAGGAGAACTCCAGAAGTATTTGGAAATTGCACAGCTCCAGTTTTTAACATGAGAGTTTTCATGAAGTTTTGATGTAAGTCCAGAGATTAATACCAAGTATTGTAGTTTATTGCTGATATTGACTGATTTGGGTCTGCAGCCAATTATTATAGCAGTGGAAATCATTAAAGATTTTTTTATACCATATGTAGCTCAAATCTCAGACTTTGGTGAACCTTAAAAATGTAAAGGACAAAAACCATGAGATTTTAAGGTGAGGTTTTTTTGGAGTATTTAGTATGCATCACATTCTAGTAAAGAGGTTGTATTACAGAATTGCATTTCAAACACAAAACTCACTTCTACCCCACTCATGAGTACTTACTGTCTGTGGAGAAAAAATTCATCATATATTCTGAAAAATAATGCTGATAATACTGTAATTGATTTTTCATTTAAAAAAACCTATTTAACAGCTTCAAACAAAGGAGTAATGGACAATGAATTGGTTCTCTGAAGTCACAGTACTGATTTAGAAGTACTGTTGATTTAGAAGTAGGTAATAGGTGAATGTGGACATATTATTTCATCAGCTTTTTTATTTTGTCTCACAGTTTATAACAGCTAAAATATTTTCAAACTGCTGGACTAAACTATATAAGTGCACAGACAATACTCAGTGCAATATTAAGGATAATTTAGGAAAGGCAGTCAAAAATAGCATAAACATTGATCAAGGATTTTAATAAATGATAATTAATTATCTGCAAATTTTATTTGCATCATGGAACACTGAATACATAATAATTTTTCCCATAAAGCAAATCTCCTATGATTTTTCATTTCTTAGAAAGAAGTTTCAGTGAATTTAGAGTGGTTCTCTGCCATTTGATACAGAATCTGGACCATTAATTTCAGTGACATCTGACACATAAACTTAACCCTGTGTATTGTTATTTTTTGTTACTTTTTTAAATTCAGTGCTATGTCTTGTCATGAAAAAAATAAAAAGAAAAAACAAAAGAAAAAACAAACCTCCAAACAGTACCCAAACAAAGAACAGGAAAAAAAAAACAAAAAACATCCAGTGTGATATTTGTTGTATCTTCTTCCATCTATAAATGCTGTATTTATTTATAGATGTGAATAAAATTGTAAACTCTTAAAGCCCTTAAGTGACAGGCAGACACAGAATTGTATGTGAGTATTGTATACCCAATATTTAGTCCCTTAATTTCTGCTGGTAACAATTCTGAGTTACACTCCTTCTCACTATTTGTAATGAGTAAGGAGTTAAAAGAAATTTATTAATCTGCTAACTGAAAGGCCACTTCTCTCAGTCAGTTTAATGCTCTTAGCCATAGGCTACAAGCTTCACAATAATTTAACTTTGGCCTTGGGACTTACTGATAATTGTCATTGAGTCGTGGATTTGTTTCACCTGTGACTTCAAAGCACAGAAGTGCAAGGCAAGGCTCGGGAGGCCTTATCCCTGTAGTTTTGTACTTTTTCTGCAGTCACTTATTTTGCTGTAGCTTGATGCTGATTCTGTAATGGTCTAACTATACATGATAGAGGTCTAAAAAAAGTGAAGAATTCCTGCAAAGGAAAGGAAGGCTAAAAAAGGAAAGAAATAAAGGTCAATAAGTCTTTTTAAGAGGACATAAAAATAACTCCAAGCAGATCCATGACTGAACAGATGGAAGAAATCTCCACCATCAGTGTCAGTGAACTTGTGGTAATGAATAAGAGAACCTCGTGACTTATCCCTGAACTCCCTTCTCATTCATTCCTCTCATTTTTCTTGAAGACTAACTCCATCATCTTAACCACCCCAGAGGGATAGTAAAAGTGTGAGCACAAAGGGAAGACAATTTTTTGTACGAGAATTGTAAATATCTTGATATGAAAGTTTAAAGAAGCTTTGGATTAGAAGTAGCAGTGTTTACTATATTTTTGTTAGGTTGCTAAAGCTTAAATAAAGATGATGAGAGGTTCTTGAATCTACATGCAAACTGTATTTGTTTTCTGCTCTCAACATTATTTTGAGTGGAAAAAACATTCTAGAACTATTAAAAGAGAAATGTAAAGAATAAGGTGATGTCTTAAAGCCCACTTCTGACAGATGAAACTGTGTGCTATTCAGGGAAATCAGGAGCTTTGTTGCAATATAATTCCATATTACATTTGCCAGGTCTAGAATCAATTAATTATTACATTTATTATTTTAACCTTATTTCTTACAGATTTTATTGTTTATGTGTACTCTCAATGTCTAGTTCTTAAATTGAGTAAGGGCTCTACACTGGTCAAAGACTATTTCTGTTACAACTGGACTTAGCAAAAATTTTACGTAAGAGAACTGCTTCACAGCAAAGCCCAGGCACAAGTTCCAGTGATGCCTCACAAATCAAGAACTGTGTTGACAAAGAAGTATGAACAAATTCAACTTATCCTGGTAAGAAAGAGAGGAAAAAACATAGGAATATGAACCTTACTCTTCCATTTACTACTATATATTGAGACTGTCTTGCCAACCATGCCTTCCCAACCATGCCTCCCAACTTTTCTTACCTTTTAAAAAACTGGGTGGTAAAATAGTGGAGACTCTAATATTGTTATGATTGAGGGGAAAGAGTTTAGCTTAAACTCTACTCCTTTTTATTTTTCTTTTCCTTTTTACTATGCTCTGTTATTGGAGCATTATGTCCCAATCAAAGGAAAAGATTCAGAGATTACATTTTCATAGACTGTGGAGTCAATCAGCTGCAATAAATCCACAGTCTTTCTTAGTTTTAGAACTAATTGTTTTACAGAAACACAGCAGGATGACCTTCCTTAAAACACTGTCAGGGCTGATGCTGTAGTGCTTTCCTCTCTTTATAAAATACCTCACTGGCTAACTCATTTCCCCAGAACAGGAGAGACCTAGGGTCAGTGCCAGTTTCTGTCTCAGGGAATACAAACTCTCATTTCTTATCTCCTTGGCAAATGCAATTATCAACAAGATAGTTTATTTACAACAGCAGGAAGTGTCTCTCATGTTGTTGATTCTATATAGAAAAGATCATCTGGGATAGAGGGAAAGCAAAGGACAAAGAAAAATAAGAAAGTGAAAAGATGTTTCTTAAACATTCCCTGTGAAATAGAGGAGGTTGCTAATATCAAGATACACATAAAAGACAGCTAATCCTTTTTATTCAGGACTATTTTTTATAAAACATAAAATGATCTTTAGACCAAAGGTTGGAGCTCAGATATCTCCTCACCAGTAAGTTCTTTGGTCTGATGAAACTTAAATTCATTTTGCAGAGGTACAGTCTCTAGTTGGGACTGCAGATTGATAAATCCATAAAAGAAAAGAAACCAAGCACATGGCTCATGGCAAGGACAAGCCATAGAACAACATTTAGGTTTCATTCTGTCAAGGCACAGTGAGGTGAGGCTGGCCATGCCCTCAGCAGTGCGTGTAGTTCCACAAGGTCTGGACACAGAGGACAAGGACGGTCCTGATCAGGCTGGAGATCAGCCTGCAATGTGCATCAAGGTCTGCCCCAGAGAGGGGGTTGTAGGTGGAGCAGAGCAAGCCCCAATGTCCCAGGATCCCTGCAGGAGAAGAGCTACTGACAGAGCCCAGTCCAGGGAGCTGCAGCAGCTCCACGCATTCCTTCAGCATCACTGAGGCTGGCAGGGGGCCGGGTGTATGGCCAGGGATGGGGCTCCCAGGGTAATTGAGCAGGAAGAGTAAACCCCTCTATGGGACTAAAGCCTAGGACACTTCCATAAGGCTTTGTGACTGAGATCTGTCCTGTATGAGCAGTCTAATTTCTGAGCTAAAGTGGGAAAAGGAAAACATCACTTTGTTGAGCAGAGAGGTATTAGGATATCATGCTTGGATTTAGCCATCAGAAACCCACCTCACTTCAGTGAAGGCTTCTATGTTCTCTTACAAGTAAGGATAATTCCCTGAGGCAATTCTGAACATTTCCTCCCTGTCCTGCAATATCTATGGTTGTAAAACCTGAGCCATTTTTAAATCCTCTAGAATTATGCAGGAAGGTAACATTGTGAGAACTTGGACTGATTTACCACCTTCCCTGCACACTTATTTCTTCAGGGAATTACTGCTGGGGATAATATCAGACTAGCTTGCTATTGAGAAAATCCCACAAGAGAAAGCTCTTTGTAAACTAGCATGTATGAAATTTTACCAAGAAAAGGGTAGGCAGTAACATGTTGTAATCACAAAGGATTTCCTCATCTTTAAGTAAGATAAAATTGGTTATTCCTTTACATAGCTTTTTATGTCATTGTTTTGCCCAGTTTTTTCCTTTTTTAGAGGACTGCAAAAAATAAATGTGCAGTCACAATATTTTATTTAAGCTACTGCTACAAAGAGGACACCGTAATTTGTTTAATAAAATTCAGCATTTTCATTTTTAATATACAAAGAAATATTGCCAAAATAACTCTCTTGTTAATTACACATTTTTGGATAGGGTAATTTAAAAAACAAGGTGTCATCTCTAGAGACGGGGATGAAAATCTACCAAAACAGATCCTGTCGTCCTGCTGACATTTTGGAAGAGAGATTTCTGCACCTCTACACTGTGAAATTAAGCATTCTTCCAGCATAGACAACAGCCAGTTTCTGAAATGTACATTTCTTGTGTCAATCCACATGAAAATGGAGATCTATGACACTTCAGCATTTTCAGCTAGTGATACCCCTGAGTAAATCAAAGTACTAAAGGTGTCTTTCTTTTATCTGTGTTGCTCAAGACACTCTAAAGTGTCATTCTGAAGTCAGAAAGACTGGAGATCTCTTCTCTTGAGATCCTAGTAAAAAAGGACTTTACTACTCTCCCCACCAAGAGTGACTTTTTTATTTTCCTCCTTTCTCTATTCTCCTCACAGTTACTTTTTCAAGTCTTTGTGTATGCTTTGTGAGACACAATCAGTATTATGGTGGTTAGAGTATTCAATATGTAGAGAAATATTAGACAAAGAAAAAGGGTAAGAATTTTTTTAACATTTCAAGTTAAATAAATTAGAAAATACTATGTATTAATAGGCTGTAAGAAATGTACAGAGATCTTTCCTCTTCCATTCTCTCAATTAATAACCATTCTCTGGCTTGCACAGGGTGTCTATCATTCACAAGGTTGAAAACATCCTCAATATCATAAGAAACAGAAAAATTCTAAATGGAGTTGAAAAATCTCAAGCAGTTTTCTAAAAAATGGACAAACAGTGTATAATCAGACTGTTTAAATTCAGATGTCAGTAGTACTGTCTGAAACTTGGGAAAAGAATTTTTTTATGCCATTTTTCATCTGGTACTATGTATCTGAAGGAGATGAGGGGAACCAAAGGTTGTGTAGAAATATACTGCTGGGGCATCTCTTCAGCATTTTACTTTAAAAGTAGAGACTCATTAGCTGGCTTTGCACTTTGTTGTGCATGGAAAATTTTTTTTCTTGTGGTTTCTTTTAATGTACTCACATGAACCTTTATTACAGATTGTGTTTACTAAAAACAGAAATATGGAAGCAGATTCATCTGTGTAGTGTGCTGTATAGTCAAATCTTTCATGACTTGGCTTCAAGTACTGTAAAACTACATGCAGAATTTTAACAGATCTGCTATTCAAGATCTGAAGTATTCTATAACTGGTTAGCAGAGAAATTTGTTGAGAGAGAGTGAAGATCAGACTAGATATTCAGTTTACATCCTTTTCATACAGAACAGTGGTTCACTGAGCATAAATAGAGATTACTTTCTTGCCAAATTTCCCTTTTCACTCTGCTGCTGCTGGTGAAGTTAGGAAACCCTAGAGTAATTTTGGTTTCTGTGGGTTGGAAATGAGTCACTATGCAGAAGTTTAATGGGAAATTTCCAAGTAGGCATTTCTAGTGAAGAGTGCACTGACTTAAAAATTATAGCCCTGTTGAAATAGTTGTGCAGTTTTTTTCTTCTAATTTTCTCCTTAGTGATGCTTCTTAGTGCATTTCCAGTTCTCTTGCACCAGTGTGCTAAAGACAGGTTATAGAAAACTACTGCCTATCCTTATTACCAGAATAATCTTTAGCAGTAGCTAGCTTTCTGAGAATGAGGATGTTTCTATAGCACACTGAAAATCATAAACACCATATCTATTAGCCAGAGTGACTAGATGAGCTTCTGGTTTTCCTCTGGCATATAAATATTTTACATTTATAGCAAATGTATACTTTTGTTTACCTATATAGAAAGGACTTAAACTGTTCAGTTTTTATTACAGGCAATGATAAGCCACAGGACTGATTGCTTCCAACTCTAGCTGCTTAGGCAAATTTATGAATCACCATACAATGTTATTCCAGAGCTTCAGACAGAGTGCAAAGAAATATAACTGAGGCATTTTGACTAATGACGTTATGCAGAAAGACTGTTCTTGCTTGCCTGAAATTTCACAGATTAATTAATAATCAATGAGAAGAAGAGAGACGGTTTCAAGGAGATTCTAGAAATTAATTTCTAATCAGAGAAGATGAATTAATTTTTCAATGGAAAAAGAGGTGTAGAAAGATAAATGCTGTGAGATGCCAATAAACTTGCCTCTTCAAAACTGATGTGATGGCTGCTAGCAGTTTGCCAGTTTCATATCTCCATATTTTTTATTAAGAACCCTTTCCCAGACTCTTTGGCTTTCTGCCTCAGTGATGACAGGAATATTTTTGCAATATGTATTTGCCATATTTACCTTTGCTAAAAAATGTTTACACAGAAAAGTGACCCAAACTAGAGTATAATGAACCACTGAGAACATAGTGATCCCAAAGAAAGAAATCATCAAAAGTCAGGCATTATTTTCTAAAACTTCCATGGATTTTTCTGATAAATTTCCTCAGAATAGCCTCATTACAAACATCCCAGAGATTCCTTTGGTATTTGTGGATTTCCCTTTTGAATAATCACTTTTTGGCTAGATCACCCAATAGCTCAAGAGGGATATCAGGAGCACTGACTCAAGAGTCCTCTCCACTCAGCAATTCTTTCGCATGTCTACCATAGACTGTCCTCACAGACAATAACCTCTGTGGCACAATACTTTTTCTTCCCCCTAATAAAACTGCTCCATTGTGCAATAAAGGGTTGTAAGTTGTTTGAAAAAGTAAGGTAAGAACAGACAAAAGAAAAATAAAAATATAATGAAAAAAGAGAGGAAACTGGAATATGGCTCTTTAATCTGCCGATTAGGGCACTGACTCATTGCTGCTGTGACCTCTTCAATTTTTTAGATACAAAAGGATGTGAACTTTTTGATCTTCATTTCTTAACTCTTCAAATACTTGGTGTTAGTTTCTTAGGAAAAGTTAGCAAGGAAGATCAATCTGGGATATGACTCAATATGTGACTATTATTATTATTATTATTAATTATTCATTTTAGTATTATTACTGTTATTAGTTCTGATATTTCAATCATTATTATATACAAAAATATATTGTTATTGCCAAGTCATTTAACTAATCTGTGAAATCCCTAATTTAAATTTTAAGGCACATCCAAATGGAGTGAGAATATTCTTACTCCCAGTTAAAAAAAAAAACAAACCCAAAAACTCATATGTTTTATATTACAACTATATAAATAATTATTTGTTGAAGGATTGAAAAATTGCAAATGAGGAACTTTATGTCAGGTTCTGAAGAAAAGCTTTGCATATCCAGTATTGGAGGAATTGTTCAAGAACAGTTCATCCTTCTGAAAATAATTACCTTCATAAAGTTAATTAGCTGCATAAGTGCTGGCTGCATGAGGTAGCACTGCCCAAGGGTAACTTAGCATTCATGAATCAGTGTAATTCATACACGTCCATCTCACTTTTTTCTACCTTTTTGATGTTTTATGGCCTTGACTAGCCCCTTTCTTAGTACTGAATCATTTGTCATGCTATCACAGTGAGGAATGTGAGTTTTATTGAGCATACCTAGGACTGCTATTTTCTGGGACCTTTCTAAAACAGTTCCAGAGAGGTCTATTTGTAAATGTTTAACAAGTATTCAAGGTCTTTCATACCTAACCAAAAGTTCTTGCTATTTAAAAGAAAGACAACCAGAGAAGAAAGATAGTATGTGTTCATACAAGCACTCTGGATAAGGAAAAATCTGTCATGAAATAATAATCTGTCAGCCTCTTCCACATGGAACAATTATTTTGTCATAATCCATTCTTTGGCAAGAACTTGCTTTAGGTCGTATAGAATGCTGTACTACCTTCTTTTGACATTAAGAGATGAAATTTTAATTTAAAAAAATTTAAACTCAAAAAACCTGTTTAAAATTAGACCCTACTTGACTCTTCTGTATTAAAGCCTGCATTTTCAGTGCCTGAGGAGCCTAAATTACTTGTAAAAAGGACTGGTCACTAGGCACAGCCATTTGCAAACAGACATAGAGTAGAACAGCCCCTATGGAAAGTGTCCTGAAATTAGAAGGTCAGGAATTCATGAGACAGCACTAGCTGTTGAGTGGGAACATTACATTACAAACCTGATCTTCCAGACTCTGTCACTGGAAAAGAAACTGATACCTCCAGAAAATAGCTAATATCTGAAGGCTGAAGTATTTTACGTCAAAGTGAAAATGCAAAAAGCAGTACATGGAGACTGCATAATAAATAATACAAAGTTATATACAAATTTTAAAAATACTAATTAAAGTAATAAAGGTATTAAGATTTAGAATGTATAAAACAATTAAAATAATCTAATATAAATAAAAAGCATTGCAATTAAATAATAAATAGTTAATAACAAAAATTATTTGGTTTATAAGGTGTCATTTGTGACTGCTCAGAGCAAAAGAAAATTTTTGTTGTTTTTGCTAACTTTTTTATTCTGAAGTAACTTCAAAAGTAATGCTTTTCGAGGTTACATTCAATATTTGAAAAATAGCACCTCCTTTTTCAAAGGTGTTTCACTGGGACTTCGCATTTATGAAAATATTGTCCTAAAATGGAAAAAAAAGTGAATTCTATATGAATATAGAATATACAAATAGTAATTATACAAATTAATAGCTTACTAAAGCACTGTGCTTGAACACTTAATTGTGACATTGATAATCACTCTTGATATTACGATATTGTTTTACACTGTCATGGTAACACTTAAAGGTTTTTCCTATGGCTGTGATTTCACTATCATGCCTCTTTTATATTACTTTGGGCTTCAATGGACATGATTTTTATAATGCCTTCTGCCTTTTTATATTTTTTGTAATACTTGACAGTGGGGTACAAATCCCCACTGCCAATGATTTGATTCTGCAACTCTATTTACACTACCTTATACCATGTATATGAAATACTGAACACAGGCAGGATCTTCTAGACACCTGAATTTTAAAATATGATGTATTTTCTTGGAAGATAATGTCTTCTGGATTACATTTAGATGAAAACCTGCTAGTCTTTTCTCTCAAGATTTTAATGAAGTCATAAGTTAATTGGGACAGTAGTTCACAATAAGGCTCTAAAGGTTTATGGACTATCAGTGAGTAATTTCAGAATGGCTTAATTGTTAAGAACAAATCTTTTTGGAAACAATAGTCCTCGATACTGATAGAGTACATTTTAAAAATGTCAATATCATGATCCATAGAAGCTTGTAAAAAATATGATTTGTGCAAACTCAAACAAGAGAAGAATGCATACGAACCCTACTGTCACTTGATCAAAGCTAGACAGAGAGAGACCAACATTACCTTGGAAATACAGTAACTCTGAAATTAATCCCTCTAAAAATAACAATTGGAATACGATGTCACCTCAACCTGTTAGTGATCCTACAACAGACAGAGTAATACAGACTGTTCTGACAGTCAAGACTAAATCTTGCTGGTCAATGAATGTAAGTATGAGCAATAAATATGTATCAGGAAGAGGTGTTCTGTTCTACAATAATCTAGCATTTGGAAAATTTAGGAAGGAAGCTTCAAAAGCTGAGAAGGCTGACTGATGGTGAATCAGAAAAGTGCTCTAACTATTCAGTCGTTGGCACAGTGACTTTGAGGGAAGAGAGCAGGATGCCCTGTCTGTCTTGTCGGCCCTTGTGTGGACAGGGCAAAATTAATGGGATTTGAGACACAGACAAAAACAGAAGGGGCTGTCAGAGAGCTGTAGGGACCAAACTAGAGAAAACTGAAGGGCTCCAGCTCTGAAGTCCAGCAGTGAATTGCAGATACTGTTTTTGAAGAGGACTGTTACCTGGCACTAATTTATCTGACATATTCTGCAAATCACTTGTGCATTCATGTCACCTTTAAATTATTCTCTTGTACATGAGTGCTTAAAAGTAAGGCATGGTAATGATGTCTTTAATATAGTTCTCTATCTTGCTTCTACATCCAAAATCAAATCCCTATTCAGACTGCCTTACCTTATAAAGGATCATAGATTGATTTGGGTTGGAAGGGACCTTAAACATCATCTAGTTCCATTCCCTCTGCCATGAGCAGGGACGCCTTTTACTAGATCAGGTTGCTTGTGGCGCCATCTAAACAGGCCTCAAAAACTTTAAGGGATGGGGCATCCACAACTTCTCTGTACAATCTGTTCCAGTGCCTCACTAACCTCTGAGAAAAGGATTTCTTTACAATATCTAATATAAATCTCCCCCCTTTACATTAAAACCATTGTTAAGCCACTATCTGCGCATATAAAAGTCCCTTTCCCTCCCTTTTATATGTCCCCTTACGATACAGGATGGCTGCGAGATCTCCCCAAAGTGTTCTCTTTGCCAGGCTAAACAGCCCCAGCTCTCTCAGTCTGTCATCACGGGAGATGTGCCCCAGCCCGCTGAACATCTCTGTGCCCTCTTCTGGACCTGCCCTAGCAGGTGCACGTTTTTCTTCTGCTGAGGACCCCAGACCTGGACACAGCACTCCAGGTGAGGTCTCACAAGGGCAGAGGGGCAGAATCACCTGCTGGCACAGACATCGCTCCTCTTGGTGTCTCACACTTGCCTCAAATCAGCAAAAATAAAATGGCTTTTGATTAGGCACCTAGAACAGGATGAGGAACTGAAGGGAAAGATATACTGCAGTTATCATAACTCTGAGAAATCACCTATGTCACTGGATATCTGGAAAAAAAAAATAATGCTTGATATATATGAAGATGCTATTCTTCTGCTTAAAAATTTTGACTTTAAAAGCAAACTTCTGTTGCCCAGTCCTGATTAAAGGGATGAAAGAAGTATATATCGGTTAACTTGGTTAACTGTCTGTCACTGTACTGTATTCTCTTGTGTTGTATTTACAAAGAAGCAAGAATTGTGTTGGTGCAGAAGAGATCAATAAGAAGTCTGTTATCAATCTACAGGCATACTTTGAAGTTAGAAGAAAGGAGAACTATATTGCTTTCAAACATCCTTGACAGTTTAACAAAGATGCAGCAAAGACAGAAAGAGATGGGGAGGAGCTGTAATGACTGCCCTTGGTAGCAAAGAAAAGAAGAATGACTCAGGTGCTGAAGAGTTACACGAATCATAGTTTCATCCTTCAGAGGTTGAAAAGTTCAAGGCTATTAGCTATTTTCTTCTACTGACAATGAACAAAAGAACAAAGCAAGAAACACAATATCTGTCCAAACAGGCTTCCCACGTTTATTGGCCTAACAGCTCTACTTTCATCTAAGAAAGCTTGAAATAATAGAGCAAGGAGTCATGAAACATGCAATCTTTAGCCTTGAAAAAAAGTTTTGCTAAGCCTTTAAAGCAAAATCTCTTGAGCTTTTAAACATGCAAGCCACATAGATAGCACAACACATTACAGTGTAATATAAGGTTGAAACATACATACACGCATGTTTTTTTCAAGATCAGTTTTCTCATGCAGTATTAAATAGTTCCCTCCAAGAAGTGAATTTTGCAAGATGCAGAACTGTCTTTACTATTAGGATTTAATCAATTTTATCCCTTTAAGGAAAGAAGAAATCCAGTAACTACATGATTAAAATAAGGAGGCAGCTAAGCTGTTCACAAGGAGGTCCAACGTATTTTACTGTTTCTTACACAGTGCCTCCATGGGCTATTATTAGATGTTTTGGCATTTCATATTTGCTCTATGGTCTCTATGCTGAAAACTGCTCATCTGACCACCATATAATACTGAGCAATGCAGGTCTTTTGCTCTGGGAAGTACTTTTTGTCCCACTGAAGAAGTTTCTGCATATTTTTAATCAAAGATACAGCTTGTATTTCTTGTGCTCTCCCCTGGCTCGATAGGAACACATCTGAAAAAGCAGGAAACTCAACATCTGTGACAGTTTTCTTACTTAGAACGTGCAGTATGAGCTCTGCATTTCATTATGGACACGAATTGTTAATTTAAGTCCACAACTGTGGAAAATATTAGACCTCGAAAGATGAACTTGTATTTCCAGTCTCTGTGTTTGCAGAGGGATAAGAATGTGTCTGAGCGTGTGGGGCTGGATCCTGCAGGTTTACAGCACCATTTGGGGGAGCTGTTTCTCTGCCTGTGAGCACTGAAGCTCCATTTTGACCACTGGTGTCAGTGATAAAGAATCAGCAGTGCAGATGAGGTGCAAAGAGTTAGTGTGGCTGACCTGATGGAACTGGAAACAATAAGGCCTAGCCCTGTGGATATATATCAGATGATTTGGATAAACAGATAATTTCAACAGAGGAAGAGGGAAGTCCTGAGTAGCATTCAGAAGGAAAGTCAGAGTTGGAGTTGCAGCTTGACTGCTGCTGCTGTAGGACCTGTCCTGAATGAGAAAACCATCACCAGAAATGAGGTCAATGGACATGTGTGAGCCAAGGGCAAAAGGAGGCCCTGAAGCAACATGTGTGTTTTGGGGTGTTGTGGGAGCTGAAGAGAAAAGGATGAATTCGAGGTTACAGTTATGTAAATAAGGTACCCACTGTATATATGCAGTTTTTTATTCTTTTTCCCCCCCATCTAGGTGTGCAGTTATATCAGAAGAAGGCTTCACAATGTAGGCTGAGAAGAACAACTGCCTTTTCCTTTTGTTAGGCAAATGACTGGGACACTTGGAAAAAGCCCCAAAGTTGTAAACCCACATCCAGCAAAAAAAAAAGCAAAACAACAAACCATCATACATCATAAACAAAAACAAAAACAAAAACAAACAAACAAACAAAAAAGACAAACAAACAAAAAAGTAAGACAAAATACGTCTTCTTAAAAAAAAAAAAAAGCCCCAAAGAAAAAAATCCCACCTCACTTCCAAAAACAACAAAACAACAATCAAAGAAATCCCAAACAGAAGAATTTACACAAGTGAGGCTGGAGCCGTAAGTGAAATTATTTAAGGATAAATACAATTTAACAGACAACAAATAGAAAGTAGTCTAAACATAAGCTGAAAATGCAAAAATTGTGTCTTTATATTAAAAGAGGAAATTAAATTAATTTGTCTGTAGAAGCTGATTAATATGTCTTTCCTCTCTCCTACTTTCTCTTTCTCAATTTCTGCAAAACCTGTGTCAGTATTTCTTTCTCACCATGTTATTTCCTGTCTCTCATTAAGTCCTTTAAAGTTCCTGCTGCAGATACTGAGTGAGAATTCAGGCCATTAATTTACTGCTGAATTATTGTAAAAGCACATCTTTTACAAGAACATCTTCCTCCCCTTCATAGCACTTACGTGAAAGCAAAAAATATTTTGTTTGATACCAGGGGTCATATGGAGAAGTGTTGTGACTTGTATCTTTACTGGTAAAATGAATGAAAAACATAAACAACAAATCCTGTTTTCCCTTCACATTAACTTAGAATCCAAGTTCCCTGATTGCTTTGTGCCACAGTGAATTCCTCAATAAATGTTAGATTATGTGCCAAAATGAAGCACACGATTTGTGTTGCAGCGTACTTGTACCTTGTCTCCTTGCAAATTCTTTTTGCATATTGTGTACTAGCCTGCCTGTGACCTAGAAGAAGTGCCTTAACTAAAGCCTTTTTAACTTCTTTGGAATATATTTTACTTCACTTATAGCTATATTTTGCAACATAAATTTTGTGTTCAGGACTTCAAAGGTCCAATTGCCTTTAATGTAGGTTTGCTTTTAAATAAAATATATTCTATTTAATCTTATAATCAACTGTCATTATCTGGCCTTATTTTATTTCTTGAAAATTTGGTTATTTTCTTACAATGATAGCTTTAAAATTGCAGAAACTCCAATTAACTAAGTGGGAAAAGTTGGCCAAAGTTTGTTTTTTATTTACATTTCTTTTTAGGCATGATTTTAGCTGCTATAATTCCCTAAATCTTTATTTCCTTAGAGTGGATATCACAGGAAGTTAATCTACAAACTGCACCAGCTTCTTAGGATGCATTTTAAAGCACAGAGCTAGATAATAGCTCTTGCTGCTCATTCCTGTTTCTCTGCCAACAGAATGCAATAGCACTGCAAGGTGACTTGAGGACCAACTGATTGCTCCATCTCCAGTATGTTTAGATGAAACAACCACTGCAGTATTCCAAGGCACTTTTCAAGGAATTAAATAGAAAAACTGTATTCTGACACTGAATGATAGCTGAGTGAATATTTTTGTCGACAATATTCCCAGAACTACTGAACAAATTGTAGTGCATTCCATGTTTCAGCTTAATTGAATCTTGAAATAGAAAATGGTAACCTGAGTCTAAAAGGGAAAAAAAAAGTGGAAACCACAGGGACCAATCTTCAGGGGAAGTCTGGAAAGAAGAAAAAAATTAAAAAAACACAATCATCTCTGCAATCCATAGGCAGATATCAGTAAAAAAAATTAAATAATCAAGCAATATAGGACTGGGCTGTGAATCATTTTATTTCTTCTCATATGCCCGTTAAATTACTCATGAAAAAACATCTCCTGCTAATCCCTTGTTTTTCTCTTTACTGTTGTCTAAACATACTTTACTGGATGGCTATTAATTCAACTGGTTATCACTTTCAGTAAAGAATTCCCTTCACAATCTAACAGGGATGTCACTACTTTTTCAGATTCTCAAATCAAATTAAAGACTCACTTGTTTTCTCTTTGCTTTGCTTTTTTATCTCCCTGTAGCAGACTGCACCATATAATTAGTAGAGCCTTAACCCTTTTTCCTTTTTTTGCATCTTTCTATTGTTGAGGCAACATCACAATTGAAAAAGCAAAATGTTTTTCATGAAAGAAGGAAAATTTTTTATCATACAAACACAATGCAGGTTTTCACAGAGTCCAGGCAGTTTATTTTTTTAGCAGCATGTTGCACTGGGCAGTGGTCTAGACTCTTAAGTAAATATATATTTGTGTAAGACACCAATTATTAAATGAGTTTTTGAGGAAATGAGAATATTTGAAAATTAAAAGAGAAGTACCCCAACGTCAGCAAAACTTTTTCATCATACTGAGATATTTTAAGAATTCTTAATACTCCTTATGCCTTTCTCACTTCTTATCACCAGAAGTGCTTTACCTATTAATATATTTTATGGCAATCAAGAAGAAAAGGAGATTAGAAAACTCAGTGGAACACACCAGATTTTGCTAGTGATGCTTAGTTTGCTTGTGCTCATGACAGTTGCTATCAGTGAATGAACTGATATGGATATCAGCACTGAATTTTTTTCCTATTTCCATCTCTGGCTGTGGCTGAGTCTGCTGCCTGGAAGAGTGAATGGAGGAATGCCCAGGAAGAGTCTGGGATGACCATGACCTCATTCCCACTGCTGGAAATAACCTCTGAATCCAAGTCTGCTGAAGGGGACATGGGACAAACAGATCACTACAGCATAACAGCATTTCCTTTTAGGTAAGCATCAGTTAAGACAATAGAAGCTTGCAGTCTTCTCCTGCAAGCTTGTTAATATTTTTTTCATTAATCACTAAAGTGGTTATATAATATACTGATTATGGAAGAAATAAAATATTATAGACATAGGAACCTAAAACAAGATATAGGTTTCTTATTTGAGGTCTTCACATGCCACAGACACCTGTTTCCCTCTTCTCTATGTTTCATGTTGGAATTGGCAGTAGAAGTACAAGTTCATGATTGTCACAATCTGTAAGATCTGGTTTCTCTTTTCTTGAGCTCTCCACCTACTCAAAGTAATGAGAAATTCTCTCCCATACATTCATATTATAAAATAAAAAAGCTACAAATGCTTTTACTTTCAGACCCAGTCCTGTCATCTTCTGAAATGTGTGTGCTAATATGACTTGCTTCTAAATCATGGTGCATCTCAAGCTAAGGCAGCTTTTCAGCTGAACAGGAAAAGGCCTTTTAAATGCTGGGCAATTCAGATCAAACGGCTGCAGCACTGAGCAAGGAATGAAGCAACCACTGAAATCCATTTGGGACCTGGCTGCCCAAGGTCATCATGAGTACTACGCAATGAAATCTTCAAGCTTTTAAGTGCCTGGCTACACTGTCCCATCAAATTTCCTACCTGTTCTCCTGAAAACATTATTTTCATATATCAGATAGTGTGTTCCTCTTTTTAGGAATATAGAATTTGAAAAATAATAAATTGCTGTTTCATTATTTTTTTTTTTACAGCATTGATTCTTTTCTGTTTGTTTGTTTGGTTGGTTGGTTGTGGTTTTTTTTAAGTTACTGTGTCCCACATCTATATTAATTTGGAAAGCTTTTTCCTTCTCAGTGGGTCTAGAAAATGGAGTAGAGCAATATCCCAGCAGCCTATTTTAATTGAAGTGCAAAATGATTTTTATAAGTCCATCCTACTGCTTTTATAACTTTGGCAGTAAAAAGAAATTATTATTAGAATATCCTTGTTGCATACCAACAACCGTTGTCAATATTACTTGCAAGGACAAAACAAAAACATAAAGATAAAAGATAAAGCATCTTCTACATGTTAAAAAGACATCTGTCTAGTTCCTGAGTCTACTATATAGATTACTTATTCAGTTGCTTTTAATTGCAGCTGAATGAGGAGCATTTGCACAAGTGATCTCTAGTAATTTCTTCCCTTATATGAAATTAGCACCAACCAATCACATAGCGTAGTTACGGAGATTTGTCTGAGAATGCTAGAATGATTGCAAAAAAAAAAAAAAAAAACAAAACCCAAGCCCCTCTGGCAGAATCTGCTGTAACAAATAGTGGGGCATAAACAGTTTATGTGAAATACTTCCAGGTTACAAGAATTCACACTTTGTTACTTACATATAACAAATTTCTGAAACTATGGGCTCCATACGAGAATATCTCCAAACTCCCACATTTACCATCTATCTTTGTCCCATTTCATGTATCAAATTCCTTGTGATGTCCATAAACCATCTACATATATCTACTCTGACATGGTTAATGATGCTTAGTTGAATTTCCGTAACATACTATTGAACAACCATATGTTCCCAAATGTTTTGTGAATTTTCGTTGCATGAAATACTCTATTTAAATATCAGAGGGAATTCTAAATAAAGGCTGGAAAAACTGGGAAACCTGGACTTGATCATAACTCTCACTGATGTTCTTCCAAAGGAAAGTTAGGCAGATTTTCTTTGGATGTCTTAAAGCTTTCTGACTCCACAGTTAGCTGCTGCATGGGGTGATGGAAGGAACATACACTTAATATTCCTTGCTGACTGGGTGATGAGTTGAAAAGGGAGAAAGGCAAAAAAGTGGCTGAAATCTAGACTTTCCGCCTTCTGCTACATGGAAAATACAAGTTGTAGCATATCCCTGCTAACTTATTTGGCAGGGATGTGCTGTAACTGAAAATACATTAGCAAATAGAGTTGTTTGAAGCAGCTGTGGTGCAGAACGATTTTTTCCTAAAGATACTCATTATTTTATGAAGAAACCCACTTATTTACACTAATAGAATTAAGTAAGATACTATTCTAAGTTTACAATAGTGAAGTTAAAAAACATCTTCCATTGCAACTGCATTTCTATGAATACAGAAATTTTCAACAGTGCATATTGACTACTGGTGGTAGGCATGAGCAAGAGCTCCTACAAAGATTTTGATTTATAAGTTACCCATTTTTTTAAGGACTGCTAACTGCATATTTAAAAGTTAAAATGCAGCAGAGATTTGGTGAGATGGGAACAAATATAAGTAGATCTTGAGTTGCTGATTATTTTAATAATTTATTTTTCATACTAACAATAATTTCAAAATAATTGGAAAGCCTAGTACAGTATGAGTCCATGTCAAAAGACAAGCGTTCCTGAAATGCTCTGCAGCAATCTATGTTTTAATACATTCTGGGATGTGAATTTTTACATTCTAGAAGTCAGAACAGTGAACTTTCATCAAGAAGCCAATTAAGCAAACAAAGAATACAAAACCAGATGGCAAACACGGGATAAGAGTGATATTAAATTTGATTCAGCAACTTGTTCTCGGTGTTAGTAGAAATGACCTTAAAAATGTATTTTAGTATCTAGGCTTAAAACCAATTATGGAAGAACCTACATAAATCAGAGCATTGTGAAAATAGGATATGTAAACTGAAGTAAGATTATATTTTTGTAAATAGATTTTTATGGAAATTATGTTAGTAGAATTCTTTCTGTGCAGTTAGATCTATAATATGAGCTTAGTACAAAGTTCTGAATGGTGCTCAAGTTTTACAAAACCTATATATAGTTCTAACATTAGCAAAGGAAAGGAAACAATCTCTTTCTAATAGATTATATACAAGGCAAGAAGACTGACCCAAATATATTTTTTACTTAAAACTGAAGTGGAAGTTACCAGTTTTCATTTTCTCCCAGTAAATAGTTTAGTTTCCACTTCATTTAGGGTGAACATATAGTCACAAAAATGTATTTTTAGTTGGCTTTCAGTACAGATATGAGTCTGAAGAAGTATTAAACAAAAATATTTAGGTTTAATTGTGGTTTTCTTTTGTTTTCTCACTTGATGAAATGAGAGGATAAAAGAGTTCTTAGCTACAAATATTATTCCATAAGAAAGAAATTACCTCATATCAATTGTCAACTGGAAGCTGAAGATGAGAAAGTCTTGCCTTTCCATGACAAGAAAAACTGAGCTTTCCTCCTCTCCTTGTTTCTGAAAAAAGAACATTAGGAATATTCACTAGGATAGGACAGTCATTTCCCCCCACAAATATCTGGAGGTGAATCTATCTCTTTGGAGACTTTCTTAAACATCACTAATGTGGAGGGAAAAAAAAATAAATAAAACAAAACAAAACAAAACAAAACAAAAAAAAAAAAAAAAAAAAACAAAACAAAAAAAAAAACCAAACCAAAAAAACCAAAAAAAAAAACAACAACAACAAAAAAAAAACTCACACAAAAAACTCCTGATTTCTTTGTGTAGGGAAACAGTTCTCCACCTTAATTGGAGCAGAAATTAGATAACAGTTTCCTCATATCCTAGTGTCCTTTGGAATAGCTAGGTGTTTATATACCTCCTGGGTCTGACAGCAGAAGATATTGATTGATTGATAGACAACTTAATAGATGACAGGACAGAACTGGTCTTGAGTAGACAGATAGCCATCCAGATGGAGCTATCCAGAAAGTGATTAAGCCTTGTAGTAAACATGCTAGGAAAGGATAGAGCCATTTCATTGGTATAGGTCTATTAAAGTATTTTATAGATATTGGACTAGCTCCAGCAAAAACAGTTCTGCAGAAACCTTGAGACCCTGGTGTAAAAGCTTCACTTGTGAGTTAAGGAATCAAAGTTCAAATCTTTGTCCTGAAGCAGGAAGAAAGTGAATTTGAGAACATTCCTCATACCTCTTAAGCAGGTATCTTAATCAAAGGGACATGATGTATTCTAAAGAAACATTGCCTCATGTTGGAGCTAATGGAGTTAATTAATGTTTGCTGCAGCTCCATAAGCATTAAGTAGTGCCATCAATCCTTAGCTAAAGCGGATTTCAGTAGCTTCCTGTCTATCATGTTATCTGACCTGCTGCTGGTTCCCTCTTCCTGAACAATGCTATGTATTCATTAATATGCAACTGAGTAAAAATAGATTGTTCTTTCATGTGCTCAGGAATATAGAATTGAAACAGCTGACTACCCTTGGTCAGAGAGCACTCAACAAAAAATTGATAATATATGGTATAGAAGGTTTCTATCTATAACTAAAATCATAGAAGAATAAAGCCTTTTCCATACAAGGACAAGTATGAGTTTAAAGATACAGTATTTTTTCTCCAAGTTTTTCCAATAAAGGGTCTCACAGAGGTAATATTTCCTAATGTGATCCCAGAATGGCTGGTATGTGTAAGTTAGGATCTTGCAGTGCCACCACAGATGTGCCATCCAAATGTAAGGCAAGTACACACCCAGATGAAAAACAACTTGCCAAACCTTAGACTAGATGTAAACACATGTAGGAAAGCCAAAGAATTTGGCAACCAGCAAGGAACTATGTCTTTGTCTTTTAACAAGTGAATAGAGAATCCTGCATCACTCAATTAAACCTGTATAGGATTTTGCAGCCCACAGCTCACAAGTTAGGTTTGCAGTTACTTGCAGTAGTTAAACATTGTGAAAGAAATACTAGAAGAGATAGCTAGAAGAGGAATTTTCTGTCAAAGATGAACTTTTAAAAATATTAATGGTCTTGTTAGTTGGCATTTGTTTTACTAGCAGCTAAGCTTTGATCATTTTGCTTTTTTGTATTTTACACTACTACATCTTCATTTGGAAAGTGACAGACAGTGATAGAAGCCTGAAATAGATCTTTCATGTTTTGGAGAACTGCAGACTTTTTTTTAATGAAACATGCAAGTATTGTAAAAAACCTTTCTGTCATTTACTAAACCATATCAGAATAAATTTATACTGCTAGTGTCAAGGTTTATTATTCTTTGTTGTACCAATGCAAAATGCAAAATAAAGGAGTACACAGACTGTTTTTTGTTTTTTGTTTTTTTGTTTTTTGTTTTTTGTTTTTTTAATCAATAATTAAAAAGTGTCATTTAACACCAGGATTTCTTTAAAAGAATACTAATTAATAAAAATGAATAATTAAAATCTTAAGACTTGGTCATTTCAATAATGTTTGCAAAATACATAAACTCTTGTAATTTCCTTTTTCTAACTCTTGATTTTTTTCTTCTCTGGTCTTGAATGCTTACAGAAGTGAATCACAGAAATGACAATACCTTTCTATTTTTGCCTCAAACTGTAAAATGAGAATTTTAGATTTAATTTTTTTTTTAAATTCTATTTTTTGTTACTGATTTCAGAGACTAAAATCCTGAGCATAACCTATAAAATTTACATTAAAAAGAATAGCTTTCTTAATTAAAAAATACAGTAATCTTAATAAAGGATTTGTAGCTCAAAACGTATATTTTATAATTATTGAACTCAAAATCATGATATATCCACAGAGGGATAAGCAGGAGCACTATAAATGTTCAGTCTTTTCCTAGTTCATACAAAAAATATCAGTTAATATCTACAATATCTACTTTATATTTGTGCACTTTGCTTGACAATCCTGCAAGAATAGTGCCACTGAGATTTGTCAAACATTTTTATTGGCAACCATAGATAGCTATTTATTTGTAGAATTGGAGAAATAAGATTGAAATGAAGGGTTTTCCTTAATTATTTATGCTTAATTTTATGTATGACTTGCATATTAATTTAATCCATCATAAACTGAATTTACATTGGACTAGTTCTTGATAATCTAGATAATAAATGAAGGATCAAAAATATTGATTACAGCATACTGTAATAGATTAAGAGTCAGACTTATGGAATTTAGATGCATGATCAAAGTGAATGGGAGAAAAAAAAAAGGAATGGTAATGAAAATTGGAAAATCTATGAAATGTTTGAGAGTGTACCCAAGGAATGAACTGTAGGATCTTCCCCTTCACAATGTAATATGAGATATCTTTGAAGAGTAGAGCTCTGTTGGAGGAAGACCTTAATAATGTCCACTGGAAATGCAATAGAGCAGAGAGGGAAACAGCTGGGAGGCTTCTCAAGTGTGAAAGAAAGAAAACAGAAAGAAAATTCCTGGCACAGCTGGTATGTGAGACAATTGGGAAAGGCTGAACTTTGTTGTGAACAGGAAAGGGCTTGTGGGTGATGTGATGGCTGGAGACCATCCTGAGCATAGTGACTGTGAGACACACATTATACATTGTTCTTAATATGAAACTTTTAATTCCTCTACAACTTTGCACCTAGAGCGTGTAATCCCAGCTTTTATTTGCAGAGCTCTGATGGGTCATTATTTAACTCCTTGGTTTATCTATACCCATCATTTTGTAAAGCTGGCTGACTTGATTTGCAATTCCCTGCATTGCCAGATCTTTTTTATCAAACAACATTGTCTGGAAAACCTGGGCAACAAACCATGTAATAATTAAACATATTAACTTTGTTATCTCACAGTTATGCAGTTTCTCACATTAGCTGAGACTTTTCAAGATAGCAATATATTTTTGTCCAGTCTACACTCTTCCTTAAAAAAAAGCAGAGAGATGATGAACCATCATCAAGAAAAGTCCTTTGAGTTCCTCACAAAAATAGGCATGAAAATTAAAAAAAAAAAATTACTGGCCATCTTTGTCAAGGAGTTAGGAGATTAGTTCTGCTGACAACAATGTGTGACATATTAAAAAAAAAAATAAATTAAGTCACAGGACTCATAAGCAATACCTTGAGGAAGTAGGTTTTTGGGGTTTTTTGTTTGTTTTTTTGCTTGTTTTGTTTTGTTTTTAAATGAACCAGGCTCTACATGGAGTAGCAAATTTTAGCTAAAACCCACTTCCTAGGAGAAAATACCAGCTAAATGCTCTTCTTTCTCCATTCACAGAAATACTGATCATAGAACAGGAAGAAAAGAAAATGCATCTAAACTGCTTGTGTGTCCAGTAATTCTATATTTCCAAACTGGACATTTCATTATATACAGAACATATTTAATGCTTTTAGCACAGGTAAATAGAAACATTTAATCACAGTACACTTTTGCTATGACTATGAGAAGATATGTTTTTAAAAATAAAAATAAAGGAAAATGGATTTCTGGGCAGTTATCTATTACACTGCCATAAGTATACCTGCACTAACAGCATCTCAGCACTTTTTTCTAGCTATAATGCCTTTGAAATATTTGAAATCTTGTAATACTGTAGTATAAATGCAGTGCATATTCAGTTGCTAGAGAAACCTTGAAAATGTAATTGCTTTTACATAAGTGAAATTCAAGATTGAAAATATTTCAAAAGCACTACTATAGGAAAAAAATATTGAAATACTGTGGGAGAAGAACTGGAAAGAGAGGAAAAAAAAATCATGTTTAGAAGGGAAAGATTAGGCATGTTTGTCAATAAGCTGGCAGAGTCAATAAGAGAGATTTCTCAAAGCATACTGAGGATGAAAAAAGTGTTGATACAAATAGATTTGAGCAAAACATGCAAATAACAGCAGATCATTTGATGTAGGAGATATTCCTGTGATGGTAGATCTTATACTGAATAGCAAATGAGAAGGCAACATACATCAGTGAACCCTGGAAGACCAAAGACATCATGGGTTAGAGTTTGTTACTGCTCTCTGTGCTCCAAAGTTCAGTATTTCACAAATAGATCTTTTCCAGAAACTGGAGCACAGTATCAGATCCAGCTTTCGGTATGGAAAGAAAGAGTTAATTTAGAAGAACAATTAACTATAAAATTAATACAATACGTTTTAAGTAAAAGACTGAGATTGTTTGAAGTGTTGTCATATCAATATTTTGAGATGAAAATGCTTACTGTTTTTTTATTTACCATCTTCTTGAAATATATTTTAAATGTAAAATATTCTAATGATTTTTAACCCACACTCATAAAATATTATCAGAATTATTAGGCACCTTAAAAGTCCTCTATAATGTTTCAAATACAATAGAAATGTATCAGCTTCATGGCTTTTTGATAACTTCAGAGTTAAAATCACACTGACTTTCCCAAAGTAATAATAAGTCATAGAATTGAGCGATTAATGTTTCATTGTTGCTTGATTCTACTAAATAACCTTATTGTTTTTTAAATATTAGAGTAACGCAGGCAATAATGGGGTGAAGGGTAGGAATATTTGTTTTCCAGAGACAGTCAAATGGGGCCATTTAGGTTTATTTTATCATCTGTTTCCATGTTAGCAAAGAGTAGAGAGATATATAGTCCTCCAATAGCTACTGGAATGTAAAAATTCTGATCGGTCACTTAATTTTACCAGGTCTAAAATTCAGGTTTATTGGATTCTAATGTCTTGAACAAATATTATGCATATTTTAATTCAGGAGTGATTACTTATACATAATTTGAAACTGTTCTACCTGTCATCACAATTATTTTTATTAATGCTTTTCCATTTGTTATTGTTGTAGAGAAATCATGTATGTTCTAATATCATAATACAGGCAGGAAAACATAAACTTTATCAAGCTCCTGGAATTCTAGCTGAACCTGCTGCCCGCACTAAGAAAAACCCACCAAGCTATTTGGCTGCACTTTCAACAGAATCCCACAAAACTATAAATTATTTAATACAGTGAAAATGTGTTCTAGTTACATCATAAATTATAACTCAGAATCAAACTACAGAGTCATGGGTGGGCATCTGCTCAGTAACTATACTTAATTCAATATTATTAAACCAAATAAATATTAAAAAATAAGTTACCCCACATCTTTTTGATCAGTACTGTTGATACAAAATAAACATTTAAAGTGACTTTAAAGTGATCTTGCTATAGGAGAGTTTTTTACACTGTATTCTCTTCCTTTTTCTTTTCACACACATTAAATTTAATGGTATTTGTCCATAATCGTGGTCTTAGAGTATTTCTGGTGCATCACAAATATGTATTTATTACTCAGTACTAAATTACATTTTGTAACTGGCCTAAATACTCAAGATTTAATTTTGATCTTAGAATCAACTATTCCATTTAGGATCCAGGAAAAGGTAGATATTACCAAGAGAGTTGATGCAGAGACTGAACGCTTTTAGCAATAACGAAGTAAGATAAAATGGAAACAGTGTGAAAACTCATGGATAAAAAATAAATGTTACAGAAGGTAAGCGGGAAACTTTTACCAGCTGTTGTTTACCTTTAGTTAGTATTTGAGGATAGAGTCGAGAATTCTGAGCAAGAGCAGCAGCAGAAAGTTTCACAATTTAATAAAAGGACAGTGGCTGGAGGCAGAGCCTGAAGGCAGAACATTTGGTTGTGTGGCCCAAAGGTCAATAGGGATGAATAAGAAAAATTATCTAATATAGGAAGGAAACAATACTTCCCAGAGGGAAGTTGTTCTCTAACAGGAGAGCTTTGATTCCTGATTATCTCTGCTCCAGTCTTATTAACTAATTGCTTTCATTTGGTAAGTAATAGTCAAAATACTCTTGTGCTAGCTTCATTGTCAGGGCAGAGAAGTTGACATACTTCTTAAGTTTTTAAGCTCCTTTAATTTATCTGGGAAATTTCTAAGGGATCAATTATTGTGGTGTTCTAAAACATTTTCAAATCAGAATTGTTAAAAAAACACACAGAATATTATGGGTTTACATCTTTGTACCATATTTTAAAGCCACTTTAGAAAGAAGAATATTTTCTCAGTTTCACAGATGGGGAGCTGGCATGATAAGTGCCCATGTGCTTTACTTATATTACTCATTTACTCAAAAACCAAGCTGAGAAAAAAAAAAAGGAATTCCTTACTCTCCTTTGCTCCACTGTAGTACCATATTTATCCAGGTAGAGGTGAGATAGGATGGAATGGAGACATATGATGCTGATATCAGCTATTTTGGGAATGTTCAACCATTGACAATGTGCTTCAGCTCTCCAAACTGGCAGTCAGTATGAATGGTGCAATTGTGTCAGTTCAGTAGTTCTTCCTTCTTATCTTTGGAACCCAAGGCAAGCTCTGGACGCAGGATGAGAAGCACTTCTATGAGATTTAGAACCATAATAGACATTATAAAAGGCACTCCTTGAAACAAAACTATTGTAGGTATTTATGTCTGAGCAAGAATAATTAATATCTAGTATGACATACTGTTCAATGACTGAGAATCTACTTGAGTTGAAAAAGCACTTTAACAGTTTAAACATTGCCTTACTTTGCAAGTAGGTTCACTGTGGGTTGTAAGGTCCTGGGTCCCTCACTTCAAGAAAGACTTTGGGGTGCTGGAGCATGTCCAGAGAAGGGCAGAGGTAAAAGGTCTGGAGCACAGGTCTTGTGAGGAGCAGCTGAGGGAGCTGGGGGTGTTTAACCTGGAGAAAAGGAGGCTCAGAGGACCTTCTTCACAACCACCCAGAAGGAGGTTGCAGCCAGGTGGTCTCTTCTCCCAGGCAACCGTGGACAAGATGAGACAACACAGCCTTCCTGCTGTGAAAGGGAGGTTCAGGTTGGAAATCAGGAGGAATGTCTTAATGTACTGCTGTTAAATATTGGAATGGACTTCCCAGGGAGGTGGCGGAATCACCAATCATAGAGGTGTTCAAGAAATGGCAGGACATGGAAATTAGTGCCATGGTCTAATAACAAGTGGTGATCAAAGGTTGGACTCAATGATCTCAGAAGTGTTTTCCAACATAAATACATCTGTGATTCTTTAAAGCAATTGGATAATTTGGTGCACAATTAATAGTGCTGTTGTGTCAGAAAATGCAAAGACATCAAATTGCTGTGGTGATGGAGCAGAACATTGATTTGTTGAAGGACTCTTCCTTGTCTAGAAACCACCACAAGAGTGAGCTTCTTCCAGTGATTCAGGAATTTCTAAACATCCAGGACCAAATCCCATCAAGTTTCAGAATTTTCCTCCTTAATCTTCTGTAATGCATTTGGTAACATGAACATCTTCAATTCTTTTGAGCTATGATGTTCTATTTTGAGTTAAATTCTTGAGAGCCTTACAGTAGTGCTTTATTTAAATTCTGGTATTTTGAACATAAATATTTCTTATACATGTTTGCAAGTTTATTTGCACTTCTTTTAATAAGCAAGAAATTCCGTTTTAACAGATCCTTGGAATGAACACAGGTTGATTTTAATATTACTTATTTCTGTTTTCCCCTTATTAGAAACATTCATATTCATCTCTTTCATGCCAAGAAAGGAGATATTAGAACATTTCAAAAGGGAAATTCCATGGAAGGTCTATGAAATAAAAATTTGTATTTGTGGTTCTTATATAGTATGATTCTAAACTTTAATACATGTCATTAGGTACTGCTGTGGTTTTATTATTCCTACTACTGTTTTCCTCAATTAATTATAAAAATCTGGTGACAATGTGCTTAAGCATATTTCAAAAATCGTGAAGCAATCATTAAGACAGTTAAAGAATAGTAGGGAATGTTTATAGTATTTTCTGCTGCTGAATAGGGTGTTAAGTCCTTTTGCTCCAGAAAACCTGTGAACCTGATAATAAATCCAATGACACAAGTGACAAAAGGAAGAGAAACAAGGATAGTCAATAGTATTTTGATAAAATTTTCATTATATATTTCTCAAGAGCATAAAACAAGTTCTATAATCTCTACTTGACCAAGGTTCCTTTTGTTTCAAGTTCCTTTTTCACTTTCTTTTAGGTGACTACTCTGAGATAGTAAAAAGAAGCCACTCCCCACTGACAACGTTCCCAGTCTAGGAGTGGCTGGAGGTTAGGAGAATATATAGAAAATATATTAAGTTTTTGCCCTGTTTCTACAGTCTTTCCTGGGCATCTGCTTGTATTCAGCATACCAGATAGAAAACTGGTGTAGAAATAGCTTTGGTCCAACCTCCCATCCTGGTGTGGCTTCTTTTATATACCCTTTCTCACAGCTTCCATAAAAAGTATTGGAGAAGAGAATAATGCATCTTCTATGTCCTTTCTCAAACAAAACCAGTACTTGAATAGACAATTTAGAAGCTTCATACAGTTTGATGTTGAATAGACAAAACTCTGAAAGGTAATTTGAGACAATCTATAAATATGTGTATATATATATTTTTTACATAGAAATATACAGAAATAATGTTACGTATCATCACCATGAGGTTCACTCACTGTGAACCCAGAATGATCTTAAAAATCTCCCACAGCACAGTAGCATGACATGACTTTACAAAGACTTTTAATTTGTCCACAAATTTACATGAGAACACTGCAGATTATTTGCTAGAAATATAATCTTTAGGATTATATCTTTAGGAGAAATTATAAATGACAACTCCAACTCCAAGTGGAATGTGTGGATGCAGTTTTGTTGGGCTTGACTTTCCATCAGTCTTGTAGCAGCATGGTGTTGAGCATCACTAAGAGGGTAAGATACAGTGCACTTGTCTTACAGTAGACATTTGAAGTCCTTGAAGTGATTGGTCCTTGACCAAGACATTTATAGTCTGTACACAGAAAATAAAATTTAAGGAAAAAACTAAGAAAATTTTAGCAAACTATGTGCAGTTCAAGTTCAGTCTATGCATAAAAATAAGGACGTATGAATATTAGCATAAATATTATAGTGCTAAAAATCCTGTTAGAAGAAAAAAAATCTGCTTTTATCACTGTTACTCTCATACCCATGTTTTTTTCCAATGTACCAACATGCATAACTGCTCTTTTATATAACTATCCAAATAAAGAGCATTATCAATATATCAGCCTGAGTAAAAATGTCAAACCTATGCCTAATATAGATCCATAAACTCAGCAGCACAGAGATATGAAGATCTATGAGGGGTTTAAATGCAAAGGGGAAATTAGCTATTTAACAACGAACATGTTGTTGAGAGAATCCTTGCATTTGTATAAGCATTGTGACAGTTTTGGATCAAATCCACCTTATCAACATTCCTCACCGTTTTCTAATGGCAATAAGGGAGCTCAGAGACTAGCTTACCTCATTCCTTGGAAAGTTTTGTAATTTTAAAATTGGAACTAAGTTAAATCTTTACCATAAAAAATTCCTAGAAAATGTCTGAAGCAAAGCAGATTCTCGGTATCACACCTGTTTTGAATAATCCCAGATAACAAGAGGCTGGAGGGGTTCTCACTGTTATTGACTGGACAGTAGGATGCTCCTAAACTAAATAAAAACAAGTAGGTGAACAAAAAATATTTATAATCTTTGGGAAAACAGAATGAACACCTGTTCCTCCATTGTTAATATGTTAAGTAACAGTTCCAGTTTTCTGGATTTTATTTGGAAGCAATATATGAGGTCTTAGGATAGCAGAAGTATTGTGGAGATTGATACTGCACCTTTGCTTTGACAACTATTTCTTTTAATGACTGGCTATGCTGTTAACCTCCAGTCCTTAAAAATTATTATGTTAGAGCATGAAGATCTGAGTGAAGTGCAAAAGAGCTGTGCTGGTTTTGGTTGGTGTTGAGTTAATATTCATTACAGTAGCTGCTGTGGGTTATGTTGTTAAGTATTGGTAATGCAGAGATATTTTCAATATTGCTGAGCAGTGTTTAGACAGAGTCAAGGCTCTTTCTGATTCTCACATCAGCCCACCAGTGAGTAGGTTGGGGTTGTACAAGAACTGGGGAGGTGACACTGGTACAGCTGACCCTAACTCAGCCAGAGGATGTTCCATACCGTGTGTGTCATGCTCAGCATATAAAGATGGAGGAATAAGAAGAAAGGGAGGAATGCTTAGAGGGATGGATGGCATTTTCCTTCCCAGGTCACCATTACACCCAGTGGAGCCTTGTCTGCCCGTGGGACACGGTGAGCTAATTCCTTTGTTTGCTTTGCTTATGCAAATGGCTTCTGATTTACTTATTAAACTGTGTTTATCTCAACTCACAAGTTTGCTCATTTTTACCCTTCTGATTCTTTCTCACATCCCATTGGAATAGGAAGTGAGTGAGAGTCTATGTGTGGCTTAGTTGCTGGCTGCGATTAAACCACAACAGGACACAACTCTGTAGCCTGCCAGAGACTGTTTTTGGGAAGGATTCTGTACAAAGGAAAGAGAAAAAAACAGAAACACAAAGAGGAAATGAGATACAGATGCAACAGACAAAACTTTTCTGGCTAAAGATGATCCAAGCACCTGTGAAATGCAGCAATCTTCAAGCCTATGAACAGCAGAAGTATTAACCTTTCCTGTCTGTATTCATTCTCAAGGCATTTTGGAGTAGAACTCATTTCAAAATTTGTTCTCATCACCAGTGAATCTCTATTTTAAAAAGAGCTGGTCAACAAAAAACAATTTACATTTGACTACAAAGATTGTTAGAAGCTCTGCTTGTTTTTTGTTCTGCAACACAGTGACTCACTCTAGACTGTCAGACAAAAGGGATGCTGGACTTCCAAACTTTAGAAATGGACAACTGATGACAGAAAGTACACAACGAGAATTTAAGGATAAAAGTCAGTATGACACACTGCCAATTTTATCTCAATCCAACCTTATAAGACAAGTATATTTAGACATAACTGTTGCTTTCTTGAGTCACGTTTTTTCACTTAATTAGTCACAGTGGTAAGGAATAGAATATAGGAAACAGTTAGATAGAGGCCTGTATCCCACATGCTCTCTCTGATGAGAGAAAATTGGGAGCTTTAGAAAGAAATGAAATTTGTAGAATGAGCATTGGTAATCCTTAACAATTTCTTAGTCTTCAGATTGATTTCCTGAGATAAGGTTTAGATCGACTAATCTTCAGAAATTGTTTTGGATCTGGCATATTTTACAGCATTCCTGACAATGAATTTTACATAGTTATATTTTGTTCTCCATGAAAACACACTTAATTTTTTATCCTAGAGACATTCTAGTAATTTCATTTGGTGTTCTCTGGTTCATGTTTTGTGATAAAGGCTGAAGAAAGCTCTTCTTTCTAGGTCGCTCATATGGCAAACTCCAGTTTCCTCTTCCACACAGTGCTGAGTACAGGTGTGAGAAGAAGCTCCTCACTCTCCATGTGGGGGTCCCTCCCAGTCAGTCTCCATGCTCCAGATCCAAGCCAGAGTGGGGAGGGGGATGACTGCTGGGCCAAATAACTGACCAATAAAAAACTGATTTTGCAAGCAGGGATATACCAGAAGATCAGTAACTAGACCCAGCTGCAACAAAAAACCAACCAACCAAACAAAAAAACCCAAAAAAACGCCCAAAAAACCCAAAAACCCCCAAAACCAACCAACCAAACAAAACCAACCAACCAACCAAACAAACAAACAAACAAAAAACCTCAGATCCACATCTGTATCCTGAACCAATTCTGAGAGATTCGACAAATGTCCTTCAGCAACCTCCTCAACCCCCTCTCCCTGACACTGCTCTCTTAGCGTTTTTTTCTCTTCAATGGTTTATTCATAAGCCCAGAAGTGCCTTTCTCACTCATGGCTCTGTAGTCCCACCCGAGAGCCTGCTGATATTTCCCAAATGATGGAATAACTTTCAGTCCCAAAATTCAATACTCCCCTTGGCTTACAAAAAATGAACAGATTTTTGGTGACTGGACTGTAACTTCACATCTAGCAATCGTGCACTTCACTAATCATCTTGAAAGAGGAAAGAAAATCACTGAACACTGAAAACCAGATTTCATTTACCATAAAGGTATTAATATTATTTCATTATTAAAACAAAACGTTTTAATCTTACTAAAACTGAGAATTCAAAAAGAAAACCAGGAACAGAGGAATTTTGACCTTGAGTACAGCCTAGGAAGACTATTTATCTTGGAACTGCTGAAAGCTTTCTTATCTTAGTCTTCAGAGATAGTCCTCCTAGAGAGCTGGAGAGCAGTACAGGCACAGTGTCTTTATTCCTTGATGTATTGTATCCAATCACTTTTTATTTCACAGTTCATTATCAAGAAACGTTAACTGCTGTAAGAATGAAACTGAGTTTCCATGGGAGCTTGCTTACACTCAAAAGATAATTCAGATGAAGAATTACACGTATGATTTTTTATTTTCTGTGCATTTTGGCAGGAGATTTCAACAAAAATCAAAAAGAAACAATCAGAGACTTAAAAGCAAAGGAAAGAGTCTGCACATCTATCAGAGACTGGTTTATCACCTAACTTTGCTGGTTAAATAGATAAATTTCAACTGTTGAGTTAAAAAACTTATTTCAGTTGGTAATCAAAATTATTTTAATAGGAATTCTTGAGGACCTCTTAATAAGAATACTTTAGGGCTTTGTACTACTACACACAAGAAATTCTGGAATCAGAATATCAGTCCCTAAATGAGCATTCCCTTATGAGCAAACATCATTCACATTTTCTAAATAAATTTGGATCATAGATTTTAAAGACCTAGGGTGCCTTCATAGTCTAAATACATTATTTCAAAGAGCTCTCTATCATGATTAATACAGAACAGAATTTTAGGAGACTCTCTTAGTTTGAAGGGCCTATATCAGCCTGTATAACAGTTCTGGGATACATATGAGAGAGAATAAGATAAGGAAGTAAAAGTAAGTAAAAGAAGCAAAAGGAAGTAAAAGGAAGTAATAAGGAAGAAAAATCAGATATTGTGTTGGTATCCAGATAAATTAGCACAATGTAGAGTACTTGACCATGGTTACCAAGTTTTTTAGACAATTTTAAAAATTATTGGCATAATAGCAGCAGAGGAGTGATAGACTAGTCCTCACCTTCTTCCAAGGAGAGATATATCTATCTGTCTATATATATTAGATGATGATAGATGATGATATAGATGATGATATAGATGATGATATAAATGATGATATAGATGATGATATAGGTATAGATGATGATATAGATATAGATATAGATATAGATATAGATATAGATAGATGATATAGAAAATATAGATAGATATAGATAGATATAGATATAGATATAGATATAGATATAGATATAGATAGATATAGATATAGATTAGATATAGATATAGATATAGATATAGAAAATACAGATAGATAGACATAGATAGATATAGATTATATACTCTTGCCAAAAATAAAGGGAGTATGCCTAATATAGGACTGAAGTTCTTCCATTCATCCTTATCCTAAATGTACAGAGACTCAATCTCTAAATAACAAACTGAGTTTTGTTGTTTGCAGAGGAAAATCCTGACATAATTTTGCAGCAATACACGATCTCTGTACCATTATTATTCAATGAAGATGTGAAGTACTAGAATTATTATTTTATTGACTAGTGTATTTAAAGCTTCTCTGAGACTTCAGTACAGTCATTATGAAAAAAGACTGGACAGTGCCAGAGTCAGAAAATCAGACAGCTTCTCCTCATTTAAAATGAAACAGCAGGTGTTATTTTATGGATATGTATTCGTAAATATTGAATGGAACGTATAATGCATCATTCTAACAATGAAGAATATGCTTCTTTGTTTGCAGAGAAGAATATGTAGAATTAAAGTAACCAGTACGATCACAATTTTTTTATTGTTTGCAACATAATGAAAAGGAAGCAGCAGCTGCTGAATTGAGCCTTCCTTTATCCTCCAGTAGGAGGAGAGGGAATGAAGAGAATGCAGATGTTGGGTTGAATTCTGTACACAAGCAAGTGATAGCATCCAGTGTAGAAACTGAGTATCAGAAGAAGGATTTCATACAATTATTCTCTTTGGTACTCCTTCAAAAGTGCATGACAACTGCTGTAGAAAAACAGCTGCAGAACTTCACTCTGTGATCAGATTAGTTATTTCAGTCAATAATGCAAATATAACCCAGCACACAAAAAGTTGCCTTGGGAAAGTGGAAACCTTCCAGGGTTAAGCACCCTCTCTTCCAAAAGGGCCCAAGTTAAAATGCTGGGTTTGACACCAATTTTCTGTAGGACTTCAGGCTATTCATGTACTTCCTCTGCTCTGACTGTAACATCTGTGGAAAAAAAAAAAAGAGAATACTGACTCACCTACCTCAAAGGCAAACTAAAGATTAATTAGTTTGTGCTCGTATAGAACATTGAAAATGTCAAGGCTATATAACTACTGTTAAATAAATGGCAAAAAGTCAGATTGGACAAGTAGAGAGCAGGACTGCAAGGGTTTATCACTGTATCTTAGCAATTATCTTTAACACTATCCAGAAAAGATTTCATATAGTAGATACAGGTAGTTAGAAGAAAAGTATGGAGCTGTTTTAAGGCAGTATTTCTTCAGATAATGTAAAAGGAAATGAGAAAGCAAGCACAAATTTTGACTTTCTGAACTTTTAAATTCAGAAGGGCAATATGTCAGTGCTCTATCTCAATTGGTTCATCTTTTTCTGAAGTAGTATTCAAATACTACTGTATAATACATCTGGAAAGGTCCTGTCCACTTGGATGGGAAATAAAAAATAATAAAAAATATCCCTCTGACAGACACTAGGGCCACAGGGCTGAGTGTAGTTAATTTGCTTCCATTCTACTTTATACAAAGAGGAACATCCCCATTGTAAGTCCTGAATTTTTCTGAGAGAACTGCAGTAATCAATGTCCCATGATGACAGCTTGAATGTGATATATTTTATTCATAGTGAAGTGATTACTTAGAAACTGCACAAGAAGATCCAGCTTCCTTCCCCATCCCATCCTAAGTAGTGAACAAAATTTCCTAAATATTCTCATTGACTCATAGAAAAATTCTCTTAAGTTCCTCATTATTTTACAACTAGAACTCATGCTGTTCTTATTTTTCAGTTTCCACCATCCATCTTTGTAGACATCAGACTATTTGAATTTGCTGGCAAAGGAAAACTAGTCATTTAAAAGTTACTCCTTTCTGCCAGTACCTATTGCCCACTTCTTAATATTCTGGTTTTTAGAAATACACCGTTTACTTTTTTGGGGCTCTCAAGTAATTTCACCCTGCATCAGGAGAATCATACAAAGCAGATGGAGACAGATGGATTTTATATTAAGGAGTTTATCTGGATTTCAACGTACAAACACTTTTGTCAAAGGCTAAACTTTACCATGTAAAGTTACAATGCTGCAGATATTTAAAGAAAAACAGGGTGAAGCTCAAATTAGAAACTGAGATTATTGCAAAATTTACATTTGCAATGCTTCTGGTAGGATTTTGTTTGAGAAGGTAACATAAGATTTGTGAAAGAATACAAGCTCTTCAAAAATAAAAATCAAGCCATGCTTTTCCATTTAAAATTGTTGTACAGAACTATGACCTCTGTACCAGTATGATGAGTTATGAGCTGAATTATGTGTAAGAGTGACTTCTAAGGGGCATCATCTCTAACAAAATCCAAAGTTCTTGCATTTTAGGGTGTTCTGTATATAAACACATCCTACACACAAACAATGGCAGTGTGTAGATTTACAGTGTAAACAAATTCCACATGATTAATTAGATTCACATGAGAGGGAAGCTAAAATAAAATAAAATAAACTTATTTTTGCTAAATGTTCATTCTACAGTTTGTTATAAACTCACTAGTTTGTTTAGTTTTTTACAAACTAAAGTTCCTGATATGTACAGATTTTCAAAGTTTAAACCTCACCAAGGGCAAAAATTAGCAGGAACACATCTAAGACAGGCAGGAGAGCTGAATGATAGCATGGCAAAAATGTAGAAATATTAATCTGTGGAGTAGAACAGGGAGCATAACACACTCCCACAAATGCAGCAGATTCCAGAGTCATCACTCCAAACACTACACCCACTGACACCTACCCCATGATTATCTTCTCAGGTTATATTCCTCCCAAGCATCCTGAATATTTGATTTATTTGCACTATTAATTTATCTGTCCCACTTGTGTTCCCTTAGATATTTAATTGATTGCCCTTAATTGATCTGACCATCTGTGATATCTTAGTCATTTAATGGATTGTCTTTATTGATCTAAACACCTTGCAGCTTTATTGTCACCTAGATGAATCAAAAGTCATTGGCAGATATCATTTATATCTCTTAATTCTTAGTGTGCACCTATGCATTTTCATCTTCAGAGGGAGATGGGGCAAAAGAGAACAACAAACACCTGAAGTCTCATTATGTTTTAACCCCTCTGGCCAGGAGTTGGGTGGCATAAACCCCACTATTTCAGTGACATTCATTCTCTTCCTGGAACACAGGATTTTTCAAATAAACCATTAACAATTAAATAAAATTAAAAGAAAATAATTATGTATAAAAACAAGATTTGCAGCAGGGTAGTAAACCTCCCTTTTATCCTGACCTGCAATGCAAGCGAATTTCATTAAGTTCTCTTTCTAGAAAACTTTAGCCCAGCAGTCAAATACTACTGACAAGGAAAGCGTTATTGCTGATTTTAGCTCTCACACAACAGAGCACTGCTACAAATAGTGGGTGTCATAATGGTATTCTGAATAATGAATGGCATAAAGGGTATATTTTTCATTTATTAAGCCTTTGGGCACAGACTTAAAGGCATAGGAGATTTTACCTGATATAGCAAACTGTATGTAAAAGTGAAGTTTTATGTAAAAATATGTAAAATAGATGTAAAATAGATGAAAATCTTGTTCTGGCTAGGACACTTAGATATAATCTATAAAATGTGACAGCTCTGGTGAAGGCAGACAAGAAATTTGTGGGAACGAGAAAAGGACTTGACGGTTTCCTTTAACAAGAAAGTATTTGATGTACTTTACACAGTCTCCTGGATGTGTCTGTCTATTGCCTAATTATAGCAGTTCATAATCTAGCAGTTAGTAAAGTAATAGAGATAAAGAAGAGAAGGTAATAGCAATCCTTTCCGTGCACTGTTCCATGCTTGAAGCCTGAGATCAGCAGGACCTGCAAGTAAACAAACAGAGAAAGAACACAAGCAATGCAGAAAACAGAGAGGAAGAAGTGAAATAGGCTCACAGTAATGGAGGTTGCCTGGACTCAGGCTTGATTTAAGTTTGGCAGTACTGATTTGGATGTGAATAGAAGTTCCCACTCACATGCAACAGAAAATAGCTTATTGCAGCTATGGATGTGTACATTTCATTGTGATGCAACATCTGATATGCAGCAGTTCTGGATGTGACTCCTGGCCAATTTAAAGCACATTTTCTTCTGTTAATGAATTTTTAATTCATAAGTCCAGTATCTATCTGACAATGTTCATGGAAAAAAAAGGAAACAAAACTCATTAAAATTTATATTTTGTCATCTGTCTTTCTTGGTTACATCATTTTTCCTCAGACAGTGGAAAAAAAGTCCAACTGTTTGAAACAGAGACATTTGTTTACCTCTATTTCACACAGCTTCTATCTCTTGCTTTTCTCACTCACATTATCCTCTGTCTCTCAATTCCTAGATTTCATCTCAATTTTAAATGTCATGAAATGCTATTTGGTGGTGAATTTATTCTCATTATTTAATTACAAATAGTGTGGTTAATGGCTATTGGACAAAAACCTTTTGAGAGCAGGAAATATGGTTAACAGAGTCACACTCTTAACAGTCTAGCAAAAACTAGTTTGTGCCATAAGAAAAGTTACATTTGAAGGAAAACTTTTGAGAAGGCCAAGTTGAGAGGTCAGTGTTTTCAGGGAAGAATGATCTTGGAGACAGACAGCAAAGTAAACCACTGCAGATTAACCAACCCTCTGTACTCCACCTTTTGTCTTCAGTGACAATTTATCAGACTCACATAAGCTTCATCTGTTTTTTCCTTCAGGGAGAAGATCAAGTATAGTGATAATTAAATCCTCAACAAAGCTTTAAATTGTCTTTGTTACAAATAAAATGGTGATTCTGTCCTTCATTCTTATTCAGCAGACCTACCTGCTGGGCTCAAATCCACATCTCCCAAAAGCAATTTTTTTTTTTTTTTTTCATTTTATGTGATCAGCCAAATTTCTTGACAGGACTTACATTTTTATGAGGAAACAGTGATGTATTTAAATATGTTTTTTGAATAAAAATACCTAAATTTGGCTCTTCTCATAACACTCCAATTTTCACAGCTATTACTTAGAAACTGAATTTCATTCAAGAAACAATATCCACAAATTGAAAAATGAAAATATTTTTTAATTTTTCTCCTTATAGAAATATGATTTCAATTCATCAGCCACCTCTAACAGAAACCGGATTTCTTTAACTTTTTCTTTAATTTTACTCCAATTATTCCATAATATTCATATCACAGGCAGGTCTGCTATACATCTTCATCTCTTTTTTTCTCCTTCTCTTCCCTGCCTAAATTGTGACTTGGGCTGTCAAGACATTAGAGCCACATACTTAATTAGTCTGTATTTCAAATAATACATTTTTTCTTTGTCCTGCCCCTTAGGTTTTATAAGACAAAAGCAGGAGTGAATATTACTTTATAGAAAGGAAATAATTTACATTTGAAGTCTGTAGTGGAAATGTTACAGTGGAAGCCTTGGACTGATTAGATTGTTTCAGTTTTCTGCGACTTTGATTGATTGAATTTGCCCATGGCAGTCCTAGTGGTAATGATACTGTGATTATTTAAGCAGCAAGTAACTTAAGAATAGGCTGAGCATGTTAACTTTGAATTTCATAGCTTTCAGCACTTTGCATTTTCCACAGTTTCTATTCAAGAATGGTGCAGTTTTCATTGTGTGGTATTTACTGCAGCTGTCATTCATTTACTTTTCTTGTTGGAATTTTACAGCACATTTTTGTGGAAATGTGTAAACTCTTTCCATGGGTAAGGCCCCAGACAATTAAGCAACAATGCTTTTAAAAGGGCTTTTGGTTGTTCTTATAGTCTGAATTAGACACACAAGAGAGATACCAACAAGATATACTTAAGAGGTCAAAACAACAAAAAAGACTTTACTGGCAACTTTAGTAAATCAGAGAACTTTGGGAAAACATTTAGAGCAGCATTCAATCAACATGAAACACTTCCACAAAGCATTAACTTAATATCTTCAGTTTAGCAAACTCTAAGCCTTTTTGCTTTTAAGTTACTCAAAAAATTCTGAGAAACAGGAAATAGAAGAAGGAGAAAGGAAGAAAGAAAAGATATAGAAAATAATAGATATAGCTACAAACTCCTAGGATCCAGTAGTGTTCTGCTGATAGAAAGCCCAAAAGGAGCTAGGGTTAACACATATATTTGCCTCATATTCAGTTTTAAATACTTTCTCGCCTTTTCCCCCTCGTGGAACTTTGGTCAGCTGGCCAACTGGGAGCTGAGTGAGAGGTTCCAGGGCAGGAGTGGACCTCTAGTATGTCCATGCCAGGCAGGAATACTGGCTCCAGGGAGGTGGCATGGGTGGGACAGTGCCAGGGCGAGGCCAGACATATCCCTTCACACACATGCATGTACCGAAATTCCTCCAGAGATCAGTCCTTGCAGCCTCTCACACCATGCTGGGATGTGACATGTATGCCAGGGCAGTTTTAATGGCACTGGCACTCTGGAGCAGACAGGCCTCCGTGCCTCCCTTCCCCAGAAGAAATTATCAGACAGCAGACAGCTACGGCTACTTACTTGTGAGGAAACAGGACAAGGAACACACTGTGTGTCTCTGAACACACTGTTGAGCAGTCTGCAGGACTTGTCACAGCTTTACAATGCTGTGCCTTGTCCTTTTATAATGTCACACAAGTCCCTCTCAGGGACAGAGTATTTGCCCTCAGACAGTACCTCTGGTACATCTGTGTGACGTGTTCTTTGCTTCTTCTGGGGGCTCCAGCCCAGGGGGACACAAGGACAGGAACCAGTATATGTTGCCATTGGGCTAGGAGAGCAGGGAAGAAGATGCAGTAACAATCTTCCTTCATGCAGATGAGAAGCAAAAATCCCTTTTATTAAAGAAACAACTACACTTTTATAGACTAGATTGTGGAACTAAGGACAGACATGACTTCATTGGTGCAAGGAAGGTAACACCCCTGGTAAACACTCTTTCACCAAGACATCATTCTCTCGTGTGTCCAACAGGTGTTTAAACATTGTTATAATTCTTTCTCTCGTGTTTTCTTTGAGCAGCCTGAGAAAATACAAGGCTGCTTTCTCCCTGGCTTTCACCACTATCCACAAGTGTACACCTTTCCTTTGGGCTGACTGCCTCAGCACCCAGTGCATCTGCTTTGCCCTTGTCCTTCATTCTCTCCTTTTGCCTACAAGCTCCTATTTTCTTCGTCATCCCAGTTCCTTCACGCCATTAATTTACTCCTGTGATACTACACTGATTTTATTTCTATTTGTAGCACTCTTTTTATAACTGTCTTCACTTGCATCCCACACACAGACATCTCCTCTCTTGTATTCAGCATAGTGCAAATAATAATTTCCTGTCAAGCATTTTCTACTTGAATGCATCTTTCCAGCATCAAAAATAAAAGGTATATAAATATCTTCAATTTTATTTTAAAAATCTAAAGAACAAAGTTATTTTTAATTGTGTCTGAAAAATACATTGTGGTTGGGACTGAGGGCAGTTGTGTGAATTTCTGTATCATTGAAGAAGACCATGAGGAACTTGCACAAAAATTTTGCTGAAGCTGCAAGATTTTAAACATGACTTTTTCACATGGTTTTTTTACCCCTTACCTTTAAAACACTCACAACACATGGCCAGGTGGGTGCACTGCCTATGTGGCCAAAAAAGCCACAGGCATCCTGGCCTGCATCAGGAATACTGTGGCTAGCAGGACCAGAAAAGTGATTCTTTCCCTGTACTTGGCAGTTCTGGGCCCCTCAGTTCAGGAAGGATGATGATGGAAGTGTCCAGAGATGGGCAAAAGAGCTGGTGAAGGGTTTGGAGCACAAGTCCTGTGATGAGAAGCTGAGGGAGTGAGGCTGTTTAGTCTGGAGAAAAGGAGGCTCAGGGGAGATCTTATCACTCTCCATAACTCCCTGAAAGGAGGGTGTAGCCAGGTGAGGGTTGGACTCTTCTCCCAGACTAGTGGTGTAGGACAAGAAGACACAGGCTTAACAGGGGAGATTTAGGTTGAATATCTGGAAACAGATTTTCACAGAAATGTGCTGTCCAGGGGGAGGGCAGAGTCACTGTCCCTGGAGGTGTTTAAGAAAAGGCTGGACTTGGCACCCAGGGCCACAGTCCAGTTGACAAGCTGCCGTTCATACACAAGGTACACTTGATGATCTCAGAGGTCTTTTCCAACCTAGTTGATTCCATGATTTTCTGATTCTGTAACACACTTGTTTCTGCAGGTGTCTTTTAGAGGCTTCAGCTCTCTTTGGTTTGGGACAGAGGCAGAAATATTTGCAGCTCCCCTACAAAGATCCTAGTTTTTATTTTAGTTTTCTGGTTTTTTGTTTTATCAGGTATTGCAGGAGCTTTTGGCAATTTAACTGCGTAGAAGACATGCTATTGCACTGTGAGGATATATGAAGTCCAAAGCAATTTAATATCAGAGGCTACAGAGACAAGTTGTTAAAAGGCCATTGGACAGGGCATTGAAGGAAAAGTATACTTCAAGGAGACTTAAAGCTTGGTAAGAATGGTGGCTTACATTCATCTTCTTAAAATTCAAACCTAATTTTATATTACCAATTCAGAATTTCTTTGGCTACAATTTAAATGCACAAAACAAAAATTAAATTGCTTAAAAGGATACTTTGGGTTTTAGTTTACTCTTTGAAATAACAGAAAATATGAGAATGTAAAAACCATGAGAATATCCAGAATCTTAGGGGACTATCAAGAAAAACACAAAGTCATAATTATGACAAGAGAAGAACATGATATTTTCATGGGGAAAATCCTGTGGGATAATTGTAAAATGTAACAATTAAAAATTCACCACACAAAAAACAATCTGACACAACACTAACCAAAACCCGCAGGCTCTGTTTGTGCTAAAAAGTATGCATGTGCTTTGTAAAGTAAAGCATGCATAATAAGCCTTTATACATTTGGTGCAAAGAAAACTTAAACTGAACAGCACAGGCAGACTCACCTTCCTGGAGTAATTGAAAAATTAGAGACAAAAATACCATTCACATGAGCAAATATTTCAAATATAGGTAGTCATTGCACATAGCTGTAATGACTGTTGGCTACTTCAGGATGCAATCAGAAAGAAATTAACTAAATTATTGTAAAAATTTGTACATTTGTAATGCAAAAAACATCTATTTGCATGTAGTTTTCTCAAGCATTTTCTTATGGTAGGATCTAAGCAAGTTGCAAGTGATTATGAAACATTATTTATTTATTTATTTGGGTGATAAAAGCAGTAAATATATAAGTATCAGCAGTAAATCCACAAGTATCAGTATCTTTTGGTAACAGTGAAAAGAATGAAGGATAATCTAAGAAGTGATTTTTATTTTCACTCTAGAGGTCTTTCTAATCTTTCACTCTTAGTTTTCTGCTCTGCACCTGGTGAAATTGATAAGAGGCACTGTTGAGCAGGCAGATAAATAAATGCTGTATGAAAATGGAGTAAAAACACATTTGAATTTCCAAGATGTTTGTCTTACATGTACATTTAAAAATGAATCCATAACCAGTCCCTTAGGGACTTATGTGATTTAATATTGCATTTAAGTAGATTCTTAATTGTGACACTAAAATTGCAATAAATGAGTTTTCCCCACAAGAGCAGGTTTTAATGCTGGCAAAACTAGGTAAAACAAAAACAATCTCAAAGATTAAACTGAAACAAAACAAGGAGGCTAGAGTAAAAAACTGTGCACCTGTTACAGGTTACATCCCCAATTCATAGTCTGCCTACACTCAATTAACATACTTACCTGTGGAATCCACCAGGAGATTCTGATTCTGAGTTCTTCCTGGTTGCAAGGAGTGTGGATGGCACACATCAGACCCAAGCTGATCATCACTGCCTAGGTTCCAGCTGACCTGGATTGGTGCACTGGAAGCAGAACTGCACTGAGTCTTCTGGGTAACATCCTCACAAAGAAAAATTATCAGAGCCCCATCATGATACTGCCTCAAACCGTGTTTTGATAGGAAGAACAAGAGAGGGAAAAAAGCAAGGAAAAAAAACATGACAAAAACCCCAGTTTTTGGTATAGTCCATGATAAGGGTAAAAAATCATCTGGGATAAATGGCTGATGAAGCACACATGAGATAAAAAAACATTTGGGATGATAATTGCTGGGAAGTGGGAGTGCCAAAACAATGAGGTGGATGACTCAAAAGCTGAAAAATGCAAGAGCTCCATTCAGTAAAGAATCTTTACTGATGATCCTTGTGGGTCTCTTCCAACTCAGAATATTCTGTGAATCTGTGAAAGGAGAAAGAGGAAATTAAGACAACACTAAGCAAAGCCAACACCTGATTCCAAGATGCGGAAAATTTTAATTACTCACATCCATTTTTGAGGAATGAGTTGTTTGTTTAGTTTTTTTCTCAGTAGGGTGCACATGGAAAGTATAAAGTGCATTGAAATTTGAAGGATCTTTACTATTTAATTCAATCTATATGACTGCATATATATCTTGATATTCATTAGCTTTAAATAAACTACCACAAAGTCTTTGTCTGTCAATTTAGTAAAAATGTACATGTTTTGATGTTTTGTTTTGTTTAAGTCTTCCCCCTACCTGCTGGAAATAAAAAGTTATTTATTTATTTTATATGAGTAATTCAGCTGGGATATTGATTAAAAAGCATTCTTGAGAAACTGCTTTTCAACTCAAATGCTCAAAGATATGATTGAGCATTACATGATTTCTTTATACTTAATAATCATACTCTTTTGAGGCTTTCCATGCATGCTTTATATGTAAAAAAAAAAAAATGTAAAAAGCTCCATAAACTCCCCAAAAATATTTAGTATCAGATTTCTTATAATTCCCTCTCTCATAATATATAAACTTCTTTGTGCAAAGCTGTATAGCAAACAATTTAAATCCCTGCAGCAATCCTGTTTTCTCTTAATATTTTATATTAGTTTAACTTTGGATGGGAATGAAATAATTTATATTAAAAGAGATGTAATAGGAAAGGAATCTCTTTTTCTCTTGTGTTTAGGACATATGCTGTTATATAATTTCTTTCATGCATTAATCCCCTCTGGATAAAAACAAGAATGCTGTTAAATATTACACAGAGAAATTTGATTGAGTTTGGGGGGAGTTTTGGTGTTGGGGTTCTTTTTGATAGTTGTTGCTGTTATTGATTTGATTAGCTCAATGTGTGTTCAGTAGCATCATGGACATGCAAGCTGATTTTTCACTGGCCAGCCATTAATAAAATTCTCTAACCCAAACAGACCTACATCAATGACTGCGGCTTGTAATAAAATATCTCTCAATTTTTTCATAACCTTGAATGCAGAAAAGTGTAATTTCTAAGGAAAAATGATACAATGTTTGCTTAATGCATTTTCCAATGTATATTTTTACAACCACGCAATTCAAGACAGTCACCTTTGTCTTCCATTCAGAATATGAAAGTGGGAGTCTCACAGCAAAATCTCTCATCATATTAAAAAAGCCCACATATCTTTATTCTCTTTGTTTTGAAAATGCAACTATAAGCAGGTAGGCATGTCATTTTGAAATTCAATATTTCCATTAAAATGCAAAAATTCTAGGATAAAATTACACTAACAAAGTGACAAGCTAAAATATGTAGCGTTACATTGCAAAGCAAGTCCTCCTGTCATATCTGGCAGAGGGGCCTTGGCATCCATTCTGCTTTCGTCTGCATTTCTCATCCCATCATCAATGAAGCTTACAACAGCCACTGAAATCATAGAGTAGAAGCATTTGTAAATCTGAATTCATACATAAACTGCATCCAAAATATTTACAAACTGGAAGATATATATAAAACTTGTACATATAGTTTTTGGCACTCAGGGACAGCTATGACAGACACCTGAGAAATTCTGTTAGTGATTTAACATTACAATATAGAACTGATAGTAGAACCTTATTTTTAAACAAAGTAAAAATATCTCTGTGGTCTCAAAAATCATAAATCCTGACTGCACAAGACACATCTATATTGAGGCAGCAGGAAAGATGAGCAGCAGTGCACACATGTGGTGACCCACCCAATCACTGGGAGTAAGCACAAGACCACAAGCGATGCTACGGCTCCAGGGACTGCCAGGGACTGGGGGTGTCCAGATCATCTGCAAGGAGCAGCAATAGTGCAGCCAACGGTGCCTATTAAATGTAGGAGTTGAACTATGCTGCCAACACTGGTCAAGGGTCAGGTTGTAGGGGTTCAGTCTCTCAATTCTGTATTTCCACATCTAGTAACTACAATTTTTTCCAAAGTCAAGTGCTGAACCCACCAAATACCTAACAAAAATGCTACACTATCCGAGAACATAGTGTGAATTGGTAATATCTGAACTTTCAGGCTGGTTTCATGCTATCCAGAGTCCTGTGTTACAAATATGTACAGAAATACATTTTCTCAACAAAGGAATTCAATCTATATCATGCACTGCATTGTGTTTTCCAAACTGTGATGATTCATGTTTGTCAAATTTAAGCTACCTGCTTAAATACTCTGTTGAACAAGATTCTACACAACAAAATCCCACAAGAATTAAATATTAACTGGTAAAACTCGCTTAATCTCCATGCAAAATCTTCAGCAGCTGGTAACCAGGATTTTAATGCCCACTGGGTAGCAGAATAGAGTCCACTCACTTTTTATCCATTCTGTCCACCTTCTCTTGTCATGACCTTTATTTAAGCATGAAATCTATGTACACATCCTTTCAGAAGACTTTTTGCAATGAAATTCCTTATAGCCTTAGTTTTTCCCAGACAGTACCTGGTGTTCAGTCTGCCTTTTCTGAGAAATATTGATGAAAAGATAATGAGAATACAACATGGGAAAACCTTAGGTTTCTTGGATGACCCTCAGATGTTAGAGAGCAAATCCTGGCAAAAGTAAAGACAACAACCCAGATGACCATTGATCTTTTGCCAGGACAGCTGTATTGAAGCTTGTGTGTCTTGGCAATGGAACTTTATCTTTGATAACATTTAGAAATAAAATTCTGTTGACACTACTGTGAGATCTGGAGAAGGGCCACTCACAAATTGATTTGGTTCTTTTATGTCAAGTCTAAATTGCCGGACATTGTTAGTCAACCTCCTTCTATCTCAAGCAAATTGGACTGGAGTCCCACAGCATTCAATCCTGTAACTTATTGTGTTCCAAAGGCTTTTTTTTCCCGTAGCTGGAGATCATAGGGAATTTGAGGTTGTACATATTTTTGTTAGACCCATATAGTGTTTTTTATTCAGGCTCTTTTCAGTCTGGCAGAGTTGAGGCCTGGATGCTACCCAGTTGGCTGAAATTCAATCCAATTAAAGCCCCTATTGTAACAAGTACTGGAGAGAAACATTTCCTGCTTCACTGGCAATGTACTAAACTTCTCAATCAGATCAGGGTTCATGTCCAATCATTGTCAAAGTATCCCAGTGCTATTCAGGAGGCCTTGCTGAATGACTACATTTTCCACATTACTGCTTTGACCCTGTGATCCTTTCAATCCTTATTTTTAATGCTTGACTTCCTTCTACTGGTGGCCTGATTCAGCTCCTGTGAGTCCTTTTGTTGCTTTCACTGAGGACTGGATCAGGATCTCTGGATCTCTGTCCAGAGAGCTCCTTCTTTCAGTCTGATTTATCTGATTCCTCCTGCGTGGGTTTGGGAAGAGAGACAGTGTTCCACCTGTGTTACGCGATGTTTGCAGTGTCCTAAGGCATGCATGTAAAGCTCAAAATGCTAGCACACTCTAAAAGCAGTAGTTATATTTAAAAAGCAAAATATTCTAGCTTTGGCTTCCTATCACAATGGAGGTGGTTATCTCACAAGAAAAAATCATCAGAGATGGAAAAGCCAGGCACTCTCTGGAACTCACTTGAAACAGAAACATACTCACCTACGACCATGTCTAGACCTAGACAGAGTTCCAAATGACTTTTCTTTGCTCTGGCTTTTGGCTGATGGTGAACTGTAATACCCAAGGCATTTAACCAACTGCTCACTTCTTTCAGTTCTCTCTTTGTCTGACACTTCATACATGGATTAGGGCATGGATCTTTTCCTTTTCAATACAAACAATTACTGGCAAAATTTCAGACACAAAAAAGTGCAACTGACTAGCACACATAATAAATATAATATTTGCCTCCAAGTATATTATTTTTTTCAGAATTTTTAAGGCAACCTATAAAAACATTGGATTGCTCTGGTTATTGTACTAAGTTATGAAGATACTTTTATCTATTTTTTAAAGGAATAATCCTGCTATTTCTTTTTCAAACAGCATTATTCCTTTCCACCGTTACCCTGTACATCATGCTATCACAGAAAAAATTATTTCAGCTCACTAAACAAAAGGTATTTAGTGTGATTTGAGATGTATAATACTGAAGTGTCTATATGAGACTGGCAGATGTGATTGAAGACTTCTGAGAGGTGTTCTTTAAGGCTGAAGATCAAAATCACTACTGTGACATTAGAAACATATGTGACAAAAATTGAACCAATTCAAAAATTAAGCAAATAGTTTATGCCTTCTGGTGCCATTTTTGGAAAGTTCTTTTCATATTAAATTTTAAGGTAGAACAATTAAAATGGTGATGACTTGTTGAATAACAGTCATCAGACTTGTTTCAATAATGTTTTTAGGATGAAAAGACAAAATCTTTACATAATATCATGGCACTATTGCCTTTTTTCTATCTTTTGACCCCAAACTGTCCCTTAATCCTATCAAACCAGTACTGGAATATCTGGTGCAGTTGTCCTGAATGTGAATTTGAAATCTTGACAATCAAAGGATTGAGATATTCAGTGGCGTCCTTCAAATAGGAAGAGCAAGTTTTCTCAAAGTAGAGGGAAAAATCAAAGAAGAGATCCAGAGATCAGTATTAGGTATATTTTGGAAATATCAACATTTAACCCTTCTACTTGCATGCCTTGCAAAATTCCTGACATTAGCTTTTCATGCTGCTCTTTGATTTGCTTTTCTTTTTTTCCTTTAGTGTAATTATTTTTCTAAGAACTCACCAATGGTCTTACCTTGATATTTTTTTCAGTTCCAAAATGGTAGTTCTTCCTAACCAAAAAAATGCTTGAAGTGGATTTATGCTGTGTGTTTGACTGGTTGATATCTCTTGCATAGAAACTATAAAATTTCCCCAAATATATGTATGAGCACTGTACCAAAAATATTTAATGGTGAGGTAATAATGGTGGTTTACAGAATGTTAGTCTTTTGTACTACATGAAGGCAAAATAGTTCAACCAGGTGAAACTATGTTTTATCATATCTTTTTAAAAATAATGCTGCCATTTTTCATTCCAATTTATAACTTTATTGGCAAGAAGATAAAAAACTGAAAAAGGCATACATTCTACTTCTTCTTCCTTATTCCAAGCAGTCAGGATGAAGAGATATCTGATAACAAAACTTGTCAGTTTGATTTGTTTGCATTTGGTTCTATTTTCTGATTATTTTTTTTTAATTATTTTCTTATTGCTGTTTTCTTTTTTCTTTTAATCCTCACATGAAGTGGCCCTAAACATCAAAATACAGTAGAAGAGATTTTTCTCCTCTCCTATGAGAGGAATGGAAAATCAAGATACTAGTCTTGCTATCTCTTCAATCTATCTTCTGACATGTGAATTAGAGATCTCTAGAGTCATGTTATACTGTTTCAGCAGCAAAACCCAGTTGATTATTATCCTCCACTATACAGTTAGTCTTCAAAGCAGGATGGGTTTAAATAATCACAAGAGACTTGACAGAAATCTAACACAGAGACTCCTTTTGATACCAAGTTGTATATTGGGAGAATAGGGTGCTGACGAAATATTGCAGCTGGCAGCAGCTCATAGGAACACAGCTACAGTGTCTGAAGTGCACCTTTTGCTCCTACTGACTATTTTTGTCTTCTGTTGTTGCTGTTTCTCATATGTTAAGTACTGCTAAACCTCCCAGCTGCTCTATCACATCATCAACTGTGCTAACAAACAATATTGTTGTAAGGATGTGTTTTTTAAGCTGCCAACTTCAAGTGTGACTGCAGCTCATAGTATGTGGTAAATGTAGAGAGATTCTTGGAAGCTCTAAAGGAGATTAACTGCTACCTCCTTCTTCAGCACATTAATCAAAAGTAATCTTACAAATATTCCAGGCAGGTTAGCATCCAACATCCGCTCTCGTGGGTGAAGCATTGGTGATAGTGTTTCACTTGGTAAGCTCAATAGTGTCTGCTGTCAGAGTTTCCTGTTTATTTCTCTCATAAACCAATTTCATATCTTATCTATCTCCATAACTAATTTTTATAGCAACAAACTCACCAAAAAAAGTGAAGAAATCACACCTACGGCTTAAAGCATGTGACTGCTGTAATACATATAATATTTCTGTGAAGAGATAGAAAGAAAGCAAAGACAGGCATGACTATAGATAAAGGAGGGCTTAACAAGGAAGATGAGACTTGGATTCTGATTTCTGTGTCTAACACAGCTTCTTTGTTTTCTCTAAAACTTGAACTGAGTAACATTCAGAAAATTACAAAAGTAATCCGTGTCATTGACAAAAGTCTTCGAAAGTAATCATCACGATTTTGCTTTCCCATCACACACACTGGTTTTCCCCATGTGCCCTCTGTGAGAGAGCTTGCTCCAGGAGTCTTTACAAAGCCAGCCGCAGCAGGAGTGGCAGAATGTGAGGCTGAGCAGTGTCCCATGTCAGCATGTCTTCATGGAAAACATACATTTAATTATTCAAAGGGTTTGGTGATATGCAACTTAGGATTTTTTTTAGATCTTGGGTATGTCTAAATTTTGGAATTCAAGATAGTATCTACTTATGTACAAAGAAATCTTGTGGAACCTCTGGTCCACTTGTCTTGCTTGCAACCTCAGTAAAATACAGTTTGGTATCAGAAAGGAGTTGTTTCTGTATTGTTGTTATCCTGTTATTCCCTCTTTGCTGATGGCCCTCAGCCCTTCCAGCTAGTAATTCTATTACATACCCAACACTGAATGAGAATAAAAAAGACACTCAACTTTAAAAATTAAACTATTCTTTTACTGAGATGGTAATTTCAAAGGTCCTAAATTTATGCACATTCTGTGAGCAAAATCTAGCTTATCTATGTAACTGGCCATCCCTGAAATTATGAGACATTCACACTCAATTCCTCATGTCTTCACATTATTTAATCTCTTCCATTGTGACCAAAGAGGTCTCAGAGGGGGGAGCATTCTTTTACTTAATTGTTCCTGCAAAATCTTCTCCTTAGAATGATATAATAAATTACAAACTGAGGTATTGGTCCTCTCATGTCTTGGCAGTCAGAGAGATGATAAATTAGTATCCATGAAGAATACTGACAATCTAAAAGATAGAACAAAGTCTTGATCTTTGAATCATTATTTATTTCATTCTTTTCATTCCATGGACCTAAAAAATTAAGAAATATTTACACTAGATGTGAGGCTGTTAATGAGTCAACATCCTATTTTTCAACTTATTTAAAATACATTGATCAATGTAAAATTTAAATCACTGCACATAAAATACATATTAGAGCATTTTAGAGCCTCTATTATTGTTTTATATCCATAAATGATCTACTAATTGCTATTATATATTATATGCATGTATTTAAACCAATGATATTTTAGCTTATTTAAGTTGTTGTTTTTTTTAAAGCTAATGAAGAAAGCCCTGTAAGATGACTTTAACTGTGTTCAAATTGGTTAACTGGACATAAAATAATGTCAAATGAAATTTTAGTTTGCAGCGAAGTAGGTTTTTATTTGTCTGTAAACCAAATTGGCTCAAACTGTTAAAAGTTAGACATCAAAACAAGTGGAGGTGAAAATAAAAAGCAAATTAGATGCTTCTGGGGTGTGAATTGACATTTTTAGCTGCTGTTTGCTCTGTGCTTGTTGATAATATTAGTACAATGAACTTATTAAAAATATTCTAGATAAGAAAATAGATTTATGATCACAATAATAGAGTGATTTTAGGTGTATTGAAGTGTAGTCTTCTTAAGGGTAAGTATATAACATCTACATAATATTGACATCGTGATCTGAACCCTTGATATTGTTTTTTACAGAGTAATCATTATAGATTATGGAGGAGAGGAAGAGAATTTAACAATTTCATCTAAGTACTCTATCATTACGATAAATTTACACTAGTACAAAAACCAACACTCTTATCAGATTGTTCTGAAATCACATCTGCTGAAAATATTTTAAAATGTAACTGTTATAGTTAGTTATTCTCTGCTTTGCACATTCAGTGGTGCCTACACCAACACAAATTAAGAGTGAGAAGTAAATTATAGATTGAGGAAGACCTGAAACTGTGGAGATAAGAGTGACTCTTCCTATCCTTCATCAAACAGTTCTTTCTTTTTGTCATGTGAGAGAACAAGGAAGGCCACATCACTGCTGAAAAGCAGCTCTTACTTTCCCAAGGGGCACACCGTAACACTTAGAACAGTTTCCCATATCCACTTCTGTGGACTGTCCTGTCGAGTAAAATCCATGAAACTTTGGATTTTATTATAAATTGAAAACTTAGAAAAATGAAAATAGTCTGAAAATAATGTTCTCTATACTGTGAAAGGATCATGGGCCTTATTGAATTCAACTGGTTTTAGTTGTTAGAAGGCTACCCAATTTCTGGTTTCATACCATTAAAAAAATATCAAATAAAGTAAATAAAATTAAAAGTGCTTTGGCAGTGGGAGTTATTAAGCTTCTTTTTCTTAGCATTAGAAAAATTTAGACTGCAGCGTCCAATGCCATTTAGTACAAATTCATTACACAACTTATGAAAAGGGAGCTCGGATTTATTTTTTTTTCCAGTAATAGGCAGTCTTAGAATAGAAGCTCCCCTGCTACGCACATGTAGTTCCAAATGCTTTCCTATCTAGCACACAAACACACCAGCAGCCTGTTTTTCCTCAGGCCTCTGAGCAGGCAGGCTCTGGCATTCCATGCACTTCAAACCTGTAATCCAAACCACACCAAGGTGCCCTAGTGTGAAACATCCTGTATGAAACATCTCTGTCCCCACCGAGTCCCTGATCTTGGCCAGCACCTCAGGAGAGGAGGTCGCACAGAGGATGGTTACAAGGGAACCCAGAAAATGTAGCATCATGTGCACCAAAGAAAAGTTTTATAATTAACTGAAATATAGATTGCATATTAGACAACAAATTCAAGCTGCCTCTGAGAATAGTTGAGATGTCAGACTTTGAATTTAAGGATCATTCTTGTTCAAAGCTACTCCCAGGACTGGGCAGCTTTGTAAAAATGTATGAGTAACACATGAAGAGCATTCTTTAAAACACATAAACACATTTTGATTGTATTCTAGGAACTAAACACATTTTTATTGCATTTTAGGAGCTGTATTTGGAGTATATTTCCCATGTATATTAGAAATTACAGTTTTTCAGAATGATACTTGAAAAAACTGAAAGTATATTTAGCTTAGGAAAGTTTTGTTATGATGTGTGTGGTCATTTTATTATTGCAAGCCCATTTTATAAATCTGTGAAAAGGTTAAAATTGATGCATTTATGACAGCCTAAAAGGAATTGGGTTTTGTTAACCCAATTTTGTTAAGTGCAATTTCACTCTTTAGAAGTGTTTTGTCATTAGAACATGCATTGTAACCCATTTTATAACAATTAATATGCAAAAATGATACCATAATTTATGAAACAGCAGAAGAGCGTTTCCAAGCTATAGCAATAATAGTTGCAAATTTTTCAAATATTTATTGTAATGGCCCTGTTCATGGTACTGAAATATGTGTTTTATTGCTCTTTCTTCTATAACAACTCTATAATTTCAGAAGTTTATAAACAAGTCATAAAACCTCTGCTTCTTCTTTTCTTGAAGTATGTAGCTCAATCTGAATTAAGTAAAGAAAAGCAAAGAAAAACTTATTAGAACTGGTTTGGCAGCCTTTGAAACAAAAGCTTTTTCTTAACACAATCAATAACCCTCACTGCTGGAGGAATGATTGAATAAAATGCTACCTGTAATTGTGTATGTACAGGACCTGGCCTTGATGTATAGTGTAGGTTATAAATACAGTCTACAGTGGCAGAGTCAATTTATTATTTTTAGTATTACTGTCTGCTTTTTGGGAATTTACACATTACCTGAATTTACATAATTTGTGCTTTTGGTCTGAGCAGTTAACAAACATTTTTGATTTTTACTGATAATGTTTCTTTATAGACAAAAAGCACATGGAAGTCCATTTAGCTGGCAAGTGGAATCACAAATGTAGGAGGTAATATCTTTGCCCGTGTTTGGAAATCATTCACTTTTAGGATTTTTCCAATATTTTGGTTTGTTTTGTTTCCCTAGGTGCTTATATCACACATGGTATACTATACAAGCTTCCCCCCGGCAAGTTTCTTACAGCTGTCTTAAATTTAATCCCAAATACTGTCATTTTTAAAAATTATAATTTGATAACCTTAAAGAAAGAGACTTTTTTTTTTTTTTGCTTGAATTTGGAATCTTCAAAATTAAAAATTCAAATTCAATTTTTATTTATTTATTTATTTATCTATTTATTTATTTATTTATTTATTTATTTTAACGACATATTTACCAACCTGGGTTTTTTTGGTGTTTTTTGTTTGTTTGTTTGTTTGTTTGTTTTAATTGATCATTCTACTTTGTTATTAAGAAATTCATGTTAAACTAAACTCCTATGTACATAGAGTGAAATATAAGGGAAAGAGTTCCCATATTCAGGGAAACCAGAGAACATGACTGTATTCATTCACACAGCTTTCTGTGATTAATATTTTAATATTACTGATTTTTCAAATAAACAATTGGTAGCAAAATGCAAATAATAAACATTTTGCTAAAGACATATTTATTTTCTACAGAAGTAATTTGAGAAAAAATATGTGCATCAAACTATGAGGTTGAATATCTTCAAAACCAGTTGTACAACTGATTATATAACTTCAAACACAGACTTGATTTTTCAGTGAAAAAGAGATATTCAAATTACAGATTTGAAAGTATTTTAGAAAAAATGTGAGAAAAATATTTTTGTTCTTAAGTGAAACTATTGATTTTCTATGATTTTCAAAATTTGAGTTGCAGTTCGGATCTAGACAAACCAATCCATTGTAATAGTTGACATTTTTAGACCAATGCTTCTTGTAAGCAAACATGTATCACATATATGAATATCCACTTGGGACTCAAAAGCAAACTTCTCTGGCAAATGACCAATTCCATGCAAAGAAAATTACTGCTCTACATCAAATCAGAATGCATTTCTAAGTAAAAGGGTACAGCAATTCGGGCTAAAATTTATATAACAATTAATAATTCAATGTTGTCATTACCACATGTACTTAGTATTTTTAAAGTTTAATTAGTCCATTACTATGTTTTTGAAAACTAAGTGATCTAAAGAATCTTCACATTTAGAAACAGATGACCACACATACACTTGGTCACGGTCATATTGTTGAAATATGATTGCATACTTCAGTATCAAATTTGGATTTTGCTTAATCAGTCCCATAATTACTGCCTCACAACTTGGCAAAATCCCTCTTCACTTATTGGTAATGGCTCATTTATAAACACAGAAAGAAAACAGCATTCTAGTGAATAAACCTTCAGAGAACAAGAAATCATTGCACCATCTATTTTCATTGTCAGCTTCTGGTCACCCACTTCATATTCACCATGATAAAGGTTATATGATGGAGCATGGAGTTAGTAGAGGCTTCTGGTTTCCAAGATTTTTTTCTGTGATCCATAGGACGTTTTTCATAAGCATGTTTGATTTCATATTATAAGATGTTAGGATGCTTGCTTTTGAGACACTGTCAGTATGTTACTATTATTTTGATGCTTATAAATTGTAATTAAAAAGAGTAGCTCACTGTAAAGCTTTGCAATGTCTGCGATAAGAGAATATTTGATGGGAACCATGAATTGGAGGGTATTGTGACTTTGAGAAGTATTCTAATTTATATGGAAAAACCATCCTCAAGCCAAATGTCCCAGATTTTCTAGTGCACAATTCTAAAAAAAAAAAAAAAAAAAAAAANCCATCTGTGGAGGCCCTAGCCAGACACACTCATCCGAGTGGGATTTCAGTATATATAGCTGCTATAAAACTGGATCATTAGATAACTTTGTATGCATCACAGTCTGCTATTTACTACTTCAGACATTTGAGATGCTGTATGGTTGGAATGCAGCCAGACATATATTTAAGCAGTTTTATCTCCTTCCCGTTTGTGATGTGATCCTTCTTCTGGTATTCTTTGGGGAAAGGGATCTAAATAGACAAGGAGAGAGATACAATTGTCCAAAACTAGCACGGAAAAATGGGGAAATTACATTGGCAAATTATTCAGTCTTGACCAGTAGAGGGCAAAATATTCAGTATTTCTTACAGCTGATGAACTTCCTTATTGATTAAGAAACCTACTTATAATCTTCCTTTTAAATGTTACCAAGCTGCTCACCCTATAATGAGATTCCTAACTTTCGAGGAAGAAACGAAACATTTTCTACAAACTACCATATAGCATGTATGGAAATTGAAGTGCATCAAATCAATTCAGCTTCTTCCTCATTTATTACCTATATAAATTTAGGTGATATTTTTCCTGCCCCAAAAAATTTTAATTTGGGTAGCATCATGATAGATATTGCGACTTGCTGAACAATTTAATACTTAAATTATATAGGTATTAAAATACTCCTTCAAGGCATGAATACTAAGTACACATTTTGTGCACCTTAGAACTTAAATGTAAATCTAGCATTTTATTATATCTTTATCTAAGAAGTTATTTGTATTTTTCATGCTAATATATTTCAATACTTCAGTTAAAAATACTAGAAAAATATCATGCCAAATTTTTCCAGTTAATTAGCAAGGAGAAATCTTGATGAACAGCAGGCATTTTTATGTTACCCATGAATAGTTCTATCTACCGTGCATGCTTATTTCTATTATCTTCTAAAAAAATCTATGAGCAGAAACCAGCTGCATACTGAGTTATTGACAGGATTAAAGGAAGCACACACATAAAAGAAAACAACGTGCTTGCGGAAATAAATCTTTTTGTCCATAAAATATAAATAACATGTTTGTAATTGGAATGTGCTTTGGGATTTCTGTTCTTCCTATGTGAGTATCTGCAGTGCTACTGATTTTGTGAATGAACTGGAGAAGAATAAAGTCTTTTTAAAAGAAGTGTTAAGAAGATATTCTTGATTTTTCCTTTACTTTGCCTATGCTATGAGTTACAATACCACCAATATACCGTACTTGCCTCCTTTAGCAAGTTCTGTAATGAGAGAATGCCATGAACTTTCAACAGTATCACCAAAGAGGTACTAGTGGATTGTGTCAGAAAGACACACTGAGCCAAGTTACAGATGTGCAGATCCTCCAGAAGAAACAGCAAAGCTATTTGTTTAATTTCTCATACAAATATTTAATAATTTATTTGTTGACATTCATAACAGCACTCATTATAAACAAAATTTTCTTCCCTCAGCTTCGAGCAATGGAATTAGCACTCAAGCTAATATTGATCCAGTAACTCAAATTAAAGTCATTTGAGACAATCATTGGGTAAAATGTAGACCAAACACACCTAAAAGCAGCATCTAGATCCTGGCTTTTTCTTGGTGCCTTCTATAATTTTTGAACAAAGTTGTCGCTATTTCCAGTTTCCTTCTTTTACTGGGAAAGTCGTGCATACTTCTCTGCAGAGCTCAAGAGCTGTAAGAGAGCTGCTGACTCACTGTGCTGGGGTTGGGGGCAGCCTGCTGGGGAAGGTACTAAGGAATCTTGGGTTCAATTCTTTCAGACAGGACGGGGAAATGAACTTGAATCTCACCTGTTTTGGGAAAGTGTTTCAACTGGTAAAGTATAATATACAAGCTCTGCAAAGCTATCACTGCCACTCACTGCCTGCTCTCTTTCAGATGGGTAGGTCCATCTGAGGCTTCAGAAAAAAAGGAAGAAGCTCAGCTGCATTCCTTAGAAAGAGGGATGAGAAGGAGATGCAACCATTTGACAAGTAAGCCTATCCAAAGGTGGACAACAGTTAAGACCTGTCCAATTGTCAGCATGTCTCTGCTGCATGGCTGTAAGCAGATCCCCTTTCAGCAGCCATACTTCTCTGGGGACATTTCTGTCACCTATAAATTTTTCTGCGTATTGTGCAAGTATCCAGTGAATCCAACACAAGGCTCTGCATGCCAGACATCTTATATGGAAACTGTAGGCATCTGAATCCCTGATAACCTGGCACTTACCTCCCTCTTTAGAAGTAATACAATGACCTAACTTAAAGCATTCCTCCCTTACTATTGTTTTTCTCTTTATCTGTGACTTTTCTTTCAGATGTCCATCTTTTGTGTTTTCACTGTGGAAACATGATTGAATTCCACATTTTTAGAAATATATCAGTATTTTCACAAAAAATAAAATATGACTTTGTGTCGCTTATAACACAATTTCTAAACGTTTTAGAGTTTTAGTAGAATCATTATATATATATACACACACATATATATAACTATATATGCTCTGCTTGGCCTAAGGAGCACACAATATTCACTAATACAGCACGAATTTTTTCCTTCACAGAATGTGTTTAGGTATATGTGACAAGCATTTTGAGGTTATCAAAAATGGAAGAGTACATGTGACCAGAATGCCTAATAAATCTATCCACCATAATTTGTTGATACTTTCAACCTTGACCTAAAATAGTTCAGGTCATTTTCCTAAAAAAAAACTACTTAGTAGTGCAAAATAATCCAAATTTTATGTTGTACTCTGTAATGGATGAATTTAATGAACTGTTCACTGAGCTTGCCAAATATATGTGACCTTGAACAGATTTTATATAAGTAATCCAAAGCAGAAAAATAAGTAGATGGAAATAAAATGCAGTATGCTGCCATATCAGACTTTCAAAAATTTTCAAACTGAACTGACTTTATTTTCACATGTGATTTGGAAAGTTCACTGACAAGGTGGGTTCCTGTTTAATTTCTGGATTGGTAGAAATGAATCTCTACAAAGTAGTCTGTCTTGTCTCTGAGGGAATTGTCCCACAAGCAAATGAAGGGAAAAGCAGCAGATTGCTTTTCTCAGACTCTCCAGAATGTTTGGTTGCATGATAATATTTGCAATATTAACCTTTTTGAAAGTTCTGGTCATTTCTGATGAATTTGGGATTTGCAGGGCAATGGATTCAGGCAACTTAGAAAGTCTAACACAGGCAAGAATACACCCTATCCTTTAAAACTGGTTTAAAAACACAGGAGAATACAAAGATGAATTAATCTACTTGTGTTTTGTCTTCCCTGCAGCTTCATACTGCCTCACTTTGACATCATAGTCTTACTTAATGTGTTTAAATATTGCAAGAAATTACATGAAGGACTGCTTCTTGTTTTAAACTCCAAAGCAAAATCCTCAGATTTATCACCTCAGATCGATTTTTAAAAATAGACAATTAATATTATTTCATAAACATATCAATAATAATCTTAGTGTAATCCCTGCATAATTTTGACTTGTAGTAATTTGGGTTTATTGCAAATGCTATGACAGCCCATATGCTCATCTGTTGCAGTTTTCCCTCCTTCTGATATTGCAGAAATCTTTGCTTACATATTTAACACAATCCTGCTTATATGATAGGAATTGAAGCTTGGCTGACATGGTTCTGGTCTTAGTGGTTCAATATTACCTCCCTGGTTCTCACCAGCACCAGTCTCTTAACGTGTTCCCTCTTATACTTTTCACATTTAAAAATCTCCCAAAGAGCATTGTAAGGCACCAGCCAGAGAGGATTGAGCAGGAACAGGCAGAATAGAAATGACTGTGTAAATAAAATTGTATAATAGAAATAATATATATTTTATTCATATGTTTAGATTATTGTTTATATGTATATTGATGCAATATTTATAACCCTATTATGACAAAATAACCAATCTTTCAAATCCAGATACTCAGATGAAGTGCATGATTTCTCCCTGACTCCATGATAGCTCCAACTCTTGAAGCATTCCAGAAGGGACTGCACTGCTGGCATGCTATTGCTTCTTGATTCTTTAAAGAAAATATTCCAATTCCTAATTTTTCAAACTAAATCTGATTATATAATGTAGCATCAAGTGTTGTGTTGTTTTTGCACAGCCTGGTTTTTCACATTGTGGGGCCACAGAGGAGAAGTAGCTGGAATATTCTGTCATATCCAGCAGATCCAATCCCTGATGGCTCTGATGATGGACATGCTGGTGGCCAAATCTGGGCCAATTAGAGATGATGGTAACTCGTCTGTAATGACAGATTTAAGAAGAAATCAAAACAAAGGTGGTGGTGCAGTTTTGATTCGAGCCAGAGATGAGGAGGAGCAGGTGAGAATGTGTGAGCAGAACAACATGGAGACACCAAGGTCAGTGCAGAAGGAGGGGAGGAGCTGCTCCAGGGGCTGGAGCTGACATTCCTCTGCAGAATGTGGTGAGACCATGGTGAATCAGCTGTGCCCTGCAGCCCATGGGGATCCAGGGGGATGCAGAGATCCACCCCCCAGCCCATGGAGAATGTGCCCAGGCTGGATGCCTGGAGGAGGCTGTGGTCCAATGTGAGTCCCAGTGGAGAAAGGGGCCCTGCTCCCAGGCTGGAGCAGCTTGTCCTTGGAGGACTGCACACTTTGGAAAGACAGACCCACTTGGCAGCAGTTTTGGGAGGACTGCTGCTCATGAGATTGGAACCATACTAAAGAGTTTTTTTGGGAACTGTCTGTTTCCTATGGAAAGGAACCCCACAGACTCTCAGGAGAATGATGTCTCACTTAACATCATTGTCTTTTTCTGGCAGATGCAGGTCTCTTTTTCCTCCTCCAAAATGTTGCTGTCTGTCCCTGTTTCAGCACTAAAATTACCATTAGATTGATCTTGACTGGGTGAAAGCTGCCCACTAAGCTGCTCTATCAGAGCAAGAGAATAAGATGGAGCAAAAACAGAGGCTGAGATAAAGCCGTTTATTACAGTGAGAGAAAGAAGCAACAGAGAGTTTTGTGCACGCATAAGTAAAGAGAAAAAGCCAATCTCTGATTCCCATCAGCAAGTGACGTTCTTCCTGGAAGTAGGGCCCCAGCACCTGCAGTGTTTTCTCTGGAAGGCAAATATTGACAAATCATGAATGTGCCCCATTCCGCCTCTCTCCCTTAGCTTTTATACCTGAGCTGGCATCACATGGTACAGAATATCCCTTTGGTTAATTTGGGTCAGCTGGCCTGGTTGTGTCTCCTCCCAGGATCTTGCCCACTCCCTTTGAAGAGGGTACTACCTCAGTCAGAACCAGTACAAGTGTATAGAAAGGAAAAAATCCTCTCTATATTGGTAAAGTGAATTGAGCAAATGAATTCAATGTTTGAGGCGTTTGAACAATGCCCTCAATAAAATGTTTTAATATTATTAATTAATAAAAAATCACTACTACTAATTAATTAATTATTGCTAATAACCTTTAGTCATCCCTAAAGTGATAAGGCAGTTGGACTAGATAAACACTCTAGGTACTTCCAAATGAAATCATTCTATTCTATCAAGTCTGTTCTGTTTGTTCTTTCTTGTTCTGTACTACTTCTGAAGGTTAATTTCTTCTGCACTTGACGTACACTCTGTAACTACCACAACAGTCCTGTTTTATTAATAGTACCAAAATGGAAGTGTAAATCTAATTCATCTTTATTATAAAGGTCAAACACACCTGTGAAATATATGTACAATGTGTAATAACTGTAATTTTCAGAATGTCCTGAATACTCTAACATTTCTAAAATTATATCATTTTTTTCTCAGACAAAATTATTTGCAGAATTTCTCTGAGATTTCTGATGGGTTGCTGGATAACCAAAATTTACTTCTTTGGAACGTGAATTATTAATTTTGATCTATTCATTCAATCATGCTTATAATGAAGATCTTAACTGGTACAATCTCAAATATTCTTGGAAACAATAGCTTTCAACCTGAACAAAATACAACCCCAACATTATTTTTTATTGAATGCTATATTTTTTTCCTTAGAAGTCACCTCCCACATTTTTAATTGTTTTTAAGAATTGTTTACCAGTGCACAGGTGTGTTCATTTCATGTTGCTGGAATAATGTGTAACAGGCATACTGTTGCTACATGGACTTGTGGTTTCATACACCCAATTGTCACTATCAGTAAGCCACAAATTGCCAACTGTTACCACATCATAAAATCCCAGAGATATACTATGCTAAGTGCAGTCAATTGGCTCTGGTATCTAAGATACCACTTCATGGTAACTTTTGGCAGACACTAACAGTTTGATAGCTCTTAAAAATCCCTATGATTATTACTCAGCCTGCTATCACAATTGATAAGCCTGCTGGCAGGGAAAAAAAGCCAAAATCAAAATAGAAATGCAATCAAAAGTAATCCCATATAAAGTCAAACTATTTCATCAGTTTCAAAATAAACAAAAACCATTGCAGGAAAAATGGCATTCAATCATCACCGTTTCTGTCTAAATATAGAGTCCTGTGCCACACAGAATGTGTCTCCTTAACAGATGCCAAAGGTCTGCATCTGGCAGAAAAGTAAACCATAAAGGAATGTTGGCAATTACAGAGAATATGTAAAGTTTGTATACATATGTGACTGTAGATTTAAACAGGGCAGCCATTCATCCTACCTTTCAAATGAAGCTGGTTCCCATATCAAGGTTTGCTAAACCTTTTAGGTGTCAGCTCCTGGAACTTCGCAATGTTCAATATGTAATGCCAGAGTAAAAAGATTAGAGATGGCTCATTTCAGGCTGGCTGAAATGTGGAGTGGTCAGGATTTGTTTCACAGGCCATCCAACCAGTCATCCTACAGGAACAGCTGACTGTTTTCAATGCAGTTGGAGGCAGACATGAAGCAGTTATGCTGCTGGTATCCCCTATTTATCTGTGATCACATAAATCTGAGCTTTGCTGTTCTCTATCTACTCCAGCATTGCAGGTGCGTAGGAAAACAATGCTCACATGTGCACCATTATTTCTCATCAAGACAAGTTCATAATTTCTGAAACTACATTTTATCCAATGGAATCATGCCTGCAAGTAATTTGTCTGTTCCATTCAGTTCAATTTAAGGTCTAAAGAGCTACAAAGACAAGGGGTTGATTAGGTACACTGGGGTTCAATGTTGTCTGGAGTTAAAAATGAGAAATGGACAAAGATTTTCAGCCTAAACCAAGATGAATACAATTTGGTTTTAAGGGTAAGTGATAGAAATGTTCTAACAAAGAAATCTATGTAATCCCTTAAAGCTGTGCTAGGAATGAAGACAGTAAAACAGGAAGAATTATTGGTATTTCCGTTTCCAAGTGTGTTATTTGAAGAAAATTCCAAGACATTGGAGACATAAAGAAGTATTTACAGGTGCATATTGACTAATTTTAGTTTTATGCATGGAAGTATATAAAAATTATCCCTTACCAATAAGGGATTTGAGCAAATGCAGACCAGCAAATTTAATTTCTCTTAGAAGTCACATATCTTGCTCAGGCAATTAGCTTGGGGTCTTTAGAGAAACCGTAAAGTAGCAATTGCAGACACCAGAATGCTATTTACATCACCCTTCTGCCCCATCTCCAGTATGAACCTGAAAGTGAAAGATCAGTGTTCACAAAAATATTACACTATCAAGAAATTCCACCAGAAAGAAATTATTTTTTGTTATTTTTCACCCTCCTGACACTTCTCAAGCAATAGATGAAGGACAAAACTGAATTAGAAACCTTACAGAGCATGTTCTCACGATGAAAAGACATGGAATATGACTCAGCTCCTCTTATTTAGCATAAAATACCAGTCAAGTAGGGCAGTCTGTTATTTTCACAGAAGTCAGAAACTGTAGTTAACCTGTGAGCTTTTGTTAATGGCTTTGTCTTTGCTATGGTTTTACCTTGAATTGGAACATGTCATTCAAAAATGAATGTGTGTGTTTTATGATTATACAGCAACATACACTCCAGCTACATAAAAAATCTCATGCTCTTAAAAAATTGTTTTTTGAAAGCAAATGGTCAGCTCTGAACATAACTATTGCACTGTAGTAGAGATTTTAATAAAGAATAATAGCCTAAAAAATGGAGGAAAAACTGTCATTTCCTTCCCACATGATTCTACAGATTTCTCCCCAATTTAATTGCATGCAACTTCTCCACAAGACCATCTTTGACTTAGCTTTATAACATCATTTGGATAATTACCTTTATTTATGGTATTGTTTAGAGTGCTGCAGAACTGCTGGAGGCTGGCCTTTGGAGATTGCAGGTTTGCCAAGCATTGTGACTACCCTCTATTTTTATTTTTATTGCTATTCTGTTAAATCATTTTGCTGAGGAATAATTTCACAGTTCCCATATTACAGCGGCTTTCACAATGCTGTTAAAATGCTAACACATCCCTGGAATGTCATGTCAGGATAAGGCATGTTCACATAGCAGAGTCAGTGGGAATTCTGTCTATATAGAAAATATTTCACTGCTGGATAATCATTAGTTACATGGTTACAAGTTATGACTTCTTTTAATTATCTGATTTTACTGCGTATAATCTGAATCTCACACCCAGTGTTATTTGTTCAGTTTCTAAAAATATTAACACCTGAGAAAGTTTGGACTCTGCACAGAGCACTTTGCAGGTGGACAGCTGACTGAAAGAATGTGACAGCAGACCCTGAGGCACCAACAAAAGGACATGCATTCATGTATGTGGAGTGCTCAGTTGATTTCATATTAATTTCCTACTCTATTAGTGGTGGAAATTTATACCACAGTTTCACTGGGAGCAGGTGTTTCTCCTATGCTTTCAGAACAAATGACTATGCACGTTTCAGTCAATGTCTGTGTGCGTGGTGAGAGAAAAAATGGTTTGAAAAGTATTTCACTTCAGTCATGCTACTTCTTTCAGTCACAGATTATATTATGTGCTTTAAGACAAGTTTTTGCTGAAATGTCAATGTGCCTTTATATATCTATCTATCTATTGAACCACAGAACCATAGAATAATTTAGATTAGAAAAGACCTTTAAGATCGTCAGGAACCAGCCATTAACATGGCACTACCAAGTCCACCACTAAGCTATACCCTTAAGTACCACATCCACAAATCTTTTAAGTATCTTCAAGAATCATGACTTAACCACTTCTCTGGGCAGCCTTTTCCAATGCTTAACAATCCATTTAGTGAAGAAATTTTTCCTCATATCCAGCCTAAATTTCCCCTTTCAGATTTTGAGGCTCTCTCCTCTTGCCCCATCTCCAGTTACTTGGCAGGAGCCCAACCTCTGACTGGCTACAGTCACATTTCAGGCAGTTTTCAGGCTAAAGTCCCCCAGCTTCCTCAGCTGCTCCTCACAGGACTTGTGCTCCAGACCCTTCACTAGCTCCCTTGCCCTTCTCTGGACACTCTCTAGCACCTCAATATCTTTCTTGTCATGAGGGGCTCAAAACTGATCACAGGATTCAGGATGTGATTTCACAAGTGCTGAATACAGGGGTGCAGTCACTGGCCACACTTTTGCTGATCCAGGCCAGGATGCCATGGGCCCTCTTGGCCACCTGGACACACACTGGGTCGTGTCCATGCACAGCTGTTGACCAGCACCCCCAGGTTCTTTTCCACCAGCTTTTCATCCTATCTGGCCCCATAGACCTGTGTGTGTCTAAGTAGCATATAGTGTCACTGACCTTTTCAGTTTAGGTTATGGAGGTTTTCAGTCTGGTGCCCATCTTCCAGCTCAGTTAGCTGGGTAAATATAGAACAACTGTTCTTGCTGTTAAAGATTGAGACAAAGAAGGCATTATAGCCTTTTCTTCACTCTTTGTCACTATGTTTGCCCACACATTCAATAAAGGATAGAGATCCTCCTTTGCCCTCATTTTTTTTCTAAATTATTAATATTGCTTTTTAAATTGTCTTTTATGACAGTAACCAGAGTAAATTCTAGTTGTGCTTTGGTACTTTTAATTTAATCCCTGCATAATCGCACAACACTCTGCTACCTGCCTCTTCTTCTAAAGGTGATACAATCCTTTTTTTTTTTTATCTCTGTTCACCCAGGCTTCTCCTCTTCCCTGTCAGATCATCTTTTCATACACGGGTAGGGCCTGCTCCTGCACATTTTACATTGTCTTGAACATTTTCAAGGTTTCCTGGATTCCTTTGACCTTCAGCACTTCCTCCCAAGGCACTCTCTCAACCTAAATAGGCCAAAGTCTCTCTCAGAATTCCAAAATAACAGTTCTGCTGAGCTTCCAGCCCTTCAGGACTACTTCCCAAGGGATTTTGTCAACCAGGCCCTATCTATTTGTGATTCTATGATTCTG
>PYHW01010409.1:5262312-5304431 GCA_013186435.1 Turdus rufiventris | reverse complement strand
TTTTTTTTTTTTTTTTTTTTTTTGTTCCTCAGTTTGAGCCAAATCTCTGTTCACCCAGGCTTCTCCTCTTCCCTGTCAGATCATCTTTTCATACACGGGTAGGGCCTGCTCCTGCACATTTTAGATTGTCTTGAACATTTTCAAGGTTTCCTGGATTCCTTTGACCTTCAGCACTTCCTCCCAAGGCACTCTCTCAACCTAAATAGACCAAAGTCTCTCTCAGAATTCCAAAATAGCAGTTCTGCTGAGCTTCCAGCCCTTCAGGACTACTTCCCAAGGGATTTTGTCAACCAGGCCCTATCTATTTGTGATTCTATGATTCTGTGATTCTATGATTCTTTCTATCTATCTATCTATCTATCTATCTATCTATCTATCTATCTATCTTTGTCTCACAGGCACAGTTGCTTGCAGCCAAATTCTGCATATCTGTGGAAACAGGGAACCAGTCAATTCCCATCTCCATAATGTTCTACAAGGTTACTCCAGGAGAAGAATCTAGTGCTTATGCAGCACAGATATCATGGAAATTCTATTTCTCTACAAGGCAACTGTTCTTTGAGCTAAAAATAGGTACAGTGCCAAAGTATTAAATTAAGTAGCATTTTTAGCAACTAAAACCAAATCAGCTAAGTATCCTGGATCAATTTTTCAAAATTTATCTCACATATAAATTCACTCAACAAGCTCCTACATTCTGTAAAGCCATAAGCAGAGAGCATAGTCTGTTAAATGAAGAAAGGCAGACAACAAATCTTCAGCTATGGATTATATTCAAAAACTGACAAGTAAAACACCATTTTAAGGGATAAATGTTATATTTCCTGTATTGAGTTTTAAGCCAGGTCAGACAAATAGACTCAATCTTATTCTACTAAACTTCTATCTTCTTTTAAGTATTTCCTTAAATGTGATTATTCTGGCTTTTCAGTGGAATGCAGCAGGATAAGGAGAATATCATCTCAACACATCATCCTTCCTTCTGGCAATTGGTAAATGTATAGAGGCAAAACAGTGCAAAACCAGCAAAAAATGCTGCAGGATGCTGAGAATCTTCTTTCTTAAAGATAAAAAGAAAGGAAATGGTCTCAGTGCTCTCATTTTATGCAGGAGATTATCGTAAACAGAAACTTCTATCCTTTCACTAGAAGAATTTTAGTATGGAGACAAAGTTTTGGAAAGTGTTTTTCTTATTTTTATACTTTGGTTTAGGTAAATCTGCTCAAACACAGACAAGACCCACCATTGTGTCATTGAGTGATTTATATTTCTCAAGCTTCATCTGTGTTTTTCAGAACATTCTATGGTCTTGTGTTTTACAGTACGTAAACCTCATCTTTCTTTCTTTCTTTTCTTTCTTTCTTTCTTGTTTTTTTATTTTTTTTTTTTCCCATCTAGTTCCTACTGTCCTCCGGACTTTACAGACTTGTCAGTTTTCTTCCATTTTGTGTGGGAAGAGAAATTCCAAACAGGCAACACCTGGGAAGTCACCAAAAACTTTTATATATGGGTAGTTTATAACCCTTTTTTCCCAAGACTATCATCCATACACAAAACATGAATGTGTGCAATTGGCTGACAATAAAAAATGGGAAAGTAATATAGAAAACTAAAATATATTTCCTAATTCAATGCAGATTTATTCTTTAATTATTTCATTCATCTCTTCGACTAGTTTGTATTAAGCATTAATGGTTATGCTGCTTGAAAGAGGAAAACTGCAGTCTACCATAATCTTTCTGTGCTATTTAAGCAAGAAGAGGCAGCTGCAAGTTTTAACTGAATGAATTTTGGCATTACTGGTGTTAAAATGAATGAGTTTCTGCAGCTGGAATGGCAACATAAAATCAGTTATCTACATATTCTTCTTGTTTAAGTGATATGTTGGTCCAAATGCATTTCTCAGTAAGAACTCACTGTAATGAACAGGTGAAGGCAAGAGATGTTCATAAAATTAAGACATTAAAAAGCATAAAAAGAGTATTTTCTACAAAATACTGTTTCTGAGGTACTAATATCTCCATTTATTATTTTATTGTATGAATATTATATCTGCTATCTACCTATTAGTATATATGTATATGTGTGTGTGTGTGCGTGTGTGTGTGTGTATTCTTCATAAAGGAGAAACATATGTATTTTATTTAAAGGCTAATGAAAATAATGAATCTGTATAGAATTAGGACTTTCCTAATACATGCTTTAAAAGAAGAAACATCCCAAATCTCTTTCTATTCAAATATATTTTAAAAACCTGGAAGGAAAAAAAAATCCATCTTTGGTGTTGTCTCATTAATTAACACCTGGGGATAATCTGGTTCCTAAGAAAGGACAATTATTCAAAAGTAGGAGAAATAATTACTTCTTGAAAGTTCAGGGAGTGATGGTATAAATATTTGTAGAGAAATTGCCTGTCCACAGTGTTTATGGATGTGGGGCTAGGAAATCTCCTTCATTTTCCACTTTGCTTTTCTGTTCATGACTCAGTCCTTTAATTAGAATGTTTCTGGCGGCATTAGCAATACCGGGAAGCCAGTGACGCGATAAATCATGTGGAGCAGGGAGATAGAAACAAGAGAAAAGATAAATAATTTGGAAAAAAGCATAGCAATCACATATATCCAATAAATTGTTGGAAGGTAGAAAGCTGAGCGTTGAGGGGAAGAAAAGGCCAGCAACATTCATGTCCTTCTCCTTCTGGATTCTAGGGATACTATTATACACCTGGAGAAAAATTTTTAATGGAACAATATTACAGAAGCTTCTATAATGCAATGATCATAATTTTTCATATCCCAAAGTAGTATCATAAAAATCACAAAATTGCATAATTATTTGTGTTGGAAGGGACCTTAAAGATCATATAGTTGTAACGTCTGCTATGGGCAGGGGGACTTTCCACTGGACCAAGTTGCTCAGAGCCACATCCAACCCTGACCTTAAAAACTTCCATGGCTGGAAGCTCCTCTGGACAGCTTCTTTCTCCTCTGGACAGCCTCACTAGTTTTGAGTAAGAGATTTCTTCCAAATATCTGATTTAAATCTCTTGTTCTTCTTGCCCTATCAATACATGTCATACAAAATTGCTCTCACTTTTTTTTTCTTTTTTTTTTTTTTACAAGATCTCTTCAATTACTGTTGGAAGGCTGCAATGAGGTTTCTCTAGAGTCTTCTTTTGCACAGTCTGAAGAACCTCAGCTCTCTCATCTTCCTGGGAAAGGTGATCCAGCCCTCTTGTGTCCTCATGGTCCTCTTGTAGAACCACTCTAGCAGGTCTAAGTCCTTTAGGTGCTAAGGCCACCAGACAAGGATACAGTTCTCCAGGTGGGGAGACTGAAGCAGAGGACCAGAATTAGCTCCCTCAGCCTGCTGACCAGCCTGCTTTTGCACCCAGGACACAGCTGCTTTTCTGGGGTGTGAGTGAGCATAGTTGCCGCATGTCCAGCTTTTCATTCACCAGAACCCCCAGGTCTTACTCCACAGGGCTGCTCTCAGTGAGTTCTCCCAGGCTGTACTCATGTCTGGAATTCTTCTGCCCCAGAAGCAGTGCTTTGTACTTGAAATTGTTGAACTTCATTAGTTTCTCATGGATCCAACTCAAGCTTTTTCAGCATCTTTCTTTCTGTTGTGTCATCTTGTAGCAACTTCATATATTCTACAAACTTGTTGAGGATGCACTTGATCTCATTGTCTGTGTCATTGATAAAGATGTTAAAGAGCACCAAGACAGAGCCCTGAGGGACACCACTCATCACAGCCTCCACCTGGACATAAAGCCACTGATCGCAATGTCTGGCTGTGTCCATCCAATCAATTCCTTATCCACCCAACAGTTCACCCTTCAGATTTGTGTTTCTCCAACAAGGATGTCATGTGGGACTATATTGAACATGTTACAGAATTCTAGGTAGAGGGCATCAGTCAGTCTTCCCTCATCAGCTATTGCAGTCACTCTACCATAAAAGACTGCAGTGTTTAATGTGAAACAACTTAATATCAAGTCAAAATCCTTTCATCTTATGAGATGTGGATACACTGTACATCCAGCAGTAAGATTGCAAATTGTTGTCAAGTAGGACCTATATTTGCATATATTTTCATACTGGTCATGCTCTCTTTAAAATTGGTTGGTTTTGTAATATTTGACAATTCATAGTATTTGTAAAACATGTGACACACTACCTTGAAACATGAATGAAGATGTTATTATAAACAAATATCTTATTTTATTTCCATTTCTACAGCACTTTTGTCAGAGTGAATATCCATTATCTCATATCTCCTGAATCAACTTCATCTTCTCTCACTTCAGCCACCTGCAGACATTCCTAAATTAGGCTCTTGGTTGCCATAGGTTCTTTACTTATGATACTGATGAGAAAGAGAGGCATCCCTGGAAGAAAATACTTTGTTTGTCATCTGAATCCCCCCCCTGGAAATTCCTTTCTCTCCTTGCTGAGTACACAGGGAGCATCCATTACCTATGCTTTTAAGTGGAATGCCTGGAGATTGGTGAAATGAATTGGGACCCCTGAGCCTTTTCTTTCACTGTTACGACACTTTATCTATTTGCTCTACTTGATCAAAAATTCTCTGCAGAAGGGACTGCATCTTCTGTCTTTTCATATCAAATAGCTTGGAAAAATGTTTTAAAAAGACAATACATTTTTAAAAATGCATTTTGAGGTTCTATGAGTTACATACTTCAGAGACACCATTTTAATTTGAACTTCTCAATAAGTCTGTACTTTGAGAAACATATTCTCCATTTAGCTTATAGCCTTAAAACTTTTCAATTACTTTAGTCAGAACAAAACTGGACACTTTTTCATTACACAAACATTTTATTCAATTAGCTGTGGAATATTTGTAATTTTGGTTTATTAGATATGGTGAAGCTGAATTGGAAAAGGATGACAAAGCAAGCTGAATTTTATGTGTGTTTTTACACTCATTACTTGCAATAACTCTTGTAGAAACATTACAATATTTGAGGATCTGAGATCTCATCAATCATTTGCACCTGGTGTCTATTTGACAATGCTTGATTAAAAAAATACCCAAGCCCAAACAAACAAAATTATTATAATATATAGCATTTTAGAAAGAAAATCTATCTCAATTACAGTAATTTCACAATTATAAGCCGCACCTGATTATAAGCCACATGTCCGGGTGTCAGCAATGTTTAGGTTTTCATCAATATAAAAGCCGCACCTGATTATATGCTGCATTTTTGTTCACAGCAAACTTTCACAAAGTTGCCAATTAGTAACAGGATCACAGGATCGTGGGGATTACTGGCAGGTGCTGACCTTGGAAACACTATTTCCAAACGAAAAATGATACAGTCAATAGCTGTGGCAGCGTACCCTGCAATTTTATTAACAAGCGGAAAAGATACGAACAATAGTGTGGTCATTTTACAAGCATTTCCAACGAATCCGCATTGCCTTTAAACAGCCACTCAGCTGGGCAGCCGAGCAGCCACGTGGGCGGACAGGGAGCTGGGCGGGCGGAGAGCCGCGCAGCCGCACAAGACTGAAAACTCAAAAAAAATACAGAGAAATATCATGGGCGCAGATCGGCGGCACCGCCCCGCCACTGGGGCCACGCAGGTTCCAGCTCGGCTGGGGGCTGCTGCGGGCTCTCACTTCTGGGTTGGAAAATTTCTGAACATCGTTCATATATAAGCCGCTCCGGAGTACAAGGCGCACTTCCGGTTACGGACCAAAACTTTAGTCAAAATGGTGCGGCTTATAATCATGAAATTAATGTATATGTATATGTATATGTATATGTATATGTATATGTATATGTATATGTATATGTATATGTATATGTATTTTTACTACTGTTTACATTCATCAGCCTGATTTTGCAGCCTGATTTATCAGGTGGAAGTGCACTGATCCTAACTGTAGGTCCTTACTGGATTTATGGCACAGCGGTGCTTTTCCATCCAAATGCAGAGGTGCAAATCTGCTCTTAACATCCAAGACAGTAATTCAGACAGTAAGCAATATCCTACCCTTCTCAACAAGGTGTTCTTTTTGAACAAAAATCTTTTCAGATGAAATTTGTATGGGAACAGTTTTGTCTTTATTCAAAGATAGGATGTTCACCAGTGTATTTTAAAAAAATGCCATAAAGGGGAAAACGTTCCAACCACTTGCAGTGATGTGCTATATATTTAATTTTTTCTGAAAGTCTGCCATGCATTCCTGTTAGTGCTGTCATCCATAATTAAAATGTGTGATGAGGTTTGAACTCGAAATTCCACCAAAGATGTAATATAAGTCTGAATTCAAAAGGCCCTTTATCGTGGTCAAAAGACATAATCAGTTAGTAGGAAAACTGTTGCTGGAGCAAGCTTGATAATTTTTTAGAGTACGTAATCTCTAAAGGCCAGGTAGAATTTAGGTCTTTAACAATCTTGAAGGAAACTGTTTCTTTCTGATAGCAAATATCTGAGATTTTTGCAATTCAGTTAAAAGAGTTATTATTTGTCTTGATGACATTATTTTAGTCTGCCTTGTTATAAATCCCACAAAGCCCCTGCAGACTGATTTACATTTTTAAGGTTAACTTAAAACCAGATGAGAAACTTTTTTAAAACAACTTCTTAAATTCTGAATTATGTTTGGTAATCTCTTCACAAAGGTTTTAACACATCTTTACTGAATCCAGCATGAATATCTCATATTTTTTTTTTAAATAATAAGGGCTAAGGAGATAGTTGGTTGAAACCTACTATCAAAGGCTTTAATCTGGGCTTTCTGCATCCAAAAAAAAAAAAATAACAAGAGGGAACAGTGAATTCATAACGGGCCTTGGCATATGCACTCTTCTAAAATAAAAACACCTAATTCTACATTACCAAAACACAGAAGACTTGAAACTTGAAATGTTGTTATATTTTTAACAAAAGCTTACGTTCTGAAGAATGCAGCCAGCTCAAACTGAAAAGTTTGTCTACCATCTAAAAAGATGTACATTGAAAGACAATGGCTTTGTGGTTGAGTTTTTACTATGGTAATAATAAATTATTATTAATCTTCATGCAGATTGTATCATATCCTCTACAATTTAGGAAGCCATGAAAATTTCAGAGTGCCCAGCCCAGGTGACTGCAAAATCAGTCTGGAGAATGTAAGAAAGTGTGTGTCAAATTTCAGTTTGTGAAAAATATACATAATATAATTTCTATATCACTTGAAAACAGCAGGAAAATAATATGAATGAGCTGAAGAAAGAAGCAATTGGAAGAAGAATGTTAGAGAGGAAGAAATAGAATCAGTTCACAGTTTCTTGTCTTGGGCTCCCACCCAGAGCTCAATCTGCATCTCAATCTATTTCTTGCACTGCAGCTTGCAAATCAAGCTACCTGCTCCAGGTGTATTCCTCCCAGCGATGAATTTGGGGATATTCACTGAATCTTGGTAGACTATTGTCAGTTCACAAAAAACCTTATTTTAAAAACATAATAATGCATTTTGGAGTCAGGGTGTGGAGGCACTCTCACAATCTTGCATACTAATGCAAAAATATTGCAGTTCAAAGGACATTAAGGTGAAAAAATATTATCAGTTTCATAGACTATTGTTGATAATTCTGATATCTAATTTGTTCTAGATAATATATTTTTTACTGTATAAAAATCTCCAACCAGGTTACAAGGTTTTGATAACCTAGCCTTTTCTTCTTAAAAAATCCCTTATTTTTAAAAGCTTAGGTTAACTGCCATCACCCTTGACAGTAATTGTTATTCTTACAGCACATTTTATTGAGAAGAAGCACATTAATGTTTTAGAAGAATGACTGTAAGTCCCATTTTTTTCCTTTCTTGTACTTGCTCATATTCCTCCAGAGGAAATTTTGTGGAAACTTTGGGTGAGTCCCACAAATAAACTGTGTCAATCCATAGTAGGCAATTAAATGGCATATTTAATCTGTTTTACCTCTGGAGAAGGCCTGTGTTTCACACCCATTAGTTAATTAACTGGCCCATTAGTTGAACTGACACCAATTTAAGGGGTTGAAAAGACAGCTTTCCTTTCACTGGCAAGTACTTTTCAAAGTCAGATTATGGTATACATATAACTAAACAACAATTTTTGCCATGGATTTTTGGGAACGAGCTTTTCCTCTAAGGCAGAGCCTTTGATTTACTAGGGTCAATGTATAAGTTGCTAATCAAACCCCTTAATTTTATTCTGTCTGAGAGTAAGACAGTGAAGGACATAAAGTAATGTACTTTTTAATGTTGAATGCCTACAGGAGACTGGAGAGTATACAAAGGATTGAGCTTCCACCCAACCTCTCTTTGACTTTATAAATAATTGTTCTGCACTCTGAGCTTACCTAATATTTGCAGGAATAAAACAGAAATTTCTTATAATTAAAGTGTCAATATTTTTTGTATTTGTACACAATTTAGTCCTTTTAGAGATGTGTTTGAAAGTAATTTTGTTTCACCAGCTATAATTTACCTCAATCTATCCCTTTAAACATTCTCTTTCAAAGCATATATTTTTCAGCCAGCTACTTTCCCAGAATTCTGGAAAACTGCTATCAACCTTTGGTAACATCTTCCAGGCTATACCAGAAGAAACATATTTCAGACAATAAACCTGTAGTAGATATTTGAGATTTTTAGAATTTACCTTTTTTGATGATGATGTCTATCAGGTCCTTTAGAATAAACTGGCATCTTGACAATCAGTCTAGAGTGTACTCCAAATGACAGGGGAGTAGTTGGTGTCCAGATAAACACGGACAAGGATGGGTAGATACATTTAAAACAATTCTGGGCTTTGCAGCCACTGTTTTTTTGGTGCTTTTTTTTTAATTAGCTTCATCAAAATGATTGTACAGCTTTATAATCGTATCTTAGTATTCCAGTTTCTTAATCTTGTGGCATGAAAGGCTATTTCAGGAAATAAAGCAGAAAGTTATTACATAATTTTTCTATTTCTTTTAGTTAATCAAAGTAAATTCAAAGCTTATAAATGGAATTTGGCTTGGGTTCTGTTACGTGTAGATATGTTTTGAAGTTACTGCTTTTCTAGTTCACAGCATGGTACTGTGATATTGTTCTAGTCATAGTTTTAGTGCTTTTTCTCTGACGTGATTCTATGTAAATATGTACAGTGACTGTATGCAGACATTTGAGAAATCATATATGAAAAAACAAAAAAAGCTGATCAGTATTCAATATTGTCAAGATGAGATCTGATTGCTCACATGGATTCTTTCTGTAGTATGTCACCAGAATACAGTCCTTCAGACTGGATCTGGATTTAGGGAAGTTTTTAAGAAAATTGTGAGCTACACTCAGAGATTATAGAAATACACATATTTCTAGCAAAAATTGTATAAATTTGCACAGTTTTAGAATATTTCTGTGACTCTATTAGGAAGCTAGCAGAAAATAGCACAGAAATCTCTTAGCAAAATAGCCCTCTCACCAACTTACCAGATCATATCTTTGTTTGATTGTCCATTTGTTTAATTAATTTAACCACTCTGCAGAATGGAAAAAAAAAAGCTTACCATCCAAGAAAGGGAGATGATTGTTTTGGGAGTAAATGGTATTGCCTCTAAATACTTCAGGGAATGTGAGCACTCTTGTGTGCCGTAGCACAGAGCTTCATACTGATAAGACTTGAAGTATGACAAGAGATTGCAATTTCTGTCTAACACCACATTCTCAAAGACTGTGCAACACATTTGAGTGAGAAATAATTTGGTCTTTATGCTATTTCTATCCTGAAGGTCTCTTCAAAAGAGACAAATTGTGATAAATGATATGTGGTAGAGTTCTCTTGTGACTGATGATGAAAAAAATCAAGCTATTTCACTTAGGTGCTCACTGTGGAATTGAACTAAGCTTACCAGAAATAAGACAAACATTTTACAAGTAGTCATCCAGCCCTGCTGCTTAGTCTGAAAGTTGTTTTAGAGTTCTAGCCACCCCCACTACTCAATAGGTTCTACTTTTTCCTTTCAGGGGAATGGTAATTAGCACAAGTACAGTTATTGTAAGGTAATTATATGTTCTAAAACTAATGTACTTATGTGAACCAGAGGGTAGCTTACCATGTGAGCATTTGATAAGCAAACAGGTGCTTAAAAGATTTAATGGGTTTGTAGCCATCTGTAGTGATTAATGATGTTTAAGAACCTCACTGCAACTCATAATATCATCATAAATGAACACTGGGGCTTTTCAGTTCAAAAAAAGAAATGTAAATGATTCTCAGATTTTTCTGCTCAAATCCCTTTTTCTTAGTTACAGTCTTGTATTCCAAAGGGCAATGAATAATTGAGCTTTCTCAGAAGCAATAAAGAAAAAAAGGAAAACTTCTCCCTCTAACTTCTCTCCATCCCCACCTTTTACCACAAGGTAGAATGAAGTATCTTTTTCTACATACAGAACAAAAAATTAGAGCAGATTTTTCTTCTTTATAAAAAATTTCTGCCTCTCATTTCTCTTACTAATCAGAAGCCCAGACTGAGCCATTTCTGTTCCCTACACCCTGTAGAAATGCTGCTCCTTTTGATATCAATAACCAAATTCATGCTGTGGCCAGATACTTCTCTCCTGGAGATGGAGAGCCAAGTGTGAATAGAAGAAACTGCCCCTGCCTGTGACTGAGAAGTGGTTATGAATGAATAGCATTAAGCTATGCATCATACTATATAGGCAAATTACCCTATATTTTCAAAGTGATGTCCCAAGATTTCATAGAATCAGTCTCACAAGGTATGCAATTTTTTCCCCATAAATTGGCATCCAACCAGCAATCGAGATGTATAATTTTAACTCAGACTTTCCCACATATTTGAGCCACCTTTAACTAACCCAGTTTAAGTACTCTTGGAATAGGGCAGTACAGCTTCCAGACATGCTGCTGTGACTTATGTGGCCTAAAGCCAGTGACTCTGAAGTGTCACCTGCTATATCAGATAACTGATAGCCAGATAGCTAACAGTAGCCAGACAGTCCTGTAGTACAGCAGAGACATTAAGAGTAGAAGGCTGTAAGCTTTGTACACTCAAAATATTAAGGCCTGGCAAGTTTGCTGTGCCTGAATGTTTCTTGACCTACTTGCATCTTTGTTTCACTTCATTTACTTATGATGGCTGTTCATCTTGTCAAACTTGTGGCAGTTGTACTTTTTGTTAGGTTATGTGTTAAAGCTCATCTACACACCCAAAAAAGAACAGAGGTACAGTGGCAGATGGGGGAGTCTATCCTGGCTGTTTCCAATTTGCTCCTAGCTCCATCACCAGGGATCCTTTAGCCCATCAAAAGGTCATTTCTCTAAAAGCACAATGGCAGAGGGCCAAGAAAAAAGGGCCTCCCAAATTAAGGACTCAGCCAAAGACTCCACATGCAAGTGTATGGGTCTGTGGTTTCAACCGGAGTGAATGCAGGTGTGCAAGTAAGTGTGGGATCACTAGTGAGATCACAAGCTGAACAAGCAGGGAATGGCTTGGGATGGAGGGGTGGTGAGGATGGGTGACTGAGGGCCAGCTCTGTCAGTGAGAGAGCATCTGAGAGAGGCTGTCTATGGGACATGGGAACCCTGGACATTTCTCTGTGTGTGTTTGTGTGTGTACGATGGTCTGCATCAGCAACTGCAATAGGATTATGGTAGCATTTGGGGTTCATGTGTCCAGGTGTTAGCAGCTGGTAATACTGAGATCTAGGGACAGCAACAGGTCAGGCTGGGTGTAACAGGCCAGCTAGCTGCTTGAGAGACTCACACTGTACATACACAGAGACATATGATATATCCTCCTACTGTCCTATCTCCATCCTGCTCACCAGAGACAATGGTTAAAACCACTGCTGCTGTGTTTGTGTCAGTGCTCCAAGTGTCTCCCTGCTATTTGAGTGGCCAGATAAAGGCATGCATGGTGTGTATCTGTGCTCAGTGTGCATGTGCCTAGTGGGAATGCATTTTCAGGCTAATTATTTTTTAGACCTGGGGGCATGGAGCTGCATCAGCCTTTCCTTTCTCAGGTTGTTGGATCCAGTATGACATCTTCCTCTAATTTCTGTTCATCTTTGTGTGGTTCAACCATAGTTTTATATCAATAACAGTAATAAGCAATTATTTTGTGTAACATAGAAATGGTATACAAGATCAGGAGTCTGCGAAGATATAGCATGAAGCAATGTGGGACTGTGATGGTGAGAGAGGAAGAACAGCCTTGGCACTGGGGACCCCACAGCTCTAAGCAACTGGCCAACACTTAGTTATGGAGAAGCAAACATGGAGCTGGACAAAACTGGTTTTAGGGATAAGAAGGAGAACAAAGAAGTGATATCAAATATACAGAAAAGGCAACATATGTAAGTTTGGGGGTAATGTGCTATGGAAACCGATGAGTAAAGAGAAAGACAAAAACATTTAATTAAACATATCAAATTGACTCAGGGTGACCATTGAAGGAGGAAGAAACCATTAACATTTCATTACTCCTGGCAAAGAAGCCCAGATGCTACTGGCTTTCCATAACACTTCACAACCCTCAACCCCAGTAGAATTAACCCACCAATATGACTTAGAGCAGAAGAAGGGTGAGCATAACACCAGGAATAGGAATAAAGACTGTGTAAAACAATTTTAACTTCATTTTTATTCTTTCTTCAACAACTAAATCTAGACTAATAATGGCTAAATTCTTAAGATTTCCGTAGTACAAACAATAAATTAATGGCTATATATATATATATATATATATGTGCTTCCTCTGTACAATGTACAAGATTTTGAGCATTACACTATATATGCTGAAAGGTAGCTGACCCTTAGAAATGGCTATCACTATCAGTCTGGCAGAGTGTGTGGGCACACAAGAAGGATGTATTCTGGAACACTGGAAGAACTAGGTGAAGAGAAGGGCAAAGAAAAGGAGAGTGGTATTGCAGTGAAGTACTCATGGAGACAAAAAGGAAAGAAGAAAATGCTATGGATAGAGGGAAATTTTGCAGGAACAAAATCTGAAAGAAACCTATTAGTTCAGGGACCTTTGTCTAAAAGTTCTAAACAGGAATTTATTAAAAAAGCATTGTATCATTCTATGAATGCTAGTGACAGTATTCTGTTAAGTACTCTCTGACTTCTGCCAAGCTATGAAAGCTGTTCTAAAATCAATTGGATCAATAATATACCCTCTAAAAATAAAATCTCCTCCTGTTCTTCCCTTTTCAGCAGTGAATCGGAATGCTGCTTTATATAGATAAAACTTATATACAGTAATGCCACTTATATGGGTTTGGATGGACAATACCAACCTCAGCACAGAAACCATTCCTGATCTATTTTGGAATTTGGAATTTGATACCTTGCAATTCTAAAGTTTTTAGACACAGAATAGAAAATATTCTTTACTTTTTGTAAAACTGCTTACCATCTTCAACTAGGCTCACCAGGAACCATTTAACTGAAAATAAATTAATTGAGATCTAAACACTTGTCCAAAGGTTGCTACTACTCTTAACCAAGGTAGCTACTCATTTGAGCATGGTTTTTTTTAAAGGCCAGAGAAATGTGGCAGCACTTACTCACAATTGCTCCTAATTCATGAGCAGTGTTAATCAGCATATTCTTCAATCTGCTACTGTTCGCAGCTATGAGCCCCAAATTGCTTGGTACACACAGCTGCCATGTGCACTCAAAACAAGCACAGGATCCTTTTCTTGGCCTAACTGTTGTCACACCCAAATGAATTAATGTTATCTAATCTATTGCTCATTACCTCCCAGTTCTTGAACACTACTGATGTAGTCATGTTATCTATCTGATCACAGCTGACCTTTTTAATAAAAATGGAGCTCCCCAGTCAACTTCACATCATCTCTTATTGACCCTTCTTATTTGATATATATCGGAACATCCTCTCTGTTTCACTGTTACTAATAGTTTAAATATAGAGATCTTTCTTCCTATAAACCTTTATACACTTCTCTTGCTGGACTTTATTTGATGCTCTGCCTGGTTGCCACACTTCCTACCTTTTATTCCTAGTCATTCATCATGTGTTATGGAAACACATACTCTTTCTAAAAGGTGTGTGTGCATAAATATATATAGATACATACATACATACATATATATATACACATATATATATAAAATATATATATATACATTAGAATATGATCTGATTAACATTGCCAATTTCTAGATATACCGGTTTTGTTTTGGATCTGTGACCAGGCAGTGCTGATAACATGGGGCGTTTAAGCTGTTGCTGAGCAGTGCTTGAACAGTGATAAAGCCTTTTCTCTGTCTCACACTACCCTGCCAGCACTTACAGTGGGGATGTAGAAGGGGTTGAGAGGGGACACAGAGAAAAACTGTTCAAAAAAAAGAAATCTAAAGAGGATTTTCATCTAGATTTGCATGTGGACTAAGTTAGCTTCTCTGAATTTCTCTCCTGGTGTTGCCACAGGAAAAGCTATGAGATAAAAGAAGGTTTTTCAGTCTAGTAAAACAAATTATAACAGAACCCAGTGTCTGGAAATTGAAGTCACAAAAAAATTGCATATTTTAAAGTTGACAAATTAATTACTGAAAAAGTTTTCAAAAGATCACTTGGCACTATATTGCTTAAAATATGAACATCAAGACTAATTTTTTCCTTAGGAGATTTATTCTCACTTGAAGTGAAATCATTAAATGACATTTGTGTAGAAAGTCAGTCTAGGTAATCAAAATTTCTTTTTTTGGTTTTAAAAGCCTGCCAAGTTCATTTCAGTCTGTTTAAGAGCTGGCTATCACATATCCTGAGCTGGAAAAAATCGAGGACCTAGGTGCATACCATTAAAAATATTTCAGACTTCTACAATAACTAGTTAGTTTTATGAATCCCAAAAAATTTGACAAACAGTACTCAAAAAGAAGCTACTTTCCAAATGCTTCCAGGTCTAAAAAGACATAATATAGAACTATAGTACTGATATTTTAAATAAATAAATAAATAAAAAATCAAGAAATAAATGCATTTAAAGAATCAGCAGGAGAAGAATATTTTCTGACAGTTTCATAACTGCTGACTGATATTTAAATGTTGAGAATGTTAGGCCCAGATGGGCATGCTGTGAACTATTAATAATGTTAAATGCTAATATTCATAAAGCAACAGATTTCACTCTTTATGGATTGAAATACGTGGAACTGTTACTGGCCTATTATATTTGCTTTCGTCAGTAAACCTTAAATAGGTTTAGACTTTAGCAGTTAATTGTTTATCAGCTGAGAATTTTCCCCACTTGTTCTTCCTTTATTATGCAGTAAAGTCACAAGAACCTGAGAATTAAGATTAGTGATCTGTGTGGGCTTGAGTTTCAAGATGTGAATATTGTGTCATTGCTCACCCATACCAAAGGAATGGAACAATCTGTTCCTGCATTTTCATGACACAGAGCAAACATAACCCACATGCAGGCCAAACCTCAGCATATTTGGTATGGATGCTGCTGCTGCTTCAAAAGACATAATTACCTCAAAATATGTGTGAAATACTGTGAAGTATCTATTACTGTACACAGTTGAGTAAACCACCAAAAGTAGTGCAAGTCACTGTCACATTTTTAAATGGTGAGTGAGCACTGTTAATGTACTCACACTGCCTCCTTTAAAGGAAGCAAACCGCAACAGTAAAAATGAATCAGAAAAGGCTAGCAAACAATTTTCTCGGAAAAGGAAGGTAGGGTGAACCAAAAATGTCTTTACCTGTATATTGCGCAAAACATAATTTTACTTATTGTGTTAACTGCACACACAGCTCAGTGGTCACTAATCAAATTATTAAAGCAAATTTAAAAAAAAAAAAATCACTTTGCAGGGCAGGAGGTAAGATTTGAAGGGCACTAATTTTCATTGCAATGGATCGCCTGAATACATCCAGTCTTAGCAGAAAAAAAATAAACTCTTTTCATTGTAATGATTTATGTGAGGCATGTCCAATTAGGTTTGTATCTCCATTTTCTCCTGTGGTCTCAGTTCCCAAAAAAGCTGCCTGTTCAATGATTCACAGAACCATAGTGCATCATAAAAAATGCAGTCTGGTCAGAAAGCTTAATCCAGTTGATTGTGAAGACCAACAAAACCAAAATTAGACTACATTACACTACCATATTTCAGCTGGAAGGGATCAACAGCCATCATCTTGTTCAACTGCCCGACCAAGTCAGGGCTGACCAAACGTTAATTCATGGTGTTAAGGGCATTGACCAAATGCCTCTTAAGTGCTGGCAGAGTTAAGCTATAAACCACCTTTCTAGGTATCCTGTGTTAGACCACCATGCTTCCTATTGTTCAGTCCAAAACTACTCTGATGCAGCTTTGAACCATTGCTGTCACTGGATCCCAAGGAGAAGAGCACAGCATCTCCCTCTTCACCTCCCCTCTTCAGGAAACTACAGAGCACTGAGGTCACCCCTCAGCATCCTTCTCTCCAAACTAGACAAACCCAGGGTGCCCAGATGCTCCTTAGGCGATATTCCATCCAGTTCTTTTAGACTTCCAATGCCCGCTCTACTTACAAATTCAACTGATATCATCTCTCTACATGTTCTCAAAGATATTGAGATATAGCTGCTTCCACTTTCCTAAGTAAATTTTGTATCTAGTAGTAACTGCTGTATAATTAAGGTCTTGAAGGAGCCATTCATGAAGAAGATTTTGCAATATGCAAAGGAAGCAAACTTATTACTTACATGGAGAAATGTGTTTCTTCTCCTCTCACATTTGGTAGAAACACACAGTTCATATTCCATATCTCTATATTAAGATTTTTCCATTGTCTTTTTTAGATCATTTCCCCAGCATGCAGAAGGTTGCTTACATGGAGCGCTGTGTTCAATCGGGAAGTGCATTTTCTCAGGTTATCTTTGCACATGTTGGTGTGCATAATGATAATATCAATTATTAGAAAGAAAAGCTATAGTATTGTGTTATAATTGGCCAGTTTAATATTTTAGAATTTAAAATATTTTATGTATCTTTATGGACTTCATATTGCTAGTAGGCTCAATTAAGATGGTAAAATACAGTAGACCTCCTGCAAGAATTAGACATTAGGGTTGGTAGTTAATCCCCACTGCTGAAACAATGTTTTCTTTTAGGGGTTTCTATGCATCAGGCTTGATATGCCAGCAGGAAGAAAAAAAATCAGATAATTCTATATGAAAAGCTAGACGTGGAAGAGGAACACAGTTTAATACAAAGGACAAAAGGCTCTGGAAAAGACAGTCCTGAAAATTGAAATACACTAGGATATTCAAGGGGAGGAAGTGTGACTATGTTGGAGGTTCATTCTGACCCAGACACACAAGCAGTTTTTTGTGTTAGGCTTATGGAATCACAGAATATGATCTTGTGATAATTTCAACCAGAAGGTGTCTGTAGATATTCCTAATCCAGTTTCCTGCTCAAAACAAGGTGGTCTCTGTAGTCAGACCAGGTTGCTCAGGATTTTATACTGCTGGGTCCTGAAAACCTCCAGGGATGGACAGAAACTGCACAACTTCTCTGGTTAACGTGCTTGCAACCAAGATTCCACCCTGTGCTTCTGCAGAAAAAGTTTGTCTTACACTCAACTTATATCAACTTTATTTTAACTTACGCCCCTTGCCTCTTATGGACCTTCCACGCACCACTGTGCAGACCCTAGCTCTGTCTTTTCCATAACCTCCTCACAGGACCTGGGAGGAGCATCTGTTCAGTTTATCCCTTTTTCTGTTTCTCCAGTTTAGCCTGGAGAAGACATTTCTTCTCTAGACTAAACAGGACAGGCTCCCAGCTTCAACCTACTGTGGTGGTCCTTTGATGAACTTGCTGCAGCTTGTAAATTCCTGTATTGTATTGCAGGGCCAAAACTGGACACTATTCCAGCTGCAGTCTAATAAATAGCGAATGGAGGAGGAAAACCTCTCCCCTTGAACTACTAGCTCTGTCTGTGTTAATACAGCCTAGAAGGCTGTTGGATTCATTTTCTGCCAGGACATACTGCTGGTTCATTTTCAATCAACTGTCTGACAAGACTCCAGGGCCTTATTTCACAGAGCTGCTCACCAGCTAATCTGTCCCCAGCCTCTGCCACTGCAGGGTTTCTTCTGTTTAATGTGCAGGTTTGTACATTTGGGCCATGTTTAATTCCACAAACTTCCTGTCAAACCATTCGTATAGCTCTGCTGTCAAGCCCATGGACTAGTCTCCTCAATTTGACAGCATCTCCAAAGTGGATGAAGCCACACTCCACTGCCTGTTCCTGACCACTGTCAAAGATACTAAGCAGAACAGTTCTTAAGTTAGACCTCCTTGGGATTCTTATTTGTTATCTGTCTCCAATACAACCACAACCCACTAACCTCTGCCTTTTGAACCTGATTGTTCTACTAGAGTTTTACTCATTGGTTGTTCACTCACCAAGCCTTTAGTGTCCTAAATCACATGCTAGAACATGGGAGAAGGCAATGTTGAATGTCTTGCTGAAGTTTATAGAAGTGACATGCCTCATTCTTCCTTCATGGATCAATTTATCACAGAGGTAAGCAGGTTGGTGAGGTATGATTTATGTTTAACAACCCAGCCACTTTCTTTTTCTCCTTCATATGCCTAGAAATGTGATATATAAGGAATTTATGAGGCAATGGCCAGTAGTTCATTAGATTTTGTCTTTTGATCCTTTTTGAAGATGAGTGCTTTTCCTCATTCAGCAGGAGTCTCCCCACTCTCTGTTACTCTCTGGGAAGGCATCACAAAGCTGTTGTGCAAGGATATTGGTCAGTTTTCTTAGCATCCTGGGGTGCACCCTGACCTAAGGATGTGTATAGATGGAGGTTTTCCAGATAACACCAGTTTTGATTCTCATCCACTACTAATTTTTCTTCTCCTTCTTCAAACTTTGTTAATCACAGGAATCTGGGAGACCCTGTTGATGACAAGTGATAAAAAACAAAAAGAGTAACTCAGTCTTGTTTGTATCCCTTGCCTCTACATCACCTTCCCCCTTCACATTTTCCTTTTCAGTGTTTTGCTGATGATTTAACCACAGAATATTTTCTTGTTGCTTTTTATGTTCCTTGCTGGCATCACATCTCTGTGAATTTTGGCTTTCCTAGCATTATTCCTAAACACCTAGGTAATGGTTCTAAATAATTTCTCTGTAATCTGTACTACTTCCACTTTCCTTTTTTGCATTGAGACAGTGTCCTTGCACAGGATCCCATCAAGATGTTTCCTGAACATGCTTAAGGATACTTGTCTGAAGTCCAAGGTTAGTATTCTTGCTCTTCTCTTTTGTCAGTCCTCTTAGTATTCTGAGCTCTGCTGCTCCCAGGTCACTACAGCCAAGTCTGCAGTTGATTACCATCTCCCCAGCCATTTGTTCCTTGCTTGTGAATAGCAGAACCAGATGTGTGTCACACAGGGGTGGTCCTCTCTGCACTTCTCTCCTTCAGAAATCTGCTTCAGTGCTTGCAGCACACATTGTCATTCTGCAAGGAAAAGACAGATCAAATATTCCGTAAGAGCCAGGGTCTGTGATACAGAGACACACAGGAATCATTCTCCTTTTATGCCCTTTCTAAAATACTATTGATTTGAATAAATTGAATGAGAGGAGTCTGACCACAAAATAACCTTGTCACTGCTGCTGAGAGAGCAGATGCTGAACTTCAGTGATGCCCTGTGGTGAAAAAGGCAGATTCTCAATGTGAAGTCCAGGGACTGTAATCCTGACAAATGCAGGCTTGGAAAATAGGTCTGTCAACCATTTCAGCACGTGTGAGTGACTAGGAGTGCAAACAGAAGACTGTAGGCTGCACTGGGAATGTGAGCAGTTCAGAGAAACAGAGCACAAGAGTCCTGGCAGAGCTGAATCTGGTGGCTAGCATTCTTGGAGTCATAAAATACCAGGTTGGAAGGGCACCCCAAGTGTCATCTGGTCTAACCTTTCTTGGCAAAATCCCAGTCTAGAGAGGATGACCCAGCACCCTGTTCAGCTAAATCTTCAGTGTCCAACACTAGGAAATCCACTGCTTCCCTGGGGAGATAATTCCAATATCCATTTGTTCTCGTTGTGAAAAACTTTCCTATTGTGTTTGACCAGAATTTTCCCAGGAGTAAACTGTACCCCTTACCCCTCATGTTTTAGCTGCTGTTTACATAAAGGAACATGGTCATATATTCTTCCCTAAGCCCTTTATTCTCAGAGCTGAATAAACCTAGATCTGTCAGCCTTTCTCCTTGCATTGTCAGGTTTTTTTTTTGATGGTGGGACTAAAACTGAGGACAGTATGCCAGGACTGGCCTGGAAAGCACTGAGTAGAATTGGATAATTACTTCTTTATATATTTGTTACTTCTTCTGGTGATGCCCTCATTAATGCAGCTCAACATCCTGTTAGTTGCTGCACCACAAAGGTCATTCATATGGAATCTTCATGGATTTCTGAAAGATTTAATTTCAAGTTATTAAAAAAACCCCAAACTACAAAACAAACAAAACCCAAACCAAAAACCAAAACAAACAACAACCCTCCAAACCATCTATACTCTTGGAGCACACTTACAGTTTCTATTATATGTTTCTGTTAAAATTGGATCCAATTTTTTTTTTTTTTAATCAGATCAACCAATTTTTAAAAGAAGAATTTTTAGGACTCACGTCTGTTTCTGATTTAATCACTCTTCCAGTACATTCTGACAAGCAGCTGAATGAGGTTATTCCAGGACTTGTAGGATTTCTGTCCATTCTTCTGAAAGAGCCAGGCACCTTTATGAGATGCTCTCTACATAACTCATAGAAGACCAGAATTTGCCCTGTCATACAAAGACAGCAACACCACATCTCATATGGAAGGAAGAACAGGCTTCAGGTAGATGCAGAATTCCAGATAAAACATAAATCTTTCCCCTTTCTTGTTCATCCTAGTATTTCTGCAGAAAGAGGGGGGAAAGTAACAAAGAAAGAATGCAGATGGTGGAGAAATCAATAAACTATGCTAAGATTCAAACTTCCCAATTAATAACCTACCCTGCTTTATTTTACGTGTCTAATGAACTAGCATTACTTTGGCATCCAAAATCTTTCAAATCTTACATTAGCTATTACCTTTTATGGTTAGCTTCCTATAAATCCATCAGTTATTAATGAGTAGGAATACATCACAAAAAGAATACACTGTCAACAAGCTTGGTTTTTGTGGATTTTTTTATGGGGTCTACAGAGTAAAATGTTTAGGGCTGAACCACATTATTTATTTTATTTTGTGAAGAGAAAAACAAAGAAATATTATAGGCCTATAGCAAAAACCTAATAGACTCTTAAATTGCTGTTAGCATTTTCAGAATGAAGCTTAAAACTCTCTTAATTTTCTTCCAGCTGAAGAACAAAGTAAAGGAAATTGAATTATTCCAGCTAAATTCAAAAAACAGTTACATTTTACAAAATTTCTGGCAGGTTTTCATTATCTGCTCATATGTGTATGGTTGCTTTATGTCACAGATTAATTTTCTTGGTTTTGTCTCACCAAACGACAGAGTAAAGCAAGTTTTTAGCATTTTTCAACCAAGTAATAATATCCAGAAATATTTCTCTCAGTCTTCCTAAAATAAATATTTAGAATCTTTGAATACAAGCAAAGTCATTTATTTGGTTTCACTAATATTGCAGGAGGCCAGCAGAGGTAAAATAACAATATGGCTCATTCTTTTCAGCAATCTGCTTTGTTCAAAGTCAAAACATTTTAAAGACACTATTTTAGTCTTGATATAACTATTGCCTAGCTATTTCTGTTAAAAGATGCACGAACTAAGACCCCAAATGGTTTTGTGAGCTGTCTGAATCAAGCTATGAGTTAGAGAGAATTGGTTATAAACTTAAGGTTTTTTGTGGGAATTAAAATTTCTGGAATTAAAATATATACCGTAGTGCTTTAATGGCAGTCAGAAATGCAGTGTATGAATGGAGTTGAGGATGATTCAAGCTTTGATTCTGTCTTTTCAGTGACTGGGGAGGCAGCATTTGGGGCAGCTCCCCAGCTGATTTGCTGCACATTCCCCTCTGTCAGTGAATCCCAGACCCAGATACACACTCTCAGATCCATCACTCAGCAAACTGGGACACATTAGTGGTTATCATCTCACTTTGCTGTGTGGAAATACTTGGGAAGTTTACCAAAAGTAGAGTGCTAGAGAAAGCACTAGAAAGAAAGCTAGAGAAAGATAATGTACAACAGGATATCGAAAGGTAAGAGAAATGTAAAATACCCTTTAAGTGCTCTATTGCTGTTGATTAGGGTTTTATGCACAAATCAAAACTAGATGGAAAAAGAAATGTGAGAAAGCAGAATGCAGAAATCAAATGACTAATTAATTTTTTCTCACTTTTGGCAGCTGAAAGATCTTTTAATTCAAGTGCGTTTCCTTGCAAATTGCATTTTTCCTGATTTTTTCCTGACTATTTTTTCTCTTATTATACAGTGCAGTGAATAGTAAATACTAAGATGGAATTAATTTTGATATATAAAAAAAAAGAAGACAAAGAAAAAGAAAAAGAAAGAACAAAAGAACAAAAAGAAGAAAAACATGCAGCTCCTCCAAAAATGTTTCACAATTGTTTCCAAAGTTGCTTCCAATTTTATGAATTCAAAATTCAGTCTAATCCATGAGATGACCATGGAAGATTACTGTGTATCAATTTGTCAACACATCCCTTTTTTGTGGCATTGTCTAGCAAGATGCAAGCTTTTTTTTTTTTTCCTTTATCACTATCTGTTTCTTCCCCAGCAGTACCAGTTCACACAAGAATGACAGTAGGAACACAGCTGTCAGACTAATTTGGTTTGTCTAATTTTGACAGCGAGAAACCCAGAGTATTTGCTATTTCATGAACAGTACAAACATTCCAGCTATTTTTAACTTATGTCATCATGATAAAAAATGAAACTTGCATGAAGCACAGCATGAGCCAAGCTGCTTTGGATCCATTTCAAAAATTGCACCCCTTGGGGTTTCTGTTCACATCTCAGCCAACTGGGTAGAGCTTGAAGGCACAGGGACAGAAACAGCTGCCTACAAAATAACTGATCATATTCACCTCATATGCTCAAAGCTAGAATCATCTAAAGGTCTTGTCTACAGTAACCTATGGCTATCTGAGTTTTCTGTTTTCTGACAAGCTATTTTAAGCAATGAAGACAACTTAAGAGACTTAGTTCTGTGCTTCATGAAAGCCCAGAAAAAAACATCCTTGTGCCATTGAACAGTCTAACAGTTTATACTCATTTTCATATAGTGTTGTCCTGTGTGATTATTCTATAACACATGCCTAAAAAAATATTGTCTATTTTCTGTTTCTTAAAATAACTGCAATGTCAGGGGAAAAAACTTACAAAAAAGTTCCAGAACACAAAACGAAACATATATCAGTCAGGACAAATAGACATAAATCATTGTTTCCTAAAATACTTTCTGAAATAATTTAATTGGTGGCATATTTCTAGTATATAATGAAGCAGAAAACTCAGGCAGTTTTAAATCTAAGGATATGTGACCTCATCTCAGCCTAACATCATGGGTAGAGAGAGCAGGATCAAGTTGAACAAGCTTTCGGCTTTATTGTAGAATCACTACCTTTAGTTTACTAGATAATTTAGAGACTTTCTTGCTTCATTAATTTTATGACCAATCTTATTTGCAAGCTACAGTTAGTACTTTAATATACACATATATCTATCTATCTATCTATAGATAGATAGATAGATATAGCCTAATTCAAAATATCCTTGCCAATATCTCAAAATATAATGCTCTTCCTGTGAGTACTGACTGATACAGTGCTGTAACCAGTCCTACAGGCACAATAACACTGCTGGAAACATTAATGGAGGAATCATGGAATGCCTTTTGTCCCCTCAGGCTTACATAGATATTGTAAGAAATATATCATTGTTGACTTACAGGACAACTGCGATGCTTCCAACATCCTCTCAAATCTTCCCAGAAAGTGTCAGAGAAGCAGCACTTTAAGAGAGTGATTTGGCAATACAGTAATTTGTCTAACAGAGAATGTATGTTTAATGATGTTTCACTATTTTTGACAATGACTTTTCATGTTCAATTATTTTAAATATGTTATGTATGTGTTAAAAGATAATTCCCAAATCTAAAACAAGACATCTTTAAAATGAATTTGATTACACTAAAACAATTCAACACAAATAGTGAATGATAAAAGTGAAATTTAAGGATAAGCTGAAATGCTCTGAAGATATTTTAATAATAGAAGGGAAAAGCCTGTGTGTCTCTCCTTTTCTCTGAAATGCCTAGACAGGGGGCCAAAACTGGACACATGGAACCATGTTCATTGCACAAGGAATTGCTCCTACTGTAGTACCTGTGTTAACTCAGCCAATGTCTAGTGAAAGTTCAAGTTCATTGAAGTAATTGAGGGAATTCACCTCATGTTGCTTCACTGTGGCTGATTTTACCACCTCTGAGCTCAGCTGTGAATCATGGCTGCAGTGTGAGAGTAGTTCTGAGCTGTGGAGAAGGATGAGCAGCTCTGTGTGGCATTCAACTTTTGCTGAGCTGAGAAAACCTCCAGGGTGTCCCTGCACTATTCTAAGCATTTATCTGTAAAAGACCTGGATAGGATCACGAGTGAAAAGTGGGAATCCACACAATCATTTGCATGATGGCTGAGAATGGCTGTCTTGAAAGAGACAGCTGAAGGTGAAACATGGAGGATGCAGTCAAAAAAACATGAGGTTTTATGGTAGGTTGGTTGACATATGGTAAGTTGACATATTTACTGTAAATGAAATGAAAATTAAAGATATACTAGAAAAAAAATGTTATAAAGTCTTATAAACAGATGCTTTTTATTCTGCACAGGTTGAAATGTTAACCACAACAGAAGCAGAGAAACTACAGAATTACATTGCTGAGATGATCCTTTCTGTGTTGAATGAAAACCATTTAGTTGAAAGATTAACTTGGTGTTATAAATGCATTTTTGATGCACTAACACTGACTCTATATTCTGTCTTTGAGGAAAATACAGTAATGTACTAAACTTTATAGTGTGTGATATGAATAAATAGTGTGTGAAGTGGTTTTCATTTGGGGAATTAAGTTAATTCTTTTCACTAAATTTGATTAAATCAAATACATGGATTCAATATGGTTTAGCCAATGAAGCTTAGATTCACATCTGTAACTAATTCGGGCTGCAATCCTTGAATGTCATATACACAAAAGTTGTAACTGATGATGACTGAGACTTGACAGGAATTAAACAAAAGCACTAAGTGCCTTTCTACCATGAATATATTTTGCATTTCTTCTTTACTATCTTCCTGTAATTATTTAAAGCTAGAAGGGAAGAGCTTCCTTTTCTATTAGACCTGGAGACTTTTTATTTTTTTCGTGCTAGAATGGCTCATAGTACAGACTGAAGGCAGTTCCAGGATTATTGCGTAATCTCACATTTAGGGCATATTGACAGTTATTTTTCCTAAGGCTTTAAAATAATCTTGCTGTTAGTCTGGCTAAAAGAATACAAGAGTGAGAAATGTTTTTACACATGCTATAGAACATACTAAATTCTTTATGTCGCTCATACACCCTTGGGAGTCTAATTATGACATTTACAGCTCTTTGCACTTTTGTGAAAACTAAGCCCAGATAATAACTGTGCTGCCTTTCATTACTGTATTTAATGACTATTGTTACTATGTAGACTTCTGAAATCTGTGTGGGTCAAAATTTATTTTTGTTGGACAAGTTTAGTAGTCATGCTATAAAATTTATGTTAAGCCATTCAGGAGGAAGTAAAAAAGCTTGATCTTATTTTCCTAAATATTTAAGTGATGATAAAGAAGAAGGAGTAAACATTGCATCAATTACATTTGAAAAAAAATAAGAGTAGTTGTGAACATGGGTGAAGCTTAAAATTACTTAAAGAGATGCACTATGAATAATTTAATGAGTTGAAATCAGGAAACAATATTTAAACCGGGAATTTCAATTAGTCTTTGGCTCTGAAATCTCTTCAATTTGAGAGAGATATTGATTCAAGTAATTTTGCTGTAAAAGTTTACATTAATGCCAGTGTACCTATCCATTATTTTTGGCTACAAAAACTACTAGTGTCCTGGATAGAATATTCATAAAAAAAACCAAAACTCTGAAAAATATTAGCCTGTATCTAAGAACTAGGCTCTGTGTATGAAGTTTCTGAGACACTACAAAGCTATGCCAACTTTCCTTTCATAACAGACCCTAAAACTTCCCAACACACCTTGATGTCCTGTTCTGTAGGAGTGCCCGTGAGCACTTGGACTGGAAGCACATAAAGTGAATGCTGAATTCAACTAAACCAGTAAAATTGGCCAGGTGGCAGCTCAGTACACCAGTGATATAGTTTATTCACTATAAACAGTAAATGAGCCCTCCTCAGATATGCCAGATCCTCTGAGCTCTAGAGGATGATCTTTGGTTACCATGAGGGTCATAGTGGCCACACAAGTAGATCAGTCCCAATAAAGATCCCTGAGACCCAGACCAACTGGTGCAGAGTCACAGAACCATATGACAGATTTAGCTCAATCAAGAGCACAATACATGCCATAATGTGCAATTACCATCTCAATATGTTCTCTGTTCCAAATGCTGAAAAATAAATTCCCTGGAATGATCTATCTTCAGGATAATGTCCAGACTCTCATACAGAGAGCTAGCTCAAACCCTAGCAAAAACAATGCAAATCAGGAAAAAATACAAACAGCAAAATAATTCTACAAAGTGGACAAAAGGAGATCCAGTACATCTAATTTTGCAACGTATGGTAACGTAGACATGTGCTCTGTATGTTATTTGGCTCAATAAAGTGATCACAGGACTCTCCTCTGAGCAGACGTTAAGTATATCTAGATACAGATGGGATTGTACATGAACAATGACATAGGAACAACAGGGACTGTTTCATAGTCCAGACTCTGCTGCTGCCCTGAGTAACGCATCCTATCTTTATCAAAAATCTAAGTATTGATGACAGTGTACCTCTTCCAAAACTTATAGAAAATTATCAGTTTGAAAATTCAAATTATTATTTGGTTTCCTCTCTAAGCTTCAGGGAACACACATTCAGCTATTCTTTATTTTGCTTAAAAATATCGTATAGCCATGGTGATAAAATATGTATGCCCAGTGACAATTCAAATGATATTTAGCTTGTGAGAATTGTCACCAAACTCTGCTGCAGAGGAATGATGTATTTTCTGCTCACATGTATTTTGGTCAGCACTTCTTGATTTAGTGTGTTGTAATGCCAGACTTGATACAAGTACTGTGCTTCTTGATACAAGTACTGTGCTTTCTGTAAGTGGAAATAGGGCCCAGGAAGATTTGCCTATAGATTATAAAATTTTGATGGGGGTGGACCCTGTGTTCCCACGGTAGTGGATACTAGTTACTCTTAAAATGTCAGAGTACCACTATAAGAAAAATGAGAAATTCCATTTAAAAAAACAAAAACAAAAACAAAAACAAAAACAAAAACAAAAACCAAACAAAACAAAACAAAAAAATAACCAAAAAACCCAAAGAAACAAAGAAACAAGCCCTATAGTGTTTTGTAACATGGATATCAACCTATAAACAGAATACATGTTTGAAAGAGACAAACAGTATTACCATCTTCTGTTTCTTGGAACTATCAGACACAAAAATTAAGTAGACTACTTAAGACAGGAAAGTCCAAAGGTCATATGTAACTGTCATATTTTGAGAATGAAAAAAACTTATAACAGCTCCACATCTATGTTGTGCATTCAGTGGCAAGAGGACCTATGGAAAAAATAGAAATTTCATTGCATTAGTCATTGAAGTAATGTTGTGACTGCCTGTTAGTATCAAGGTTATGACTTACACAGGACAAACTCTTCAGTCTTTATCAGCACTAGTTATACTATTTACATATCCTTACTGTAACTTTTTTGACAGCAGAGATGCTTCCTTTAGACTTTTATATTTATCTGCTCAACAGAGTTGCAGAAGCCATCACTTCAAATAATAAACTGCAACACAACATTTCTAAGTGCAATAAAAATATTCAGTTCATGTTTGATCTAAAGCATAGGAGATTTGGAGAATGCATCCTTTACAATGGAAAACACTGTTTGGGTACTTCAGCAAGGGCATCTGATAGACTGAGCAGTTTAAACTATATTTCAAATTAAGGAGTTATATTGTTAGCAGTATGCATAAGTTTGAGGAAACCCCAAATTTCATGTAGAATATTGATATATTTTATGACTTCTTCTCATGTTTTTCTGCCTTTTGTTCATGGAAATTATATTTGTAATCTTATCTTTTAGATATAGAAACTAAAACTTCCCAGGTCATCTGTCTAGTCTTTTAAAATTCAATACTATCACAGTTCTGTGAAGTAAGTGCTGTTCAGCCACTGTTCCATACAGCAGTATATCTGTGAAACAGCAGATACAGTATTGATATTTTTATAGTCATATTGATTGACAAGCCTAATTGCCTTTCTAAAAAGGTTTGGCAGAAAATTGATCATGTGATATACGGTACTTATCTGAATTACCATGTATTTAAATTTAAATAAGGCATATGTATAAATTATTTTAACCAAAATGTTAGCACATTTTATTCATTCTACTTTGAAGCATTTATGTCAGCAATTGGTTTAAGTAGACTTATATGGACAAGATTCAGGATAAGTGAAAAATGCAACATCACTTATTATTAGATTTACTTTGCTTCTAAAACTTTGTCAATGTTGCAGAAAAAATATATGACATCGGCTTTAATAAATACGAATCACAGACTTTTTTATTTATTCCATTTTACTACTAAATAAAATCTTACATCCCTTTCAAAAATATTGGAAATAAGTCTTCAAAATTTAAAAAAGTAGACCTCCAACATTCACATGGTTACACTCACTAGCAATTTACAGATTAATCCTCAAAACAGCATGCAATCATAAAACTACTATACCTTCTACACAAGTAAAACAAAAATAAAGATTTGTATTGAGCTGTGCAGAGTCTAGGAGGAGCGTGAGCAGGCAGTACATGAACATGAAATAGGCTCAAAGCCTGGAGCTCAGGCAATGGCTCAGGTAGCTAATGATCCCAGGAATGAAGATCTTGCTTGACTCTGCTTTTAGCCACCACTTAATATGGGACTGCAAAAACATGAGTCCTGTGCAAGCAGGAACTGGTTTCTAAGCTGCAAAACTCAGTAGCAATAAGCAGTCACACCCCCATGGATGGATCCACCTGGATCCAGTGGTAGTGGGTGAAGCTCAGTTCACTTGAGGCACCCAGGCTACACCTGACAGAACCAATTGTCTCTGGAGAGGTTGGTCCCAAGTGGAAGAACTGGTGAATCTCAGCCTGCAGGGCAACCCAGGAGTTTAAGCTCTTCTGGGAAGCAGTTCAAGCCCTGTCAGTTTAAAATCCAGAACCTTCTGTTCTTATAGGGTTTTGTTGTCTTCCCCTTCTCTGTCCTTCTTCTCTCTTTCTTTCTGTTCTTCTCTCAATTCCATTTCTATTGATTTTCAGCCAGCCTCTTGAGTACACAGGAGACTTATAAAGTCAGTGGATAGTGGCAAACACCTTATTAAAGCCTCCTCAGACTGTAGTCTGTGGCTCTGCTTTTCTCCATTCTGAGGAAGGTGTTCTGATTCATCCTGCCAAACAGACAGCAGCTCATTAAATACTACCAGTCCTAAACTACCCATAATATAAATGTAAATAGAGAAACTAAAAAGGTTGCATTTTACACCAGAAATCTGGAACAGACAATAGAAACAAATTAAGACCAGCACCATTGTAACTTGCCTTCTTTGGCTCATCAAACAACTTTGCAGGATTTTCTTATCACGCATGGCATGCATTTTCTGCCTGTAAGCTTTCCCACAAATTTTATTGTTTCTGTATGCATATAGCCCTTGCTACTTTTAAATCTATGCTTATTGCTACCTCTAAAAAGTGAGCAATTCACTGAAGAAATTAGGCTGTGGAAAAGATTCTGAAAAATTAGCACGAATATATTACAATGCTATGTCTAACCAAAGCTTTGTACAGTAATTGAAAGGAACAAAACAGTGTAATTCAGTACAAGGAAAGTCAGTCTACATTGTTTGAATCTGATTGGTTTCTTTTCTAAACTAACAGCATGACATGTTTTATAATTACACTTTAGTCTTTCTAATGTGCTGTGTTTTAGCTATCTTGTACAACTGCAAAACAAGTGCATTGTCTTCAGTAACATTTTGAAGGTGCTAGAGCTGCTTTGTGCTGGGGTAGAAAGGGAATATGTCTGGCTGCAGCACCGTGGTATGAATGCTATTGTATTGATGTGCACAGTGGTGTCAGAGAAAATTCCAGCATTTTAAGATAAACCAATACAAGCCTGTAAAATATAAAGAGGTGTTCAAGATCACAGCCTGGTTCTTTAGCAAGGAGATCTGCTGTGGCCAGACTTGAAAGATGGATGATCTGGGACCAGCTGTGTTAAGTAGTATGTGAAGCTTCAACGTCTCTGTATCCTTGAAAGTCCTTCAAAGGTGCTTAAGATGACAAGAACATCAACTGTTTCTCCAGATGAGGCAGGGAGGGTGGAGGGGAGGGCTGACTCCGTGAACAGGCAGGGCAGTCCTGTGCCTGGTTAAAGGTGGAGCACTCCACCAAAGGCAGGAGAGGCAGGGTTCTTCAGAGGCTGACACCTGCACTTGGGAGCAGGACATGACAGATGAAACCACAAACAGCTGGTGTGGAGGCTTTACCTGTAATAATTCATATAGTCTCCCAAACCAGCCCTCAACAAGATTCTCTCCTAAATTCATAATCAAACAAGTCAGCGGTAATCAGAATTGCAAGCTTAGGAATTAAATATTCAGCCTACAAATTGGCACACCTTGGGGATAGCAATGCAAACACACTGGAAAAAACCCCACTGGTACTAAAATCACTGGACTTCTGAATTATCCATGAAATGAAAAATGGCTCCCAGGGCTTTTCTTTTGAGGCAATTGCCAATTACATTTCTCTATGGAAGAGCAGAGTTAAAACCTTTGGGCAGCAACAGTTTTAAATGCTAGAAGCTATAACAGACAAACATTTCTGTACCAGGGACTGCATACAATTTCCTGTGCAACAAGAGCTGAACATAAACTGTTATATGCTGCTTATGCACAGTTGTACATAAATAACACAAGGTTCATGCAGAGCTTCATATTATGAAGTTTATGTGCAAAGTCTTTCCATCTCACTAACTTTTCATGCTTACATTTTTAGTAAATTCAACCACCAAAACCAATCTGAAGGCAAACAAAAAAGAAAGGCAGATGAAAAACCACAATATACGTTACACAATCACCAAAAAAGTAAAATTTTTGCAAAATTTCACATGATAAGGTGTCTTTAGCTTTTATTAAAAGTCTTCTTTGTTCAGTTCTAATCACACTTTGTTACACAATCACCAAAACGAGACCTCCATTCTGTGGTTTTCTAGGGAATCTCAAAAAAGAGTTCTTTACAATTCTTGCACAGGGAGATGGGAGTTTACTTTTTCCACCGTAAGTTCACCTCTTCCATCATGAGAGACTGGAAGAACTGCTGACTCAAAACATTACATGTGTGTGTGGGAAGATGCAGTCAGGCTCTGCCCCATACAGCCCAGCCCCAGAGCCAGTGTCCCAGCCTGGCAGGGGCTGCCAATCCCTGGCATAGCCCAGGCAATGCCCCACACCTGCCCCTGGAGCCTCCAACCCAGCTCCCGAGAGGCCAAGTGACCAGAAGTCCCACCTGGGGGAAGGGCCCAGGAAGCCAAGGGTATTTAAAGTAGAAAATGGGTGCAGCATGTCTCAATCCTACCTCCCTTTGGAATTCCTGTCAGCTGAACCGTTGGAAACAGCAGTGGTAGCTATTTATACTTCTTCCTTTCTCTCTTTCTTATTCTTTTACTGCCCTCTTTTCTGAAGGTATTTAAACTTCTGTGGGCTTAGAATTTGTGAGGTTGAAAGGGTTAAGTTAATGCTTTGTGAAATGTTTTATGTTGATTGAATGTAGCGCTAAACCTTTTTCCAAAATGCTCTGATTTTCTAACGTTTCCAGTGAAATCTTCTTTTTATTTTTTTTTGTTTGACCACTTGACAATATCTTGTCAGTATTTCTCCTATGCATCTAACTCAGAGTACATTAACAGCAGTATGTTAACAGCTCCTTTAAAAATCTCGTTGTGTGAGTTTTGAGGCTTCCATTCATCATCTAGGTTAATTCTCCAGATTCACACCTGTATTTGAAAAATGTATTTATAAACTAACAAAAATGGGAAGTTCAACTGTAATAACTCAGTTTTCCATCTGACCTTTACTTTGTGTAGATGTTTATGTGTTCAAGTTGCTACACCTTTCATTTCCCTGTGCTTGTATAAAGCATTGTAGCTGTTATTCATGAAGGAGTACTGTGCTTTCCAATAGAGCAGTCTTTAGCTCTATTGGAATTTATAGCTTCTATATTTTAATGTATTGTTTTACAAGTCCTAAAGGTTTCATTTCACGCTTTATGTTTTCTGTTGTGGTCTCTACAGATTTCAACATCATGATACAGGTATTGTATTCCAACTAAAAATTTACATAGGTCTTGTCTTCTGCTGTTAGATTTCTTTAAATTATCAAGTTTTTGAGAACTTTATAACTTGCTATAGTGTGCTACAGTTTATTCACAAATGAACTAATCTGTTTCATAACTCATAATAGGCAAGCATGTATTTTTGCTCTTTATGACTGGGGACTTGTGTCTTAAATTATGGTTCTGAACTGCTTAACAGAAAGACAAGAGAAGAAATGCAAGAATGTTAAATTGAATTTTAACAAAAGGAATATCTAGTAATCCTAGATGTTAGCTTATGATACATTTTGCTCTCCTCTAGGCTCAGAAGGAATTTCAGGCATTTTTTAAAGTTCCTTTAAGTATGGTGTTATGATGTTTAATACATAAAGAAAGGTTCTTCTTAAGTAGAGACCAAGTCTTATGTTTGCTTGGAGGTCTCCTTACTCCAGAACAATTTCCTGACATTTCTCATCAATAATGACCTGCATTGGAACAGTACTCTTATTATTTAGTAATTGCTATTTATGTTTTGAAAACTTTAAATGTCATGAGTTCCTTAACTAAGCTGTCATAAATGGGTTTATATTTGAGTAATAATTCACATTTTTCTGGGAAAGAAAAACCAAAAAACATTGAATTTTCAGGGATTCTTTCCTGTTCTGTCCACCAAAAATAAAAAAGAGCATGTTGACTTATCAAACTCCAGAGCTTACTTTTGTGCCCCTATTTATGCTCATGTTCACTCTGTGCTGTCAGAGCAGACGTATCAAGGTTGCCTTTTGGTTAGTTGGAGTTTGTTTGGTTTGGTTTTTTTTTAATGATTGCAGTGCTAAATTCTTTGCAGCAATGTCCAGCAACATAATTGTTACAGAGCTAACAATCTGCAGCTTGAAAAAGATAGGATATTGAGGGGGGGAAAAGTCACAAGGAGGTAGTACTTCACTGATATAAGTTGCACAGAGAGGCTGTGAAATCTCTCTCCTGGGCATCTTGAAGACTCTGCCAGACACAGACAGAGCTGCCCCTGTGCCCTGCTGGCAATAGCCCAGGTTCAAGCTGGAGGCTCCTACTGACACTTCTGTTATACTGTGAAATAATTTCAGTCCCTTACTACATCCCAGAGGTAATAATAGCTACTGTCTAGCACAGGAAATAACACATTGTGTGCCTAAAGACTGCACACACATTACCTTTAAACCTTAGTGTGTTAAGAATAATGCAGAAAGAAAAAAAAATATCACAAATTCATTGGCTTTCGCTGATTGTATTCATACCCTTAATATTATTTTGACAATGGTCTTTTGTGATTTAATAATAAATGCTATCTTGTGTTGATCAAAGTGGAAAAAGTCCTTTATAATGGGACCTGACCTTTGAAAGCTGTAAATGCTGTACAGTGTGTACTTTTGATCAGCTGTATAGCAGCAACTTTTGAGAATTACAGATATCTTCCAAGAAAATAAAAGGCCATTGTGTAGACAATGGCAGAGGAGTTCAGCTCGTTATTGATTTGACAAGAATGATCCTCATGGTTTTATTTTCCAGAAGAGCTGAATGAGTTGAAGTCTTTCATATTCTTGATAATTACCTTTACTTGGACATAAAGTCAGGTTGGAACTGCAATCAAAAGTATAAAATGAGAATATCTGTATTGGGGGGTCTTTGCTCATTTGTGGTTGATCAAACTGATTGTTTCATAAATCCTTTTTACTCTAATTTTTTAAACGTCTTCCTTTTTCAAGATCTGCTGACAAATGAAAACTAGCTCATGTTCCTCCACAGACCAGAGTAAATAGGTGGGAACACTGATGGAATTTGTATGGAAGCACAATTCCAGGAGATGGCTTATAATGAGGAGTGTTATCCCCCACTGGGGGCGAGGGCCAGTGACTAAGAGCTGACCATGCCTCTGACTCTGTTTCATTAGTCATGAATCCCTGGTTCACTCAGTTGTTTCTGGTATTCCAGCAGATGTTCTGCAATAAGCCAAATAATCTATATAATACTTTTTAGTTTGTTTCAGTCAACAGAGTAAATGCAGAAAATATTAGTATTACTAAATATTATTAATTACTGTATCTGTAAAAATGCTGCAACATTTTCTGATAAACATACATCTCAGTTGAAAAACAGTTTTAGTTCTATTGACCTTTTTTTTCCCTCGTTTATTCACTTCCCAGAAATAATTTAGAAAAGGATTTCATTGGCAAATGTATTCATAGAAAAAACATACTTCCTTGGGTGTTTCAAATCTTTGGAAAAAAAAATCAAGTTGGGCGTAATCTCAAATGGAACCTGTTCCAAATTATGTATTTGGCCAAAGAGGGAACAGGAATACAAAGCAGGCTATCAAAATGATTTCCAGGATGTCAGTAGTAATATGATTTTGTGTAAGGCCATGCACTGCAGCAAACTTCACTATCCCGTCCCCCAAAAAAGATTAAAATTTCACAAAGTAAATTTTAGGACTAATTTCTCCATTCTCATAAATTTCAAGTGTCTTAAGCAATGAAGCAGAAGAACATTAAATGAACAAAGCTCCAGCTTCCTCTTTAAGATATTTTTAATCAGTGAGTATGGAGCATCTAGAAACATAAAAAAATACTTTAGGCGACAGCGAACAAAGGTACTTGTTTACTGCACAGAGATTTATATATGGAAATTTAGTCAGTTTGCCTTTTGAAAATTTACTATGGATTAAGCTGGGAAACTTGTAATTGATGGCCAAGAAAGCTATATATAAAAATTATCTTGTTTAAATGGTAGACAAGCATTGGATGAATCATAGGTTCATAAATAATAATCAGATTTTGCAAGTAGAATGTTTTCTAAATAATGAAAATACTGATAATAAATTTTCTACATGGACTTTTCCCCAGTATCCATCCTAGTTCTTTCTACTGATAGTTAACTATAAGGCTTTCTAGAAATAATGACTAGTCATTAACTGATCAACATTTTAACCATTGGAATATATGAAGTTTTCTGGAACCACTGTATAAAAACAGATGAACATGAATGCAGTGAATCACAAATAGAGATGGAGAAGCTTTTGTTAACATTTTCAAATTGATATGAACAGCAGCTAATTAACTTAAGAGCATTTTTCACCTTCTTAGATGTCCAGTTCCATTCACCATGGAAGGTATTTTAGGTCTTGAATACTCTCATGCATCTAGGCTTCAGATAATTGGCAGAGAGCAGATGAGGGTCTGAACTGAGCAGAGAATGGCCTAAGAATAGGGACTTTGTGAGGAGGTGATGGTAGACTAAGGGTCTGCTCTCAGAATACAGATTGTCAAGGAAAAAAACCAACTATTATATTCACTATACAAGGAAAAGTGTTAATTCCTTTAAAATATATAATGTTCTTATTCTTAAGAGAGCTGTAGGAGTTGTGACTCATACAACAATTATTTTATATAGAAAAAAAAAAAGATTGATTTAAAGGACTGCTGATGTCTTTAAACCAACAGGATTATAACTAGAGAAGGTTAAAAAAAGATTTTGCTTTTATACAACATGAGAAGATAGCTAAGAAGTGGAGAAGAATGTGGCAACCTGGTTATCATCAGGATAAAGAGCCCTGTATTCACCAAATATATTGTTGCAGCATTTATTAACATCACTGCATCTCCCTACTTGCTCATAGGCATTTACTGTGGACACTGATCCCTCATTGCCTCTTCTCTCCTCTCGCCTTACTGTGTGTAAAAGTTTTATTGCCTAACCCCCTCTTTTGCCTCTTATTTATGAGAGATGGAAGCCTTCAAATTTTGAATGCTGCCTTTTTGTTCTGGGAAAATGTTTCCCATATCAAGGGCACATTTAAACAGATTATGTACGTGGAGATCTTCAGCTGAGTATTTTCTGTACATCAGCTTTTTCTTTTCTTCTTTTTCTTGTAAAACCTTGCTCCAAAAATTATAGCACTTGGTGTTTTGTTGGGGGGGTGTGGAGGGGAGGAAAGAAATAATTTGAGAAAGGAAGAAAAAAGTGTCAAAACTGAACATATATGTGCCTTTGAATGTTAATTAAAAACAATCACCAAAAAAAAAAAAAAAAAAAATCCTACTTCCGATCTGTGCATTTTCTGTATTTTAAATGGACTTCATTTACAAAAGGTCTCACACTTTCTGAGAGGCCTGCTTGAATTACCTGATTTTCTGTGCCCATCCTGCTGGAGTGCTGATTGAATGTCAGTAGATAGAAAAGCAGACCTAAGAATGTGACAGACAGGTCACCCCCTGCCTGTATTCTTGTTTCATACAGAATTACTTTGTCCAAGCTAGTAAGATGTGATCAGAAATGAGCCTCCCTTCTACCAATAGCTGATGTGCATTTTACAGATGTAAATTTATTGGCGCAGTAATAAGATCCAAGCCCCAGTTCATGTTCAGCAGGCATAACACTAATTGCAGGAACAGTCAAGACACCTCTAATTAGGATAAAATCCATCGACTGTAAATAGTATTTTTTTAAGAGTTGCTGAAGCAGGTTAATTGGGAATTCCCTGGTGACAAGGGATGTGTCTCATGGTTGCATTGAAATGCTCCTTGGTGCGGTAAAGCAGGCTCTGGCAATTGAGAGGCATGGATTAGTAGAGTTTAACTCTGCAGTGAGATGAAAGTTTCAAAAACAATTGTCTCTTCTGTGCCTTAGCATTAACCCCATTTGGGGGAAGACGGTGACAGGGGAAGTAATAACTATCATACATCTATCAGTGTAGCAGTCTGTTTGCAAACCACAAGATGCAGAACTGTTTGTCACAGGGATTGATTGCTAAGGTAACATGCAGCAGCAAAAACAGCTAGTCTAGACTTCCATGAGCAGCTTATTGTGGTTCCAGTGGTCCCTTCAGTTTACATTTAAATTCAATCAGGAAGAGCATGATGGCACAGCTGGAATAGTCAACAAGCCAATACTGAAATGTCCACTCTACTTTCAGGAGAATTAAATTCATTACTAATTTGTTCTGCTTGAGGTACTCATCATATAAAACAGAACATAGAGACAAAATATAGAACCACTGCAGGCGTGCTGTTTCTCACACAGTGAAGGCAGACCAGCTCCTTTTTTTCTGGGCAGAGATCTCAAGAGCACTGCTGGTACCATCTGGTGTGGGGCAGGGAAGGAGACTGATATAGGTCTTTAGTGAGGGATTAGATCATCTTTCCTTCGTACATAGATTTGCCAATATAGCCATTTACTTCTGAACTGTGAGTCTCCCCTGGGTTTATATTACTGTGACTGCTCTGTGCTGTTAACCCCAACTGACTCAGATAATTTTGGGAAGATGAGATAGCTGCTTTTTTAAGACCTCCAAAGATTTCTGTCAGAAAAAAAGCCAATCTTAGTCAAACATGCTGTGGAAATAAACATTTTCCCCTCAGACTAAAACTTATCTGAAATAAAAGCAGCTAGTTGTCACCTATGAGACATAAAGGATCAGGGACACATTGCTGCCTGTAATGTGACTTGAGACCCAAGTGACACATAAACATGAGCATGATGACTTTGGTTATACAGGCAGTGTCAATTTTGTCTCCATTTGGATAACTACGTTTGAAATATTCAGACTCCTTAAGGATTCCCAGCTCCTTGGCACATCATTACAGCCACCTTTAGAGGAGTGCCTAGAGGACATGTTAGAATGACAGTACTGGTAACACAAGGTATATCTCTGGTAGAGATAGGCCTTATGAAAGCTACACACTGGGCAATCTGCCATAGAGTGGTTTTTTTGTTGTTTGTTTGAATAAGAGAGAACCTCCTTGTGTAAGAGTTAGCCTGGTAGGCTTACCTGACACTAGACCTTGGGAGGCTCTTGCAGTGGGGCCTTCTTTAGTGGGTGCTTAAAGGATGGAAATAATACATGGAATAGCAGGAGGGAGCAATGTTTCTAACTGTGGCCAGAAACGTGAGTATAGAGGTATTTTCTAGCCAATGTTTTATCATCCCATCACAGAAGACAGACTTTGTGATAATGTTAGGCAAAGTGAAAGTGAACTGCAGTTAGGATCGCTTCATGTCAGCACTGCACAACACCCTGCTGCAGGCTACAGCAGGACATGATGATTTTAAAGGCATTTGGGATACTGTTGTTCTGGCTGTACCTGGTAATGCAGTACCGCACAGCTAATTGAAAGCACACTTGATTGCCACATGACAGGAATTGAGCTTCAATTCCATTTTTGCTTTTAAAAAAAATGGTGGAAAAGTCTTTTTCCTTCAGGCATTTAAAAATGCCATTCTTACAAATAAAACATTAATTTTTTATTGAGCAGCCCCAGTGACCTGAATTTCTGGGGGGAGAACTATGTGAGTAATGACAGTGAAGCATGAAAATCATTACCTATGCAAAGGTAATTCATGTCCTGTCCACAGACAAAATTGGTCAACTGTCTGCAGTTTAGGCCTGGGAAGTTTGTAACAATTAGGCAGCATATGTTTTACAAGAATTGTTTGTGGGCACTGTTCATGACACAACATGCATGACTTGGCTGGGTCTAGAGAGTCATTTCTGTGCTGACAGAGCTGCTGAGCAGCATGTGACCACCTGTTTGGGGAACTCTTCTGAAAAGAGACTCATGTCTACTTTAGCACAGACAACAGAGTGCTTCCCCCAAAGGAATTATTACTCTGATGTCGGCAGGGAGTAATTATTGGGAGGGTAATCAGCTCTCCCAAACAGGATTGTCACTGCTGTTAGGACAGCCATGGGAGCCCCCATTGCAAGGGTTCTTGTGACAGCTTCAGCTGAATTGATTGAGACTCTCCAAACTGTTCCATTCAACTTATCTAAACCAGCTGTTCTAGTGTGGAACTGCCCCAGCATGTGTAATCAGACATTTTAATCACAGACAAAACATCTCTCAAACATCTTTACAACTTAGAAATGACAATTTCTTAATATTTTGGTATGGTTTCTATTTACAATTATCTATGTATAATCTGTGCAACAGCAACTACCGTGAATCTCTGGGAGTTTATATGCAGAGTGTTAATCAACTCATAAATTAGATTAGTCATAGCAGGAGCTGTCTGGGAGAATCTTGAAAATTGTCCAAAATCCCATGTCAAGAGTTCCTGTAACCATTAGTCAAATAGTTATTTGTGAAGGTGGCTAGGAGCTGGTCAATCTCCAAGTCACGTCCATTTTCTCGAACCAGACATTTGCATTGCATCTGTGCCAGTAACTTGTTGTCTTGGACCAGTGACAGGCTTTACCTTTTCAGAATGCTGGGTGTGTATAAAGGCACATCATCATCACCTACACCAGAATTACAACTATGGAAAAAATTTGTTTTCACACATACAACTTGGAATTTTACTTCCATTTCTCTTGCCATACTATGATCATATAGAAAAATTTGGATCTAAAATATTATAATACTCTGCCAATAAAATCCTAAAAAAAAAAAAAAAATTAGTTATTTACATTATTTACATTCTATGTTTAGAATCTCTTTGCTCATGCTAAGATGAAGCAAACAAAAGTGAACCATCGAGGGGGAGTTACATAGCCTTGCAAGCTCTGAAGAAGGTCCCCTGGTGAAGATGATATTTCATGTTAATCTCTCTTAGCACCAGCTGAGGGCGACAGGCTATAATGATCCCTCAGTGCTGGTTTTCTCAACTAAGGGGATACTGGCCTAGACAAAAGCAATAATCTGGGCCATCTAATGAGAGGAAGAGAGAAGCAGCTTTGCTATTAGGACAGTCTATATTTCCATCATTGTCAAGGATATAATAAAAAACTATTCTATTCATTTTCTATTTATTTCTTGTTCTATATATAGATTAATGAATTCTGCTAACAGCCCTAATTTGAAGTCCCTGGTGCAGAAATAGGTAGCATTGCTGCGCAGGATTTTTAGCAGAGAAATTAAAGACTTTAATTTTTCTTAGAGATATGCTGGACTAGTCCTTGGGTGTGTGTGAAGGGATATTGGCCACATATTTGGTATGGCCACTTGCATTAACATGTGAGAGGCATAATCTAGGTACCATCATCCAGGGAGTTCATACCAAAATGCTACATAGATAGAGGGAGTGAGTTCTATAATCACAGTAGCATTTATACAAGCAGTAAATGTCCTTTGACATGTTTAGTGAGTAAAGTAAACATGTACTCAGGCACTGTTATCAAAGGCAATGTCAGTGTAAGGAGAGCTTTGTTGCCACCATCACTTTAGAACCTACAACACTGAGAATAATCTTATCTCTTAATATTAATGTCAGATTAATTCAATCTGTAAGGGCCATAAACATGGATTCATGGTTCCAAAGCAATCTTGAGTGCAGGTCTGCTGGGGAAGAATCAGGGATTTACAAGGATGGCATAAATCTAATTTCTCATAATTTATTGCAGATACTAACTTGAGACTAGGAGACAACAGCTGAGTTTTGTCGCTTTTGTAGCAACATGTTTCCTTTTTTTAATCATGAGGAAACCTTAAAATTACTCCATAACTTTTATTTCAGTCCAGGAGCTGTCACCAGTGTAAATTAGTTACTCTATATTTACACAGGCATACCTGAAATCAGAAAGTTTCCTAGCAACCTCATCTTCATCAAAACTTGAAGGGAAAATAATTATATTTAATAGAATAAAACTTTACTAAATGAAAGGATATGACAGTTCAGTTTCATTTTACTAAAGAACATTCACAGTGCTTTCCTTGTTCTTGTACTCTAAATTTCCTCTCAGTTACATAACTCCTTTTTTTAGTCTCATAGGCATGACCATCAACTATGTTAAAAGTGCTTTTTACTTCTATTGAAATTCAAGGCTTCTGTGCCATGATATATCTTCTGTACATTTTCTTAAGATGTGTTCAAAAGACAGAATTAAGACAAATGTGCACTTCAGAGCTCAAAATATATTCAGTGGATTTAAGTTTAAAAGTTGATGCAGACACATCATTACAAGAATTAGATATCTTTCTAATGTTTTATTTAGAATGCCTATCATTATAATGCAGGAGCTCAACAATTTTGGTTTTATGCTTAACCTGATGTACAGGATGGCATTTTGAACAAAGAGTTCTAAAGGAAAAAATATTCTTTGTTGTGTTCACCAACAGCTTCTGTCGGTCTCCAGGCATGGAGGAGCAAGGAGACCATTCCAGATCTGGGAGCAGAGTTTGATTCTCTGTCTGCTATGGTATATGAACCTACATAAAATAAACCCAAATTTTAATGGGCACAGAAAAACAGAAATTGAGGCTAAGAAGAACTTTCTTGACCAAGAACCTGACATGGGTGACTGAATAAAACAAGCACAGTATTGAGTCAATTTATGAGACTGAAATAAAAAGTAAGATCAGTTAGTCGAGTCTTTTGGCAGAGAATAGGATAATAATCTGAGAGTAACCATAAACTGAAAGTCAGAAAATGAAACCAGAAGTGCAAAAGAACCTCAAAAATAGGAG
>PYHW01010409.1:5213646-5262262 GCA_013186435.1 Turdus rufiventris | reverse complement strand
ATTCATAGAATAGCATTATAGAATGGTTTGGGTAGGAAAGCACCCTCCAAATCTTCTAGTTCTGACCCTCCTGCCTTGGGCGGAGACACTCTCATTAGACGAGATTGTTCAGTGTCCCATCCTGCTTGGCCTTGAACATTTCCAGGGATGGGGCATCCACAACTTCTCTGGGCAACCTGAGCCAGTCTTTGCCACCCTCATCATAAAGAGCTAAAATAAAATCTAAACCTACCCTTTTTAAGTTTATAGTCATTAACCCGGTCCTATCTCTACATGCCATTGTCAAAAGTCCCTCTCCATCTTTCTTGTAGTCCCTCTTTAATTACTGAGTCAACTTTGTACATCACTAAAGTACCTTCTGTGATCATCCTTAGTAAACTGGCCATCTCAGTGAAAATATACTGAAATATACACATCTTTTAAGTCTAAAAATGTACATGTGAGCATAATAAATGTATTAGCAGAAAGGTATATAACTTTCTAAAATTTGTTAATCAAATTGAAAATGCTATTCCTAACTTGGGAGGGACTAGATCTAAACTTGATCTAGATCGAATTAATTTTTTTTTTTAAATCAGGTCTTTCTTTTTATGATTGGAAAATTGTATTCCAAAGGGCATATCTCTGGATACCTTGGACTGTTCTGACAGTGAAATTAGTTTATTACAATTACTGTGGAAATAAACAGAGTGTGAACAAACAATTCTGCTCACAGTAGGAGCCTCCTATTAGAATGAAATGTGACTTTGTGAAGAACACTTCACAGCTTTAATGTAATACTGGTTGCAAAATAACTGTGTGAACATCATAGGCCATTATTTAAGATAAAATTTGACAGCACTTACTTTAAGTAGTCAGGTTTTCAAGTTACTACTTAATGCATATAATTTGAAAGTATTCAAATAACTTTGGCTAAGACTCTGACCTCACAAAGAATCCCCTTGGGGCACCGAGGATCATGTATAAAAAGTTTATAGCCAGATTCGAATCTGAAGGATCTCCTTAAAAATCATTTGCTGAATGTCATTGAAGATATTCCTAGCAGCCTTTCTGAAAAATTCAGTCATTAAGAACTTAATCTGACACTAGCTATATATATATTTGGAAATCACCCCCTCCTGAGAACACAGAAAGGTCTTTGTGAAACTTCAATTTCATTTAAGAGCTTGAGGCCTAATGGAATTTTAAACATTTTGCTCACACAAAAAAAAATTGCTCTGGCACAGCTATTCCTTCCATGGGTGGGGAGCTTTTCACACTCAAGGTTTTTTTTTATAATTCCAATTATTTTTTTCATCTACTACCAAGTAAAATAGAGATTCAAGGCAGATGAATTTTCATTAACATTTTATACTCATAAAAGTAGGGATTAAATACTTTAAAAAGCAATAATGTGTAAAAAGTTCTAAAAAATTAATTGACCTCAATTAAAACAATGTAAACATAAGATTGAATTGCTAAAAAGCAGTAGACATATTAAAGGGAACAGAGGCTTCCCTAGAAAACAATGATATATTTGTTTTCCCATAGAATGTAAGTAATTCTTCTCATATTTTGTAGAAAGATATGAAAAAAACCAAAGGAAATAAAGTCCATGTGTAATCCATGTGCTTTTTTAAATACTATTTTAAAAATTTCTATAATTTAGTGTTTATTTGCAATGAAAGCAACAATAAATTGTAATACTTTGTAAAATGCTGATGCTGGAATGAGACATTTCAATGGTTCTTATTACCCCTCTTATTTTTTTGTATACTTATAAATATAGTGCTTCCTTTCTCTTTAGAAAGAGAAGCTGTATTGGAAAATGTAATAAATGAAAGAAGAATGAATGTTTAATTTTTTTGTTGTTGTTGCTGGCTAATCTTAAATGATCGGCTCGTGAGTGTTTTAAAAAACTTAAAAATTTAACATTAAATTGTATTTGCTCTTGGATTTATAGAAGCATAAAGAGAAATTAGTTTTAATGTGGTCGATCCTAGAATTAGGTATTATGGAAATGATCTGTGAGAGGTTCCCTAAATCCCCAAAAGTTAATATTTTAGCAAGACATGAGAGAATGAAAGAAATTATTTTTATCAAGTTAAAATATTGAGGGAGTAACCCTGCATTGATTACCTCTGAGAATTAAAAAATACTCACTCTAAAATAGGGTGGAGGAAGGCTGCCTGCCACAGGTAATTTGGCAGTGGCTGTGACTTCGAGGGTTTTTCAGTAATTGTTCAGTTTTCTCTAGAACAGCCTTTTGTAGGAAGCTGGGTGTATTTGACTTTGGCAGTGTCCAAGACTTAACATATTTTGGCAGTGTTCCTGTTCTGGTCTCCTGTTCCTCTGTCCAGACTCCTCCAGGTATCCCCAGCTACAGCCCTCCCTGTGGGGAGAGGGTCCAGCCTGCTCCTTTGAGGTGGCCACGATCTCTAGGAGCTCACAACAACTCAGAAAGAAACTCTTTCAAAGCACATGCAGGAAGTCTCTGTATGCTAATCAAAAATACTTGTTGCTTTTCTCCTTTATTTCTGTTTTGTTATGGATTAAAAAAATTAAAAAAAAAAATTTAAAAATTGCAGATGTTCCCTTATTTGTATTTATACGTGGCAAAGCACACTGGTGTTAGCATGATAGTCAAGTGTCTTCAAAATTAATGATAAGCAATGACAATAATGGTATTTCTATTGCATTTTCAGTGTACTGTTTTATTTTCAGTATGCTCTACATCATTTACTTAAATGATGAATACATATTTCAGAATATACCTATCCCAGAAGTGAGAAGCTGGTTTAAGCTTTTAAAAATGTGATTTTAAAATAATATATTCTAATTTTCCTTGAAAGTACTACTTCTGCAAGTTCTTACAGTGCATACTGAATACATTTACACAAATCTTTACACTTCAAAACAGAATGACTTCAGAATTCATCTGAAATATGATACATTTTAGCATTTTAGAAAACCTGTGAAAATATGTCTGGAAGGAACCCATTAACACAAAAGAAAGTGTTTTGACCTGTCTGTGTAGCCATCTTAATAAACCTGCATTCTGTACAGGCTGACACATAGGAAACTGGAAGAAAACAGTGGCAAAGCATCACTACAAGAGCAAAAATAAAAATATGCATTTTGTTCAAGTAGCCCTGTAAGAGATGTTCAGCAAAAATTATACAGCCTGGCTTTTATTCTAATTGGATTTTGTTTCTGTTTTCTGTTCAATTTTATTTTGGTGTCTCAGTTTCTTTTAGGAAAGATTTTTGCTGTCAAATTATTTCAGATTTATCAGGGTTTCCAACTGTGTCCAGAAGGAAACGAATGACAACTGCCCTTGGACTTAAGTAGACTGGTCATTTTAAGAAATCTAGAAAAATCAAAAGACTTAAAATGAAGTCAATAACTCACCTTTTGGCCCAGAGATTGTAAATACATTTGGAAGTGACTATCTGCCCACAGATACTTTCTATGTATTCAAAGTTATTAGCAAAAAGTTATTATTTAATTATAAAATGTGTAGTAGGCAGAACAGTATATTCCTATCATACCAGCCAAGCAATGGACAAAGACTATATGACCTAACAAGTTAATAAAGGGAATATAATTTTTTTAGAATCATCTAGTGCCTTCCTTTTACTCTTCAGACATTTTCAAAGTGCTTACTCGAAGTCAAAATATAGTACAGAAGTTATGAAAAATTTGAACACATTTATGTGGTGTATATGGGTAGTAGTAATGTTCCAATCTGCCTACTAAGAGCTGCAGTAAGGAGGCTGTAAAGCTATTTTCTCTGCTAAATATTTCCCAGTAATAAGAATTCCCTTTACCCTTCTTCCTCCCCCACCTCGTCTGCACCTCCCAAATGCCAAGGATATCTGAGATATGCAGCTTTTATATATACGCTTAGTAGTCATAAGTTTTTAGAAGAAGTGTCACGATTTCTCATGTCTGATTCAGGACTCTTCATCATTTGGGTTTAGAAAAACTGCAGATACATTGGTGCATTAAGCTGCAGAAACAGTGAATTCTCTCAGCCTTGTTTCAGTTTGTAGGAGAAAAATATTTTCCATCTCCATATAGATAGAGAGAGATCTTCACAAAGAATCTAAACTAAACATCATTTTTCAGGAAGAGATGTCCAGATTTCTATGTATCCAGACAATATCCTATCATGTAAATGTAGCTTAAGACAGGGACATTTGTACTCAGCACTTAAGGCTGAATAAAAGCCAGACAGACCTATTTATAGCAAACTAAAAAAAAGGAAATATTTTTCTACTCGTCTGAAAAAATAAATCTCCAACATAGTAAAAAATCTAAAAGTGTTATTGAAATGAGGAATAAGGAAAGAAGTAGACAATCATAAAGTCAGGCAAACCAGTCAGCAATTGCAAAAAGTATTAAAGGAAAGAAAGATCAGGATTGAAGAGCCTAGAACACATCTGTAAGTAAGAGGCATATCACAGAGCAATCACTGTGGATTTTCTAAGTGGATGCATCCCACAGGGCAGCCCTTCATTTTTTTTTTTTTTTGCAGATTAATTACAACCAGATGTAAGTTGATTGCCCAGGTGGAACTGATTGAGGCACACAGAGGCTGAACTTCCAATTTCTTTTTGGAGCAGAGGTTTCACAGAATGTTTAACCTAATGTTACTTTATCTCTGAGGACTGGTTTTAATTCCCCTTAGAAAATTCCAAAGGAAAAAATCTGAGGTGATTTGAAGGATAGCCCCTCTCTTTTTGTTGCCACTCAGAATCAGCAGATGGAAACAGCAGGCTGCAGGAACTGAGCTCTCAGTTGGTGTCTGAGCAATTGTCTCATGCCAAGAGAATTGAGAAGGCCACAGAGGAACCAGCTCCCAGCCAGCATTTGGACAAAAGCCATGCCAAGGTGGTTAAGCAGCCTGCTGGGAAATCTGGCTTCTGCCAGCGTGTAGATGAAGTGCAAGGCACAGTGAAATGTGACTCCCAGCTGGCACGAAGGCAAAAAGCCATGCCAAGATAGTTGATCCAGCCACAGAAAGTCAGCCTTCATTGGTACCAGGCCAGAGACCAATAGCAGTGAGCTGGGAGCAGCTTTCAAAGCTCTCGTCTCTTGCTTCAAATATGATTCCCTCAGAGCAAGCAGAAAGGGTTCATTACCATTTCCTGAATCTCAGGGGAAAGCAGAGTTCTAACATTGTTTTTACAGCAACCAGAAGGAAGAAATGTTTATTTGCAGACAGAACACACATAAGGCCAGTGGTGGCATGCATGACAAGAGGAGAAAGGTCCCCATCCTGTACGTGCACACCCCTGGCTTCCTTGAAGCATTCTTTCTTACACCTATCAGTCATTTGCATCCAATGAATATAATTCAATTGTCATTTTGTGAGGTTGTTTCTACTTCACTGCCATCTCAAAAAGAATGAGATGGTGGTTTGTGTTTCCTGCATGTGGAGACAGATCTGCTTCCTCTTCTCATCTCAGAGGGGTTTATGGGATGACTATAGTTCTCCCTATAATATCCTCACACATGCTCACGAACTGCTTGGGATTTCCCTGGTAAAAATATTCTTAAGAAAGGATGCCTTCTTAAACTTTCAAAAATTTTACAAGGTGACCGATTAATGGGTCTTTCCAAAGACAGCTTCTAATGGGGGAGCATATAAGCATCTCCAGAACCCTGTGAAGCAAAAAAAAGATACTTTTCAAGCTGGGAGATTACTGATGCTATCAAATGTGTAGCTAAGATTTTCATTCAGGAAAAGAAATAGACTCTAATTTCCTATCTTCCAAACATAAATATATATATTTTTTTTATTCATACTATCCAAATTTATTTTATTTCTCAATGAACTAAATTAATTTTACCCAAGTCAAATATGTGATGACAACTGGTAAGTGACATCCCTGTGTCAACCCATTAGTTTTCCCATCTTATTTTTTATCTCATCCTGGTTGAGAAGGTTAAGAGATTGTCTGGGTTTGGTCTGGCCGCTAGCCAGGACCAACCTATGCACATTTGCTTTCTGTCCTGTTTTTCTAGAGGAAAGGAAGTTGAGCCAGGACATATCCAGGAGCAAATCCAAGGACAATTTTTCTCTACTTTATTATTCCTATATGTAGGAATTTTAGTCAAGAAATAAGATTTTTTTTTTTTCACTTTGTCAGTCAGTCACAATTGTCATTTATACTGTTAGGCAGACAAACATATCACTGATGTACCAACATGGAGTAATACTTATGATGAACAAGTTTGGGTTTATGAATTGAGATGCTTAAACAACTGCTTTGTATTTGTAGAATTACTACAATGAGTCCTTTGTAAACTCTTTAGTGAGAAAACCACTTCAAATTTTGTGATTATCAATACTTCAATACACTTTAGAGTGCCAGAAAAATAGTTTGACTGAAGTATCTGGTTTTCAAACTAATTAATGTTTGTTACAGATGATATTCTTACAGTAGGTTCCTAAATACTCTTTTCTAAAATCCTTTTCTCCCCTGCATTTGTACTTTCCTAAATTTTTTTTTTTTGCCTTGAAGATTAACATTTTTCAAGCCTAGCCTAAACCTTCAGTTTGTTTACTTTTCTGCAGTGTTTGGATTAACACCATTTAGCTCTCTGGAATATAAGTAGACTGACATTGACTTCTGTTATAAATTGCCTTATGACTACTTGCTGAAAAACTGTACTGATGAATCAGCTGAACCTAGAAAATTAGAAATTGGCAGATACTTATTCCTTATTCAGTGCAGTGCATTTGAGTGTTCCAGGAAAAACTGGTTTTGATTTGGCTGAGCTCTGGAGGTTTGAAAATAATGCCTCTAAAATATGCCTTGTGCATGGAAACTGAGTTCTTTTAGCATGTCTCACTAGTGTTCTGAGTTTGCAGTGACAGCCAGCAGACAGCCCAGAGTGCAGGAGAAGCTTGGAACAATTCTGAAAGACAAGATGGTTTCAAAGATCCCTCCTTAGTCAATCAGTATTGGCACACACACTGACAAGAACATGCACCCTGCGCTCAAAGGCTTCCCAGACATCGACTGCATCCTGCTTTCTTTTATGGCTTCTAACCAACAAAGAAATGTATCTTCTAGAGTTTTGGTTTTGTGATAGTGCCAGGTGATTTACTTTATCATGCATTTATAATTACGTTTATGTTACCTTAATAAAGCAGTAAAAAGAGAGGAGAAAGGGAGACATTTCCTTCCCTGAGGGACTGACTGAGCATACTCAAGGCAGGGGCTCTTGGAGACAGGAGAGTCACTTACAGTCACAAATGAGAGCTTGACACTCAGGAAATGACATTTTACAGTGGAGAAAAAGTAGCAAAAAGACTTAAGTGGGGTCTAGAAGGGTCTGAGACTGGTGCTAAACAGATTGAGTAGGGAAAAACAAGGATAGCTTACAAAGGATATCAAGCAAATTCCCCTTATTTGAATATTCTTTACCTATATAATTAAATATTTGCTTTTTATTTAAAGAAATTGTGTTCTTTGAGAGTTTTAAAATATTTTGGTTTTACAGAAGACTCATTAGATGTGAAAGACGCAGTGAAACCACCACCTTGAAACTTTGGTTTTGATGACACCAGATCACAGTGAGATCAGAACAAGAATTGCTGGCATTTTGTGGAAGCTGAAACATATTAGGATTTCATTCACATAAGAAAAAGGAATACAATGAATAGTGCAGCCAAAAGTCTTTTAAAACAAAGGTAGTGCTTATCAGTGTTTTAAGTGTAGGAAGAGTCAACATTTCATTAAATAGTGTTGGTTATAAAACAGCAGAAAAATATTTGCAAAATTCTTTTATCAATGCTCCAGGATTACCATAAGGAAGAGCTCACCAAGTGTGCCACAGGTTAGATTGTGGCTGGTTTCACTCTAGTCTACATGACCTAAAGGTAATCGTCCACAGTAACAGAAATTTCTGAAGGTTGTGCTGAAATTTTCAACTGCCATTTTTTTAGATTGATATTTTCCAGAAATAAGTTCAAAATCATTGAAGTGAACATTGATGTAGAGTGTATGATGCCATTTAGATCAAATGCACAATGCTTATAGAGTTTAGAAAATCACAGAATAGTTGGGGTTGGAAGGGCCCTCTGGAGATCTGGGAATTTATCCAGGAGGGTGTGGAATGTCTCTGGACAGGGAGACTCCACAACCTCCCTGGGCAGCTGTTCCTGAGCTCTGCCAAACTCAGTGTGAAGCTCTCCCTCATGTTGAAGTGGAATTTCTTGTGTTTCAGTTTATTGCCATTGTTCTTCATCCTGCTGCTGGCACCACAGAAAAAAGTCCGGCACATCATATTGGCACCCACCTTTGAGGTATTTGTATGTACTGATGAGATCTCCTCTCAGTCTCACATTCTTCAGACTAAAATGCCCTGCTCACCTCATAACAGATATGCTCCAGACCTTTCTTCATCTTTTTGGCCTCTGCTGGACACTCCCTGGTAGTTCCTTGTCTTTTACTGAGGAGATCAAAACTAGAGGAATTTATGTTGCATATTAATATGCAGTAAAATAAAAAAAAATACTCAAGGAAACAGGCAAGGTAAGGGAAAAATGTATTTTTTAATTTTTTTTCCTTACAGTTTGTGAGTTACAAGTGAAGTAGATATTTTTAGTTGATAATAAAGAGCTGAACAAGGTTTATTATAGCAACTTTAACATGGCAGTTATGCAGAAAAGCCTACAAATGTACTTTCAGAACTATAATTTTTCTGGTCATAGAGTTCATTTCCTAACACAAAGGTTTCTCCAAAGTCTAAGCTTGACTTCTATTGTACATAAACCTTATTAAAACATCTTTAAACAAATGTAGTTTATTTATGGATTTGGTTCTTGAAATGAGGTTAGCATTTGTGATCATACAAATACAATGCAGATTAAATCTCCTGACAGCTACACAGCTAAAAAAAAATTTTAAAAAAGCCAAAATAGATTATTTTCAAATTTATTCTTCATCAAAAAAAAAACAAAAAACTAAACCAAACCAAAACAAAACAAAAAAACCTAAGGAAAAATAAAAGAGTAGTATTTACTGTATTTACTGCAGAGAACAATTCAAGGAAACTGATCTGGTTTTGGTTTTATATCTGCCTCTCATTTAACTGTATCTTTCTGTTAGATGGGCATTCCTTAACCGTATGATCCATTGGCAATGAAAGTACCCAAATTCAGTATGTTAAGAGCTACAACAATTTTGCTGGGATGTGTACATTTTTTCCAAGATCAATTTATTCATTCTTGTGTTGGCCTCAAAAATAAGTCAATCTTCTCATTTTCCCAAATAACTTCTGACAGTGTAACTACTAGATTTATGTTGCAAAAGTCTCTTGAAGATATTAAGATTTTTCTTGTTTTTAGTCTTAATAATTTATTTTTTGCCTAAAAGATTAAGATTCTTAGGTCATTAAATCCTCTTCCATTTCCTTTATCTGTAATAAATACACTTTATAAATCTGTAAGCTTTCCACTTTTACTGAGAATATGCTAGACATAAAGCATACTTTAATCATATTGCCTTTCTTCTGGTTTTTGATACACTACCTTTTTGGAAATGTCATCAAATCTTAATGAAACACATGTGTATATATCCTCTTATGCTTGGAAATTTCCTGTAGTGCTGGCTAGATAAATTCTCTGAATGGTTCTTCAGAACAGGCACATCAGAAAACTGGAGACTAATGCATGCTGACCTGCCATATGGGCAGAATTTCACTGAAACCCTTTTTTTCTTCTTATGAGACATACATACAAATCCCAGAAGCTATGTACACAGTTTTGTGTTTAATAACATAGTGCAGCATACTGTTCACAAAAGTATGTAGGCACAGATGAATCATGAACATAAACAGGGGGAGACAGATTGTATACATTGAGCCTGTGTGTCTGACTCTCACACCGAGCACAGTGGATGCCAGTCCTTGTGCCTGAGGCAGCAACTACCCACAGAACCTCTGCGCTGGTCCTCAGAAGCATCTTATTAACCCCAGAAAAGCCACAGAATCTGTATTACCTGCTGTAGGTCTCTGCTCTGCAGTGTCCCTGTCTACTGGGCCTTCAGCATGGAAATAATTCTTGCAGCAGCCCTGAGCAGCTTTTCAGCTTCCCTTGAGCTCCTCTCAGAGCCTCTGCTCCTCACCTTGTCACTCACGGCAGGATGACACTATCAAAGCTGGTAAATTGTGGAATCAGCTGCTGTGTTGCAGACAGGGACAACAAATTCTCTGCTAAAAAAGTGTGAATAGAGGGCCAAAAACTACAGTTACTAAAAGAAGACAGAATTTTTAAAGACTCTGAAAGTGGATAGGAGATTACAGAGACAAAGGAGGAGCAACGTGCAGAAACATAATAGCCAGAAGACACCAGTGACAGAAGTAATCTTTAGACTGTAAAAGGATGCGACAAGAAGGGCTTGAGGGGGATATATATTTTTTAGAAAGAGCAAACAAACAAAATCCCAAAGAAGAACTGGAGCACAGCCATCCATCCTGTACACCGTGGAAAAAAACAGAACAACATTCCCTCTTTCTGCTAACATCTGGTCACAAAAGGAAGCCAAGAACCAGTCAAAGAGCAGTTCACTGGCAAACACATGCCAGCATTCTTGCTATCACTACCATACAGCTCCGGTCCACGTCTCAGGCACAGAGATTTAATGACTATGTGACTTGAAGAAAATAAACCTACATGAAAGTACTTATTTTTTCCCGAAAATTATGGGGCTTGAGGTGAAACAAAGAATTTCAACTGAGAAAGAAGAAAAACAGTCAATGCTGTGTAGACAAATTCCAAATGTTTCTCAGCATGGAGCCTTTGGCTGAAGACTTCAAGAAGAGCTGGAGATCCCAAGATGCTGTGCAGGAATTGCCTCCTTTGGCACATCCATGACATGTTTAGATATCCATCCAGCCACAAGATGTCAGCACACTCAACGGGAATTCCTGCAAAACCAAAATGTGCTTTAATGGGGTATTTCTGTGTCACACATCTCTCCTTCTGCTGTTAATGGAAAAAACAAAATGTTTCTAAGGAGTTACATGAAATTTCACATTCAGGCTGTGCCTTCAAAGTGGAAATACCTGATGTATCATGGTCTTACCATAGTATCTTAATCAGAGTAAAACACTGAAACAGAATGGAAAGCATGGTTGTCTCTTCCCATTCTGAAACCAACAGATGTTGGACAAGGATCTAAAATAGCTCATAAGCACATGAAAATATTCAAAAACAGAATGTAAGCTCTGGCCAGCTGCTTAGACATTTTAGACTGCACACTGAGTTTTGAAATCCTGCTTCAGAACCTCTGCAGAAATTATTTCAACTCGGTAAAGTGTCCAGATACCTGTTTCATGGCTTTCATAATCACAATATCTAAAAACCCTTAAATACAAATTGTGCAGTTGGATTCTGGCTGGTGGCATATGCTAAGTAGCATAAGTGGAGACCGCACGGGATCTGGGCATAGCACAAAATAAATTAATCATGTCCATTATCTTTCAAAAATAGTTCAGACTCAAGATGTCATGATATCAGTAGTGTTTTTCAATTTGCATACTGACCAAAATATTCAGTGAGGTATTCCTATTACTGCATTCCTATCTACAAATATTCAAATTTCATTTTGGGCAGGAAAATGCCTGGAATCTTCCTGTAAAACACAGTCAGAATTCCCTCTGTGCTATTTGAATTCTTTCAGCACATCAACATATCCACAGCAGATGGTCTATGAGAGACTTTCTGGGGAGACTGGGGTAGCTAGATTCTCCAAGCCTGACGTCCATATTAGATAAATTAGTAGTCAAAATGTGCAACAAAATTAGTGGACATCTGGATAAATACAAGTTCATTGGAAAGACCAGTATGCCTTCTGTAGAGGAGAGTTCTGTGATGCGGCTGCTTTAGTATTTTTTGTGACAAAGTCATCAAACATGAAAATAAGAATGATTAATTGGAAAAGTCTATCTGTATTTTCAAAATATTTGACAATGCCAACTCTCAAGTCTTTTAAAGAAAATCATAGACTTTTAGAGTAATAGAATATTCTGAGTCGGAAGAAACACATCAGGATCATTGAGTCCAACCCCTGGCTCTGTGCAGGACGCTCCGAGGATCACACCATGTTGCTATGCACTTTTGCAGGTCCATCCACTTTTACAGGCTGAGGTGAGGATGCAAGTCCTAGAAAAGGCATTTTGTAGGGAGCTTGGAAAGTTTGTTGTTAATACTAAATTATTCAGAATAAGAAAAATGCAGGCTGACTGTGAAGAATTACTGCAGAAACTTATGAGGCTGATTGAGTAATGAAATGGCAGATGAAATGCAGTGCAGAAAAATGTAAAGTGATGCACAAGAGGAAAAAAACCTACAAAATCACATATAAAATGATGAGCTCCAAGCTAAGTGCTACCTCTCAGAACAAAAATCTTGTGATAATGAGGTTAGCTCTACAAATACTTCAGTCCTATGCTGAATAACAGACAAAATCCCAAATCAAATATTGGTAAGAGTAAGGGAAAAAAATAACAGAAAACAAGATAATTCTCTGTTGAATAAATCATGAATCATCTTTGAAACACAGTTCTGACCTCTCTTCCATTGCCCTCCCATATTCAAAAGGATATAGCAGAATGTGAAATTATAAGCAAAATAATTGTAGTAACAATAATTATTAAAGACGAGTATTTATTTCCAAAACTGAGGCATATAGAGTGAGCTAAGACTCTTCTATCTAGAGAAGAAACTAATTAAAAGGAAAACAGGTCCACAAGCTCAGAAAAAACTGAGCAGAGAGATGACCCCCAGCTGGATGGCCCTCTCTCACTGACCTAGCACATTCATTCCACTGTGCTGACCTCGTTCTGGCCAACAGGTGATATGAATTGATAGAAGCACTTTGGCTATGAATTTAGCTGTTGGCTAGTATCACTTCCAGAGCTTTCATTACCTGTTCATTTATCATGAACATTTTGATGAGTAAATTCACCTTCTTTGATGAAAATAAGTAGAAAACATTTGAGAATAAAGTTTAGGAATAACATAATGATGGTATTACTCTTACTATACAATAGAATAATAATATCTATAATCTGGTAATCTGCCCATTTTAATCATTACCTAGTCTAATTGAAATTAATGAACATTTTCTCAGAGGAAGGCTTTCAGGATTCTCTTCTATATAGATTATTTATATCACGCTCATCACCATAGTTTCTGAATGTGTTCCAGTAGTACATTAAGCAATGTGACTAACATCTGTCACATATTTTCTTCTTCAGTCTCTCTCCAGGGAGATAAATATATGCAGTCAAGTTTCTTGTATCCAATAGGAATTTTGCCAGGTGAAAAGAGGAAGACAAGTTTTAAAAAAAGTGGTGGCTAAATATTTATTATTATTTATTATTTTATATCAATGTAATAATGGAAAAAATATTTACTGCATTTGGACCTTGCTATTTCAACTTGTAGCCTCACGTTTGAGTATGACATTGATGCTGAATTAAACTTAATGTAAAATAAAGTTATATTCATTAATTTGACTCACTTTCTTTTCTGAACGAAGAGTGGTAATCAGAAGACAAAAGAAAACTATGAATCATGTTTTCTTAATGTGGAAGAAAAGAAGAAATGTCACCAATCATGAAGCATTAACAATTTTTCAAGGATGATAATTGAATGGTATCTAGTTACTAAGAAACTGTTAACATTTTTAAATATTTAATTACTTTAAATTGTAACTGATTTTTAAAATAAAATATTTCATATACATGGATTAATTAACTAAAATTTGCCGTGAAGTTTAGCAAAACAGTACCATTCAGTGTTTGACTTGGAATACATCTGCATAATTTTTGAACAATACCAATTCCTAACACAGATTGATATACAGTTTTCTTTGCAAGCCACTTCAAGATATTTTTTTCAAGGTGTAATTACTCTGACCAAATCTGCATTTTACAGATGCAGTTAGTGAAATAGGCAATGACTAATGCAATGAAAAATTGAACTAATGCTATGTTCTTGGTTGCCTGTGGACCATACTGCTTCTCTAAACAAAAGAACAAAACTAAAGTAATTAATAATAGACCATCATGATTTGAAAATCCTCCATTAACTTTCTTTTTTTCAGAGTTCACTATAAAAGTGGCTTCTCCTTCTTTATTTAGAGAAGAATGGGGACTGTGATTTTACCAGCAGATGAGAACTGGAGTGGAGTGAAAATAACTCTCCCATCTTGGCTTCCCCCTTCCAGTTAAGATAGCCACAACTAAAGGAGGATTTCCAGAAAGTGTATATGGCCTATCCACCGGTAGCATTTTTCAGCCCGTAAAAAGATGACTGTTATAGGTATTATTGTGCTGAAGAGTTCAGGGAAATATCTTAAGATTTTACCCCAGTAGCACACAGACAAAAACTGTCCTACACTAGGCTGTCAGGCTTTTGTTAAAGACCTTGATGAAATATTGAGTTGCTTAGTTCCATAATATTAAAGGATGCTTGGCCCTGCTGTTATTAAATAGGTCGTCCTTTTCTCAGTGACAGACTTCCCATTCTAGCTAATGACAGCAAACACATCTGAATATTTATTATGTGTTGAAAGCACAAATGTTGGATAGAGACAGAATATAATAATGCCTTTTATTTTTCTTGAGGCGATCTGTCTTGGCATTCTAAGTGCCACAGATAAAAGCAGCAATTAAAAAAAAAAAAATGAAGAAGAAGAAGAAATTAATATCTCAAAATAACAAAGCATTACTGAATAAAGACTAAAATCATTTTAATGCATCAGGCTGAAAGCCATCCAAAAATGACCTATGAGAACATCCTGTAAAATTACAAACCTATGCTTTTGCCAGAAGCAAGCCTTCCTTAAGCCTTAGGCTGCAAAGGTGAATTCTCTGAGTTTGGCTCTTGAAATAGTTCATATCTCCTAAGAGGGTTAAAAGGTATAGAGAGTGCCAGAATTTCTGCAAGACGTGAAAGTTGCATAATAAAACCACTGACTATGGATCTGAGACTATACCTCATTTTCTTTATGTCATTTAGAATGGCTATGTGCTAAACGAGATCAGAATTATTCATGCTGATGAATACCTAAGGAATTTCCCTATGGCAGATCTGCATATGGTGTGTGCCACATGCACAAGTCTTAGACATGTAGCTTAACTGGGTCCAGTGACCTTTAAAATAGCGCCTGCCTTTCACTCATGATTCATCACTTTGTTTAGCAGATAGTTAATGTTCATTCACATTTCTGGCCTTTGCTAACATCCGTCTGGCCTATGCCCTCATAGCAGCAGGTGAAATTTCGGAGGTAAGCATAAGCCAGGATACAAAGCAGCAAGTTACAGCCATTCAGTGACCATTTAATTTAAATATTCACAGTAAGCTTAAACTACACACACACACTCAAATTGTAATCACAGACCTACCTGTAGGAGGAACAGGGAAAATCCTTTTTCTGTAAACTTTGGTAGTACCTCCAAAATATAACTGATTTATGTTACATAAAAATGAACTGTGAAAGACCAAATGTCTCCTTACTCCGTTTCCCTGGTGAAGAGAATGCTCTGGTCAAAATCTAATTGCCAGGATTTGATATTTCTTCCAAAGGACAATTTTTGCTAGACAAATTGTCTGATGATTTTGGTCTTCTGGCATTACTTTTTTTCTAAACCAGACAAAGATTATTTTGAGCAAAAAGAAGTCCCAAGTGCAAACAGCTTTGCCATTTCTTTGCTTACTTCCCCTTCAGCTTTGAATCTTTCATTCCTTTCCCATTCTGTATGTCCATATCATGTCTTCCCACTCTTTTCCTCTTTCTTGCTGTTGTCATCCTTCCGCTTTGCTTATACAAACAGCATTTGTTTTGCTTTCATTTTGCACTTAATTTCTTGTTTGTGTTCACTGCATTCCTTTGACAGAAGGCATCCTGCTCTCTGCCTTGCTTCCCATTGACCTCCCTCCCTCTTTTCAAGTTTCTCATCCCTTTCCTTTCAATGTGACTCTCTCTTTTTATATTCCCCAGTACATCCTCTGAGTGTATGTATGCATATAGAGCAGACTATCCAATCCTTTATCACACCTTTTAAGCTGCATGGAGCTTCCAGCTCTTGATCTCCTTATCTCACACACTCTGTGCCATGTTTTAATGCTGTGATTAGTAAAAGTCTCTGTTGGAAGCTTTTAGTTGTATAATAGCAAATAAACCAGCACTTTGGTTTGTTGGGGTTTGTTGATGGACTATTAAAAAGTTAACAAACTCTCAACTTCCATATGACTTCTATTCAATAACTGACTGAAACCCTAGACTTTCTGAGGGTATCTTGGCCCTTTGAGCAGCAGCCATCCTTGTGGCAACTTCTTGCCTAACACATGTTCTTGTTGAATTACAGAGTTCCTTCCTTTCCACCCTCCTCCGAGGACAGTAGCTCTTGGTACAAGTGGTGCAGTGTGATGAGGCTGAAGTCACTCAGGGAGCTGAGCTGAGCTGCCATATCCCTGTGCTGGGTGGATGATACAGCAATCACCTTCAGGCAGTCAATATACAGTGGGCAGGGTTAAAACACCTGTACTGGCATTAGGCCAAAACACAGCATGTTTATGGCACTATTCCAGTCAGGGTCTTTCCCAAAATACCTAGATCTGGGGAAGATGGCAAAGTATTATGCTTCCAGTGACTTTCATCTCTAGTATTTGTTCACTGTCTTAGCAACAGGGCATTGGTATTTATATTTGAAAGCTGAGGTAAACACTGACAATAATAAGACTGAAGTTTTTAGAGTTTTTTCAAACAAAATCCATCATATCTGTCTTTGCTTAGAATTCAGTTAGACCTCTGTGTGTATACTTATTGATGACCTATATAGAATAATAGCATTAAGATGACAAACATAATTCTCTGCACTCAACTAGTAAAAAAAAAAAACCAAAATGCTTTCATCCAAACGTCAAATACATAATTTGGATAAATCCACGAGGGTAATGTTCACTCTCTGCAATAGACCATCTGGCACAGAAGACACTGTGCCAATTAATATAGATGGAATGACTGTTAGCACTACAGATAGTAAATATTTCAGACTAATCTTTTTTGTCATTTATCAGCTACACTCATCCTTCAAAATTTGCAGAGTCCCCAGCATGTTGAAACAGATTGATCGCGTTCAGACTTTTACTATCCTGCGAAACCTTTGCCTTCTTTTAAATTCTTTTATAGTTCTGGCTTCCACTATTTATGTCTCTAGGGAAGATTATTGTGAAGCAACAGCACAGTTAGCAGCATTATTTGGCTGATTTGTCTGCCTATCTCATTAATGTACATGTATTGCTAATATTATGTTTAATCCAAAGATTGTGATTCACCTCTTCTTCTGTAAGGAAAAGATAAATACAATTTGAGCAATACAAACCTAATGGCTATATCAGAAGAGAGAATAACATGATGTTTGCAATGTTAACTTACAAGCTGATCCTGAGGAGGCTTGGTCAACTTTCCACCTCACCTAAAATCACTTACCATGACTGTATTTCAGTTATAGTTCTAAGAGACCTGGGAAGTTCATTTGTAATAACCAGGAACTATTATTTTAATAGAATTCAAAGAAAATTTTTGCATGTTAATTTGCTTTCCAGAGCCACTTGACAAAGCTCTAAACAAATCTGCACAGAACCCAAGTAACATATTCTCCAGTGTACAAAATGCTTCAGGTTTGGATCTTATCCTTTAATGTTGGAAAATTACTAATGAAGCATTTAAAGCCCTTCTCATTATAATGCAACACCAGCAATAAAATAAATTGTGTGAATATTACTCATATGAAGGACTTAGGGTATGCATACAGAGCCTTTGCAATGTGATCACAGAAGGGATTTTTGAAGATAGCTTTGGCCCTTCTTGCTTTTGACCATATTCTGCATTGCATCACAGGAACCATTTAATGCATTATAAAAAAATATTAAGTATCAGAATTGAAACATACCTTCATGAATCTGAATAGGACAGGATCATAGAATCAGAATCATAAAATGGTTTATGTTAAAGATCACCTAGTTCCATCCCCGCTACTGTCGGCAGGAGCACCTTCCACTAGACCAGGTTGCTCAAAGCCCTTCCACAGACGAGGTGTCAGCAACTTTTCTGGGCAACCTGTGCCAGTGGCTCACCGCTCACACTAAAAAATATCTTCCTAGTATCTGATCTAAACCTACCCTCTTTGATTTTAAAGCCATTACTCCTTGTCAAATTAACAAAAATGTTACAAAATACGTGATCTGAAAGTTCTCAGCAAGTTGCGTTTTAACTGAAATCACACACTGATTTCACCAATCTGACTCCTACTGTTATCTGAGGCCAACAGCTTCAGTAATGCACCAGGAGTTCTGAGTAAATGAACAGATAAGTGTGTTTGGCTATTTCTGGAATCTGTAATGCAGACATTCATCCTAAGCAAATTGGTTTGTTTAGCAACAAGCGCACCACAATGCTCTGTGAGGATTCAGAAATTTCTTGGGATTTGAGACATACACATACATGAAGAGGCTTTTTGAAACACTAACTTGTGCCACTTTTGTTTATATTGCCCTTGATAAGCTGTTAACTTCCCAGAAATGAACGCACTCTCATTTCTGGGGCAGTTAGTCCTCCATGAATTTGGTGGAATTGAAAGAAAATGAAATACAAGAACAGGTGGGAATTTAGCAAAAATATCCCATATTTTTTTAATCTCCATCTCAAATAAGTGGCACTGTTTTCTTTCAGAGAGAAATGGTGAATGCAAAATTATAGATATTCTAGAAAGTGACAAATCAGATTTTTACATCCACATTATAGCACACAAGCAGGCCTATTTGCAACTTCTGTTACCACAAATAAATTTGTTTAAACACCTAAAAACATAGCTCAGGGAGTGATTAAATTATGTCTGAAGAACTGTACATTACCAGAATATTGTCCCCTATGCAGACTTTACAGTTCAGCTCCTTGCTTGTCCTGGATGACCTGCAGGCCAGCTGAAGTTTTTAATTATGTGTTTATAAATACTGGAGACATATTCACTCACTATTTTCCTTCATGAAACTTTGCTTTCTAATATGTCTTCATCTTTCTTTTTCATATCAGGGTTGTTTTTTGGGTTTTTATTTTTTTTACTTTCAGCATATTCATTGTATGTTTGCAAGTTCGTGGGTTTGAGCTATGGAGAAAAAACAAAAATTCATATCTCTAGGACTAACTATTTTTAATAATACTTATTTAGTAACTTTTTGTGATGGTTTTGTGTGGTGGAGTACAAGGGTACAAAGACTATATTCCAGAGCTTTAGAAGAGGACCTAAAAAAGGCCAGGAAATCTTAGTTATAGGGTTCACTATCAAGATTAAGTTTCTTGTTGAAATATATAATTACTGTGAGTAGTATATCTTACTACCCTAACCCCTTCATTGTAGTGAGTATGTAATGGTTTTTTAAGCTGTGAACTAAGGTCTGCTGGTGATGAATGAATAAAAAACTGAGGATGCAATTTTTATTGTCTGACCAAAGCCTAAAGAAATTCCCCTGTGCTGATAGGAATAAAATTCTTGAAAGTGTTTATAAACACTGTTTTTTGACAGCCACCCTCTACATTTGTCTTAATAAAGTAATTGTTTCAAATTTCTACTGCTCATTACCATAAGCTGGCATCTGGTGTTGGGAGCATACATTTTTAATAGTGCAATGGAACAGTGCTCTTTCAAGTGACCTTGTAGGTCACTACTAGATTTTAAAGAACAAATAGCAGATGTGAGACATTAAATAGGAATTTATGAATTCCAATTTACTTGGTAAAAATATTTTCATTGCAACCTTCATTTGTATTGAAAGCTCCATCATGATTAAGATGTTTAAGACCATGATTCCACAAGAATTTTTCTCAGTATAGAATGGCTCATACAGTTCTTGCTATCTCCCTTTCTTCCACTGTTCACTCCTATCCTTTCTCTCCCATTCAACTGTACTATAATCCTTACAGAAGGGAACAGGCTAGCCTGAAGTTACTGCTGGGGCCAACCTCTCAAACAAACCTCACAGCAGCATTTCACAGAGGTGTAAAAGGAGATTTTTCCAACCACAAGTGATTTCTGAATAATCAGATCAGGCTGAAGTGATGCTATGAGACATTACACAACTTGCAAATGAGAATCATATGCAAGAGTGGCAGGACACAGGCAGAAATTTATTCAGAGATGGATTTTTTTTTCACAGTCTACACAGGCTTAAAAAACTTATGTATTTCTCATTCTCTCACCATGTACCCATATTTACCTCTAACTGGGAAAGCAGAGCTCCCACAGACCAGTGGTCTCCATACAGAACATATGTTAACACAAAATCCTTGGAAGAACTGTGACAGCTGTCCTGAAACTATATTCCTGAAATTCACAGTGTTGAGAACAGCAACCATCTCTACTCTTACTTCGAGACCTCAGGAGGGTAAGGAACTGAGTGATTGGATCCATGCGCAACAAACTGTGACCCGGAGAGTGGACTTGTGCCTGGACAAAACAACATTTCTATACTACTGCTATTAAAGGCTTACCTGTTGATTTTTGAGTATCTCTGGTTTCATAATAATGCAGTTTTGCCATAAAATCATGAATACTAAACCAAAGCACAAAATCAGAGTAAGGAGCAATGAGCTAGGCACAAATGAAAAATATGAGTATTTGTGTCCCAGGGCATGTTTTCCCAATCATTTTAATCTGCTTAGAGAATTGCCCCTTTGCTGCAGGAATAGATAAAAATAAGAAAACAGAAATATTAAAAAAAAAAATTTTGAAATAGAAGTTATCTCTCAGTGTACATTGTCTTCTCTATATCCTGACTTTTCTAAAAATTTAGCCCAGGGTGGTTAGACTGTGAAGAAGGAAAGAGAAGATGGGTTTTTGCACATGAGCTAGAAGGAGTTCTAAGAACATGGAGGGAGAAAATGTAAAATCCAGAGCAGAAAGGAAAACCACTAGAAGCATTACAGAAAAGGGAAAGAAGGCAAGTGAAGAGCATGAGGGGGCGTAACATTATTTTAGCAGTATGATCAGTATGATGAAATGCAAGGAGGGGTGGAGCTGTGCTGATAATTAAAAATATGAGAATATAAAAAAAAAATAGAAACAAACACCAAACAGACAGTAACAACAAATATACAATCTTTCGGTACAAGCAAAATGCCACTAGTAATTTCTTACTAGAAGAGCAACATCTTGCAGAAACATAGTGATTCCTCCACGTGAAAGGAAAGCTAAACCTTGGGTGAACTTCCTTCCTTCTTCCTGCTCTCAGGAGTACAAGCCTCAGAGTGGGATGGTCCTTGGTTCCTGCCAGATCGAATGTGAGAAATTTCTGTTTGCAATTCAGCAGCTGCATGATACAAGAAGGCTTTTATGAGAAAAGTGCCCGATCTTTTATAGTTCAACCAGGTATCAAGATCTTTGTTTAGAGCTAGTAAACCCCAGCTGTTTTCACTGCTCTGAGAATTCAGCTAGAAAAACCTTTGTAGACAAGAAGCACACAGCAAAGTCCAGCAGGTTCCTTGAAGTGTGGGTTTGAGCAACTGAAGATAAGAGAGGGAAGAATTCCTGGAACTTCTCCAAGGACCGAGCCAGAGTGTGCCTTTCCTCTTTGACTCTCTGATTCTGGTTTTCAAAGACCACTGTCACAGCAGTCCTTCTAAGAAGAGAGATCATTTAGTACACTTCCTCTGCCTTAGAGGATTCTCTGATTGTCCATAAATGTTTCTTCCCTGGTGCATAAATGCATGCCACAGGGGGTAGATAATGTTTGGGATACTTGTTTTTTTTTCTGGATTTCATCTTTTTTAAACATGTGGGTTTTATACTCTGGTAATGAGCACACTGATATAAATTGGGTTTGTATATGCACAAAGAAGTTCAAACTGCTCTTTGTCTGGAGGAAGTCCTTTTCAAGGACAGATGCAACATGTGGGAAGTGGGAAGCTGGGACTAGACTGCTAAGTATCTGTCACAGTCTTGTTTAGGATCTGTGTAGAGTCATGGTGCCCCAGGGAAATCATCATTGAACTCTGTTCATGTAGGTATTACTTTTTTGGCACGGGGAAGACAAACACTGTTCTGGCCTCTTAATCTCCACCTGACACATATGCCATTTATCCAATATTACAGCTTTCTTCTGTGGGTTAAAGAAAAGGACTTACTATTTTGAGTGGCCTCCAAAAATCTGAAAAAGGTAAGAGTGTGTCCTGATGAAACAGTCCAGATCCAATAAGAAAATACTGTGCCAAGTGTCTGACTGTACTGCTGAAATGGGAATGAAAACTTGTTAGCTGTCTGTCATGGGAAAGTCAGGACAGGCCAGGATACAAGTTAGAACAACTGCTGACAAATGTAGAGATTATGGCAATGGGGTGCTGTATGTTCTTGTTAAGGCAGACATGAAAGAAACCAGGTTGCTGAATTTTTAAAACAGTTTCTCCCAGTTAAATTAATCAAAAAGATTAAATTAAGAATTAATTTATCTTTAAAAGTTGTTTTTCTTTTAAATTTACATAAGTTAATTGAAAAAACAAAGTTATATTCCTCAATATCCACAGTCCATGTATTTCCTCAAGTGTAAGTATCAGAGCCACAAAACTTTGATATGGGAAGAGATTCTGAGAGCCTGAAAAAGGAACAGACTCAGAAGGACAGAAGATAATTCTGAGAAGAAAAATAATAGACAGAATTAATTACTGAAATGTCTCATGCAGATATTATGACAAGACAAAAAAGTGCCCTCTAGGGCAGACCAGAGTTTATTAGGAAAAGAAGTAAAAGCAAACTATTCAAATGACAGTGGAGTTATGAGCTTAATGCCCTTCATCCCTCGTGTCATTTTATTCAAGCAGACTCAGACTATGACGTATTTAGATACATACCTTACCTCTTTTTTACTAGATTACTGTAAGTGAGAAGAGATGGGATTCTCCCCAAAGACAGTCCAGAACAGAAGCATTTTACAGACTTATACAGGTTTGTAAACCTGCCCTGCAATACTCCTTGCTTCACTCCTGATCTGGTTGTAATTGTCTGTACTGCAGATGGTGTGACTGACATCTATGGATCCCTTCTGAAGCAATTGCCTTCAGAGAGCAGCCTTGGAGCAATGGGCAAGAGAATCTCCTTGTGCAGCTCCATCAACTGCATGGATGGCAAGGGACAACCCTTGGGGTGGCACAATATCAGTGTGCCTGATATTCCTTCAGCCTTTCCCCCATCTTTCATTGATAGATGGGAAGCTGGGTTGGGAGGCTAAGTGAAGATCCATAACAACATCTTGAAAAAATATTGATGACAATTTTTAGAATTGTTTGGAAGAGTTTTACAGAAATGATATGTTTTCCTCTTAGCAAAGATAAATAATTGATATCTGCCTGTAGGTACAGGCTGAACATTCTTATTTTATTATTTTTAGATAACTACAGTAATAGTACTTTGTTTTATGAGCCAGTTTTATAAGACAGTGACTAAGAAAAATAGAGAGGGGTAGAAAGTGAAACCATAAGCATCTGTGCAAAACTCAGATTCTTCAAGATTAGCAATCAAAGAAAATAATGTAGAGGCAAAAATCCAAAAGTTATTAAACTTGAAAGGCTGAAATCTTCCAGATATGATGTTCAACTAAAACAAGATTTGATATCTTCTAGCTATCCTATTTGACACTCTTACTGGTATTTAATGAAACTGTCAGATTTGCGTCTTCATTTGTAGATGAATGTCAAATGACATCTCCATTTACATTTCTGAGAGTTGTCCTGTAAACAAAAGACAGAGATATCACTCATTAAAAAATTAAATACGATCTTTTGGAAACCAATTCTTGGGCAAGGAATCGATTTTGAAATTAATTCCACCACTACAGAAACACACAAATCACTTTATAGAAATTGTTGCTCATGTAATATATTCATGCCCTATTCATTGGTATCTCTTTATAAATATGAGAACAGCTATACAACATTTCCAACATTTACGCACTTTCACTTCAACCAATATTACTTACTATGGTGTATGTTCTGAATCATATTACGGTATCATGAGAAAGCTCTCTTTCTGCATATTTCGTCCTTCCATCCAAGCATTGAGTCATGGATGTGCATCACTCTTGCAGTTTATTTTTCTCTATTCTTAAGGTTGAAGGGAGTTTACATGTTTTGGAAGTAACCACTAATGGAAATTAGAGCTCAGGGGATGACTTGTCACAAAGCAGAGCAATCGAACTGCCAATCCTGAACACAAGGAGCAAAGCAGAAAATGGGTAGATAGGCACCTCTAAGAAATGTTGCTGACATAATCTTTTTTCTTATGTCAATAAATAGAGGCACACTCTATATGCACTAAGAAGAACTTAATCTATTAAAATGTAACTTGATTTATTGCTTCTAAATATATTTTGAAGGAAGATTACCATATCTCTAAGATCTAATGCCAGCTTCTTCACCAAGGGAATACATTGCAGCCAACAGAAATATTTTATCAGCTTTTCTTCCTTCCTTCCTTTATAATATATTTAATATTTACTGAGATAATACAGCAGAATTTATGTCTTCTGCAATATTTTTTCTTGTTGTGAAGAGCACTTTTGTAAATCTGCTTCCTAAACTCATGTAGTTCTCTGAGATGAACAATTTAAACTATACATATGATAGCGACTTGACCCAAGGAGTGTATGAAATCTAGCAAAAATGCTCATATCATGCATGAAAGAAACTATGGACTAAACAATCTATTGTTCTCTTACAAGCAAAAAGATTATCTTATCATCATGGATGACCTGCTGTAACATAGTTTTTCTCAGGGAAGACCTTCTTTGCAAAGATGTTTTTAAAGTAGAAAAATATACCTTTTCTCCTCTTAAGACTGAATACTATAATTTCCCAGCAAAGCTTTCTATGTTAAAGAAGATTTGAAAAAATTAAATAAAAGAGTTTGAAAGGCTACTAGCATAAAAGACATTTTTTAACATGCAATGTCATCTTGAGGGTCACATTTGTCACAACAGGAGAGCTGATGCCATTAGAACTACTCTAATCAATGGAAATTATTTTCATGCTTTTAGTCTGTGAATCTCCCACAAACAGATGGAATCACTGAGACACTGAGGTCAGCAGTGACTTTTGGACTAGGCCAACACCCCTACTCAAAGAAGGATTAACTACATTGCATTGCTATGGATGGGGTCTAGTCAAGGTTTTAAGTGTTTCCAAGGGTGTAGATTCCACAACCACTCTAGGCAACCTCTACAAGATTTTGACCATATTCACCAAAAAAACAGAAGTTTTGGTCACATGTTTAGGTGGAATTAAAATTGTGCCCACTGCCTCTTACCCTTGGATACCACAAAGGAGAGACTGGTTCTACTTTATTTAATGTCCTCAAAGATACTTTTAAACACATAAGCCCCATGAGGCTTCTCTTCCCCAGTCTGAACAGCCCCAGCTCTCTAAATCTCTCATGATACATGCTCTGTGGTCCTTGGCTAGAGTTGATCCAGTATGTTCATCCTTTCTTCTGCTGTAAGCTCAGGACTCCAGATGTGTCTCACCTGTGCTGACAAGGGCAGAAGGACTTCCTACTTCAACCTGCTGGCAGTGCTTTACCTACTGTACCTCAGGAGGCTTTGCTGCAAGGGTGCATCCCTGGCTCATGTTCAGCTTGTTGTCCATCAAGGAAATAAACATAACAAAGGTATTTGTATATTTTTATATCGAGTTGCAATGAATGTGCAGCCATCATGAATTGTAGATGAGTTTAAAGGCAATATAAGCACAATGGTCTTCCTATTAATAGTTTAAGATCAGGCTCTTTTAAATATATCATCAACTTTTTGAACTTGGCTTTAGTGTGGGGAGAACTCAACCATTTCACAAAGCTGAGTTTTCAGACAAACCATTCTTATTTCAAAACTCAGCTCCAATCTGGAGAAAAAGAATAACGTTTAATTACATACTTCAGTGCACTTCAGAATAAAAATGAGCTTTTGTTAATCACCTCTGCAAGCTCTCAAACACCACTGAGACTCATGATCATCATTTTAAGATGAACTAAATCCATGATAACAGGGAAGTGTCTAAATAGAGAAAGCAGAAACCTGAATTCTACTTTGGATATAATGTTGGCATTAAAAAAGCAAAATACCAAGCATAAAAACTTTGGTAGCTTCATTCATTGTTTGCAGAATATTTTAGTACTCATGCTGTGAACTGTACACATTCGTGTCTGCTTTCATTTTCAGAAAAAATACCTAGTCCAAAATAATGTCTCTCTAAATCAATTCATAACATAGTGTAGTATCTTAAAAATCGTAGTAATGGTTGTTGGATTTATTTGTACAGAGTTAAAATAAATCTCAGACTACATTTAGAAGATATTTTTTAAAAACAAATTGACAAGCAGTGAGCTTTTTGGAGCATGATGTTAGTTTGTTATCATTTACAGGAACATGCTTGGAAATGAACAGAGTCTGGGCTTGAAAATTCTAAACAAAATGGAGTTGACTGACATCTGAGATCCCAACAATGACTAGCTGTGAGAATGAGTTTGAAGTATAGTTTACACATACCAGGAAAAAGAGTCAACTAAAACAGAGGAGATGTGCAAGGAGGAGCAGCAAGCAAGGTTAGCAGCTTTTAAATGTCTGTTAATAGTTTGTCAGAATCATTGTGTACATAATTCTGTGTGAGTGAAAAATAAGCAACATAAGAAGACTATTGAATACTGAATGAAACTTCAAAGTCTCATGTATGCAGAGCAGGAGAGAGTCCAAAATCTGACAGAGAGGACTGACAGGTATAAGAAAATCCTTAACATATACATTAGAATATAGAAACAAGCTCCAGAAAATAATAGCATTTGCTGTTGTTTCTGAAGTGAAAAAGAATATTTATATTGCCTTGCTAAGTAATAAGCATCTCTTATTTTCACAGTTCAGTGTACTGAAAAATATTGTAGCTTAAAAATAAAAATAAAAAAAAAAAAAAAGGAAAAAGCAAAGACGTGGGTTTACTAAAATTACTGTAATTTTTCATGGGAAAAACAAAAACAAACACAAACTTTCAAGTTTGAGCTGTTCCAGGCCAGGTTTACTCTCCAAGCATTCAGCTGACACTAGGACTCCTATTTTTTGGCTGGCTCTAAGCTGTCCCTTGCTCAGGACATCGTTAACACTGGAGTAGACTTGTAAGCTCCAAGGAGTCAAGGGAGAAAAATAGTTTGCTAACCAAAGTAAGTACTCAAAGACCCTGAGAGGGGTTTTACTTCTCTCCACTGTCTACTTATAGAGTCTAGACTGCTGATTTAGGATTATTTTGGATTATCCTGCTGAGGCCCACTAACGACACTTTAAGTGTTGCTTTGGTGAAATGGAGTTCCTAACGTAGTCTGAATAATGCAGACAGGCACAACCCACAAACTTTTCTGGATCTGCACCCAAAAGCCTCATCAAAAACTGTGGAAGAGCCTTGGCATTTGTAGTAAGCTGAATGAAAGAGTCTTTTACACCTAGCTGAAATTGCTGCCTTCCTGTATCTGTCAGCAGAAGTCTGAAGTAAAACTGGGGTCTCTGAGTACTGTATCCACATATAAATAAATCAGCATACATCTGTAGAATTAAGCTGTGATTTATTTAGATCAGTTTCCTATTCATGTTTAATGTTTTGATGATAAATCTTTCAGATGACAAAGAAAATTACCCATAAATTCCTGTGGGGAGTATGGTCTATTAACACTGCTTGCAGGACCTCCCACTAGAGAGACAAACCAAATGAAGCCACAAAGAATATGCAATCAAGCAAACATTATGTGGGAACTGTGAGGCAGCAGGGAAATTTAAATATATATTCCTAAGGAAGAAAGAACAACAATAATCAGCACATGCACACATACACCAAAAAAAACCGCATCAGCAGAACTGGCTTTAAAACTATTAGAATAATTTTGGAGCTATTCTGGCAGAGCTAAAGATGCACAAAATTATAAAGTCAGTTTTAGTGTGAATGGAGTGCGATTAGAGTAGAATCCTCAATTTATGCATTGTCTCACAAACTGGTCTAGAAAAAGCACAATCTATATCTATGTCAAACTTCACTTTCCAAAATGCAGAGAAACTACTCTCATCTTGGAGAGTCACAGACCTGAAAATCTGAAAAATTAAAATATTTTGCACTTTTTGTATGCTTGCATACCAGTGAACTGACGGGGTTTTTAATGGGATCTTTAAAAGGTGAAATGGAAGAGGAAAAAGAGAAATACAGGATAGGATTCAGTTTCAATTCAAGCATTTACTTCTAGGCAATCATGATGGACAGGTTCTGCAAATGAATCAGGGGTCTAAACTCCAGTACAGGCAGAGACAATGCAGTCAGCACAGCTAAGGAATCACCGAGAGTAATTCAACTCATCCTAAGGAAAGCAGCTCTAGGCTACACAGACTTAAGGATACCAGTGAGGATAATAGGAGATTAAACTTTTAAGCTGTGGACATGTGGGGTCTTCTATTTATATATCATTACCTGTGAGCTGATTCCCTGTCAAAGCATCTCAAAATCAAATACTTACATTCCAGATTCTGTTAATCCTAAAAGGAATTGAACCTATATCTACTATATTCAAAACCACAGGCAGGAAAAACAAGCAGGGACTGCAACAGATTTGTGGGATGAATCAGTCTCATTTTACACTTCAGCAGCCCCCAATTGCTTTGTCAGAGTGATAACAACATGGAGTAAAGAACTAAGAAAACTAGCCTCAGAGGACGTTGCAATCAGCTCCCCCTAAATCCGAAGCGCTTATCAGGTAGGTTCCTGTCTGTGGATGCCATCAGCTGCGGACGGGAGCGCGGCGTTCGCATCTGCGGCGGCAGGCACTGCAGGCACAGTTGTTATGCAAAGCCTCAGCCAAATTGTTCGACCAACAATTTCAGCAAGGTGTGGGGGAAAGTGAGATGAGAAGGAGGAAAACCAAGCTTCTTTATTTTAAGACTGTTTGGAGATAACTGAGAAGTAGAACAGGACAAATATTTTCAGCTAAAATATGGACGAGGCTGAAAATGCAACCTGAACAAAGCTGAGCGTTTTCTGAAATTGATTGAGTTCACTTTTGACACAAGGAGTAAAAAGTGAAGGTTTTTGTTTTAAAATAAAAACCTCTTGAATTTTCTTGTTGGAATTTCCTTTAACTTTACATACAGAAAATTAATATTTTTCTTAAAATGAATTTTTTGTGGAAATTATTATCTATTAAAAACAGTGTAAAAATTCTTTAATATACTGAATGCTTTTTTTTTAGGACTGGCATTAAAAGTAAAAATATTTCTAGGTCTGCTGAAGAAGTGCTAGATTCACATAGCAAAACTTTAATTGACATTAACAGGTTTCACTGATTGATTGGAAGAATTAACAAACAAAAAAAGGTCTTTGTGATCCTATAATGATATTAAGTTACTGAAAAATGTATCAAAATTTAAAGAAAAAAATCAGAAGAAAAAATCTTGAGAAAACAAAATATCTTGTATCAGCATTCAGCCTATTTCAACAAAATTTTACTCCAAAATGAAGGGGACTAAATCACCCCTAAATAAATTCATTCTATTAAGGTTATCAAATAAATAAATCAGCATTCCCTTCTTAGTTTTAGGTTTGTAATGCACATTTACTTCTGTAAGAAAGAGGTATTCAATTTGAACTTTTTATTTAATTTCAGTTCAAAATTAGAACTTGATATTTTGTGTTACAGGGATTATATCACATGGGAATGCAAAGACATAAAAATGAAATGCAGTAATATCCAAGTGCTTTTTTTTTTCAAATTTCCCCACATTAAGAAATATCTATACTTTCTTTTTTTGATCCAAATAATAATAAAAATAAATTTTATAGTGTCAGAATTTCATGTGGGATGGAAATGAAGTTTTTGAAACAATTATACTAATAAGAATGTAAAGACATTTTATTCACTCTTCATGTTCCCATAACTCTATATATCTGTTTATCTGAAACTGTGCAATGCTTCATTAAAATTGGATAAATTAAAAAATTAAAAAATCTATAGTTGAGATATCTTTTAAATTCTTCCAACACTGAACAAATTAAGGAACCAAGAACAGTTATATATTCAATGATGCTACTCTCTGGATGGAAGACAGATTTCTTAACAGTTATTGAATTCTTTTAAAAGCTATTTAAATTTTCTGCCCTTTCCACTGGAAATAACATTTTAAGTGCTTTTACTGACAGCAGGTGTTGGAAACCAAAAGTGATACAGTATGGACTATCTGGATTTAGCTGCTTCAGAGTACAGGACAATGGTTCTTCTAGACTTCCTTCTAGGTACACTGCACATTTTAATTAGACAATTTTCCAGTATGAAATATTGTAATTTTATTTCACAACCATCTAGTGACAGGAAGGACTTATTAAAATTGCATGTGTTGATGTTTCTGAGAAAATATATTTGCATGCCACATCTGTGATAGTTCAGAAGGCTAGAATTAGCAGAACTCTGGCTGTGTCATATAACTGGTGCCATTTTTGTTTGATATAAAAATGCACGACCTGTATTGGAATAAAGTGGCAAGAGTATGTGCTTTGAATTTCATTGATCAACGCTAATCACTGTTATATTGGAAAAAAATACCAAAAAAACTACAACTTGGGATTTGAGATCAATAACCTGTAGCCACCACCAGGAAACAAAGCAATAAGTTCTACATTGCATACTTTTCTATTGAATTAAGATAGTCACTATAATTCTCTTACACCTCAAAGGGTATAGAAGATGAGATAAAGAAACTGAAACTTTCGTAAAACACATATTCTTCCCAGAGTCAGATTGAAGATATTCAGGTTTTGTGTTAAAACATTTTGGTCGTGAATTACTCAAAGTTCAGAAGGGTGACTGTGATACAGAGTTGTACATGGAGAATAGATGCAGGCTTTCCAAATGATCTGAAAGAGGCAAAGAGATTCTTAGTGTAGCTGGAAAAAATCTGCTAATAACACTAAATAGGTATGAAAATTTCTGAACTAGAAAACACTGTGAAAAGAAAAGAGGTTCTGTGACAGTCTTGCAGTTTTCAAGATTGCATTGTGAAAGATATATGTTTAATTTCGAAGCCAAAGCTAATCTAACTCAGAAGCACACTTCAAGTAAAACAACAAGAATAACACCTCACATTAAAACCACAATGCTTTATCTGACTTCATTTGCTCAAGAAAAGCTGTTTTTCTTGATCACTTTAATACAGTAATTTTGATAGATTAAAATTGTAAAGCTGTTGGATCCCTCTCATATATTTGATCAGTGTAATTATATAATTTCTTCTAAAATTTGTTATTTGTCTGTAACAAGATTAAAGCACCTGCTGTTACAAGCTTTTCATTTCAATTACACTGATGGGAAGTTCACATTCTTCAGCGACGCAACACAAATCTCTTTAAAACACGAGAAACAAAATACCTGACTGGCATCTGGGAATGCCACCATGTTCTGATTAATACATAAATTGTTTTGTGATGTTGTTGCAGATATGTAGCAAAAATCTTCGAAAGAAGCATTACCACAGACAAAAATTGAGCAGAACTCTATAATAGCAAAAAATTTGAGGAATTATTCTGGCAGTTCTACCACTGATGAAGCTTTAGATAAAAATACTCAGACATATCTCTATAAAATCACACTATTAATTTTTGAACTCTTGATTTCAAAGTACTTTAGGTGAAAAAAAAATAAAAATTATATAGTTAACAATTCACGCTTAAAAGCTAATTTGGGTTGGGTTTTGGGTTCTTTTTGGGGGTTTTGGGGGTGTTTTCTTGAACATACAATTGATTCATATTCAAAATCACTCAAAGTTAAAAAATTATATTTTCAAACTCATGACAGTCATATGTTCAGAGCCACATATAAATAGAAAATTCATACCTGAAGAACTCTCTCATGCATGTACATCCTGGAAATACATAGTGGAAATTTTGCAGAACTTTTACCACAGAACTTACACTTGCTAGTGGATTCATATTAAGAAAATTTTTACAACCATATCAACTCAAAACTTCTTTTTTCCCACATTGTTGTAGTTGTGTCTACATGCAACAGAGTTCTGCAACCTTAGGATTTTACATATAAATAAAATTCTTCTCCCACATGCAGAGGAGCAAGATTTAAGTCAAATAATTCTTAATAAAAGTGGCAAAAAATGCTATACAGAAACAAAAGATGTTTTTTTATTCAATATTCACAAAGCATACTTTTGCGTCAGACCCTTGTGTCTGCCTTCTCTGACTCAAAAGGCAGCTACTGAAGAAAAATCTCAATAAAGACAGCATGCTCTGTATCTCTTGTATTCAAGAGTTAGAATTCTAAAGGACAAAAAAGGAGAAAAAAGTATCCTAATGCCTCAGTGAGCTTGAAAACACAGGGCAGGGAACTGAACCTTCAACAAGTATATGAAATATGTGGCAGTTCTGCAGAAATGATGTATTGGGTAGGGCGTGTTCACCTCAGTATTCCAGGATAAATTACTACTTGGATGATTAGGCATTAGTGGCAGAAAGAGCTTATGATCTGTAACATTGCTACAGCTGAAAACATAAGGAGTGAGAGTAAATATGGATGTTAATTTATTATCATTTCAGAGCCATACATAAATTTACCCTTTTAAAATCAAAAATTAGAATATAACAGTGTGGTACTAAATATCGCAAAAGCGTGTTTTGTAACAGAAATACAGAAAAAAAAGCAGTTGGCAATATTTTAACAAAGAATTCTGCAGCCACAACTTAATATCTATTACAGTTTTCAGCTAAACATTGTAAAATGGATTTCCATCAAAAGCACTCAGCAGAAACATTACTGTACTGTTGAACAAACTGTTTCTTGTGGTCTTTTCCTGACTTTCATCTACTAATGGTGGACTCATTCCTCAAAATAATAATAATAATGGCCTTGTCAAAGCATTGTTCCTAAGCAATCGAACATAAAGATACACACAATTATTCTTTGCCATCCCAACTATTTCAGCTCTGCAGGGAAGGAGAAAATGTCGTTGTCAGCAGGTGTAATTATCACATGTTCTACTTCCCAAGGTCTATCATGGTAGCCTGTGGTAAGCTACACTTATAAAGTATCAGAGTCAAAAGAGTTCATGTCTAGTAATGCACATCTTACGTGCTCCAAAAATCAAAACAGAACTATAAAGAGCAGTTCGAGCTGGTATAAGACGAGACATTTTTTTCCATCTATACTGTTTTGTTGACATTCAGTAATAGAGATGCTTGCCTCTCCTCTACTCCTCTGAACGAGATTTGTTAAAAATAGTTACATTGACAAAAGAGTATTGCAGAAAGTACTCTACACCGTCCTCTGACATCTGAAATAGTGGCTTCTCTCAATAAATCTGTTCATATGTTCCCACAGAAAAGCTAATGGTTGGGCTGGAATTACAGAGATGAAAGTAAATTGGATTTTTTCAGCTTCCTTTCCTCCTTTTTAATTTTATCTTTAGTTACAACTACATACAGCTTGGAGTATGGGGTATGATAAAATAAGGTTGCCTTGCCTGACAGCCATATGTCTTCAGAGCATCTTTTTCCTTTGAAGTGCATTTCGGTTTTGTAAAACAAATTTGGGAATGGTTGGGAAATAGAACACAGCAGTAATGATATCTATGATAATCGATTGTAACACAGTGTCTGTAATAAGTTCTTCTGGTGACAGAGGAGGAACAAGCACTAAGTAAGTGCCATACTCGCTGAAATTGACTGAGTTAGTCAGCCATTCTACTAAACAGCTGAAAACTGGTGTAAACCAATGTCTTCTAGTGATCTTCACAGGTCATGATTATGTCATTGGACTGTTTGATGCATTATAAGGCTTCCTTAAAATTCTTTAAGCTATAGGCCCATACCAAGAAATATTTTTGTCTGGCCCCAGGCAGCTGTACCATGCATAAGGTACCCCTTACACTGGCATTTGAAAGGAAGTCCTTCCACAATTCTTGTACCCAGGGATGGCTCTTCAAATACTCCCAGTGGCATGAAGATGGATGCAGTGACTTAGTCAAGCCTAAGAGAAGATTTTATCCATCCATCCATCCATCCATCCATCCATCCATCCATCCAATTACAGAATTGTTTCAGTTGAAAAGGATCTAGTCCATATAGTCCAACCTTCATTGCAATAAGAAGGAACATGTTCAACTAGATCATCATCTCTCTCTCTCTCTCTCTATCTATCTATCTATTATCTATCTATCTATCTGTCTATCCATTTACATACTAATTGAAGACTGTAGTATTTGAGGCTAAAGCAAAAATAACGTATTTGGAATATGTTCCAGATGCTCATTCCTTATGTAAATATGTTCCAGATGCTCATTCCTTATATACCTTGTGCAGGTATTTTAAATAGAACAAAGATCATCTGAGTTGCAATTTCAGATAAATTCAAGCTGCTGCTCTTGTTTAAATGACATGATATAGGTTTAAGAACTAATAAATTCTCTCTCTGCTGGACAAAAATTATTCCTTTAGCAGACTAGCTAATAATACAGTACTGTTCTGAACTTGATAATCTTTGTAGCAGATGGTAGAATGAGTGAGTTTTTTTATGTGTTAGGAATGCTGAGAATTATGTCATGACACAGGCAGGATTAATTCCCAATGTGCTAATCAGAAATGCGTCAAGCTTAATCTTTTTCATATTTTAAAAGAAGACCAAGATTGTAATTCCTTTCCTGTGGTTTCAGAAAACTATTGTTCAAAATGCTTCCTTAGATTTTAAAAATATATTTGCAGTTTTACCTAACATGCCTCCCAAAGTGTTGCTTGTTTTTCATGTTCAGCCACCTTCTTGTGGAAGACTCAGACCCTAACTTTCAAAATTGCTTGTATGCTACACTTTTCAAGTTGCATGTTATTGGCTATGCTGATCAAGAGATACTTGTATCTAATCTATGTGCTGTTGGGTAGAGGATTGATATTGTGATTATTTTCTGTGTTCCAGGCAGTTACCACTTGGGAGTTCTTGTAAATGAGAGGCTTATTCTCGAGATATTTTTTCACATAAATAACTGAGATGTATCAATCTGCTCTAAAACAATTTAAGTGGTCAATAAGCAGGTTTTTCTGTTCAATTTGCAAGTACTGCAGGCAATTTGCTGCTCATCATCTGTCCTGATGGAAGAAATCAGACTTTAATCACATTTAGTGGTAACAGCCTTTAAAAGGCTCTCTTTTGTTGAGAATTTTCTTTTATGTAACTTCACACAATGCTATCTCATTTAGTACACTTTAATTATTGTAATGGAAGGTAAAAGAGAGATATATGAAGTTTTAATAATTAATACCTCAGAGCTTAAAAATGGGTCCAGTTTCTATGTTCCAACTTGGGAGTAGGCTGAGAATTTTCTTAAAACTAATCCTAACATTTATTCAGGTCTCTTAATTTTATTCAGAGTCTGCCAAAATATTCTAGTTGGAATCTTACATTCTATTTAGAGTAGTGAATAATGTCTGATATACTCTGGGCTTTTAAGACCTGAGGGACAACAATTCCAGTGTCTCTAAATAAGTGTCTGGATTTATTTTTGCTGCCCTAAGATAGTGTGAATGGCTTCCAGCTGCTTCTCCATCACAAATCCTTATTTTTGCAAACCAGGAGGATTCCTTGAGAATTCCTTCTTCTTGGTTGCATTTGTGCAGTTTGGCTGTCTTCCACCAGATTCTCCTTTTCTCATTTTCATGTTTCGTGTTTCCCAGTATTTTATTCTTTCAGCATTTTACAGTCCGGATTCCATCACTCCACACCACCAAGCTAAGTCATATGGAGTGGTTAGAAGAAAGATTGCTCAATGCATCTCACTCTAAACATTGGAAAGAATTTTCTGTCAGAAGAAAACTACTATGTTCCATCAAGAGTGCATTGCTTTTATCTGTGGGAGCATTTTCTTCACCTCTCCATGGAATGAATTCTCCTCCTCAAGGGTCCTCATTACAAATCTGCCAACCAATTCCATGATTCCTTCCAACTCCTAAACCCCCAATATTCTTTATGAGTTTTGAAACTATTGAAAGTAAAACTTGAGCTAATTCCTTCAACTAATTCCTTCAGTGAACTCTTGGCATCTCATCAGGGTCTTTCACAGGCCTTGATGGGTGCTGAATAGTCATATCTGGATCTCTCTGTCCAGGGTCTGAGGAAATTCAGTAAAGGTTTATAATCCTTCATGTCATTTAAATTATTACTTCTTTTAACTGAGAGAACATTATTTGCAATTCTCAGGTATTTTCTTTATTCTCGTTCTCTGAAATTTTGTGGGTTTTTTTATTTCTTCCTTTTATTAGATTTAAGCACCAGTGCCCTAATGTCAAAGCTGACAAAAGAAAGATGCTTACAAGGTAACTGAAATAGTTTTCTATACAAGGTACCCTTGTACATATTCTCATAATTTGTCAAACTCCCCTGTTCTTCTATGATTCAAATAATAAAGGTTTTAGAGATAGCAACGAAAGCTTTTAAAATTTCATTTAGTCCAGTATATATGCCTATGGTTAACACTTCTGCATTTTTTTCATATTCTGTATATTAAATATTTAATATTTCATTTAGTTGTGTGTTTGATATTGAATATTTTTTTCATACATATCAATAGATCTGTCTATAAACCACAAGTGCCAAAGATAGGTTCCTCTTGAATGGCTCTTTCTAAAAGTTTATCTTACTTCATGCAATGAAAAGTTTTTCAACTTATTTGCACTAAACAAATCTTCATTTAGCACTAAAGAACTTGCTTAATGAATGAGGTTGTAGAACTATGAACCTGCAGGCCTTACTTATAGACCTTTTACTTATAAACATTAGAATCTGTGAAAAAAATTAAACTTTTTTTTTTTCTTAAGGTAAACCTTCACTAGTCTTCCAGTGTGTTTCTTTAGCTTGTTATTCATCTGTAACATTTTCCAGTTCTTAGAGTGATTATGTAACAGTCACAAGCACTCAACTTTCATTTATAGCTTTCTAAATATTCACTAAGATATTTATATTCAACCCAATGACGTTATAATCTAAGTTGAGTTCATTTAATTTCTTCATGTGTAGAACAACTCTTTAGAACTGTAAGATAAAACTGAGGTCACAGAGTTCCTTCTGTTGCTCTGTCATTACTGCTAAGCAAGGGGTTGCATAAATTGAAACAAATTACAAGTTCTGTGAATTGTACAGCCTGTTTCACGTAGCAAATAGACAATTAAAATATCTCTGATGAAAACTGCCTTAGGTAAATACAAGCAAATTTGTTTTCCACATATTGTATTTTTATAAATCAGCTGTATTCACAGGTCTGCTATGCTATATGGGAGAAGAAACATTCACTCCCTCCTTTAGGGAGTCTTTGCATGATTTATTTCTTGTTTTCTTTTTTCTCTAACCCCATAATAAACTTCATACAGAATGACAGAGTTGTCTACAGGTGCCCTTCAGATGTGGAAACACATGATGACTCTGGTTACAGATATGGGATTGTGAACAACAGCAAGGGATTCAAAGGAAGGAGAGATTTCTATGAAAGACTGTTCCAAGAAATCACTGGGTTTCCACAGCACTGAGTAGAAAATGTAGGAGTTCAAAGGATTTTCTATACTAACTATATAAAGAAGATTACAAGGCTTGGAGAGGGTTTTGTACCACACCCAATCTTTCTGTCTTTCCTGGATGTATTCTTTCAGAGACCCAAATCAAATGGCTACATGGGAAGTGAGGCTGCTGTAAAACATGCTCGCCCTCTTCAATAATTTTACAGTGGAAGGACAGAAAGTCCAGCACACTTCCACAGTCCAACTGTGTCTCAGCATGCAGGATGAAGTTGGAGCTGCTTTCAGTCTGTCTGAAGTACACCAGTGCTGACCTGGTACCCAGACAGGACTCTGACCTCTGTTGAGCACACACTGGGAACACAGAAGTATTTGCTTCTAATTCTATGACTTTTCAGCAGTACAGTAAAGGGTTTTTTTACTTCTTTCAGCTTAAAGAGATTTGACAAAGGGCCTTCGTACAAGTGAAAGGCCTTTTGCATATTTAACTTTATTACTCACAGCTGCACAAACTACACAAAACAGCAAACCATATAGCCTCTGATTACTTATTAGATATGTTGAAATTACTACCAACAAACAGGCCTGTTTCAATCCCCTTTTCTATTTTTTTTCCCTTCTCTGACATTAAGATTTTATATTTCTTCTGTTCAGGGAAAAAATTAATAAGTAAGATCTAACCTTATTTTTTTTTTTCCCATAGCATTCCAGAATAAGATAATAGATTAAAGAGAAAATAAATCCTGAAATACTGTGGAAATAAACTTTGGTTAAGTTTAAGTGGTGACTTAAGATAGTATTTTAAGCACCATTCATATAAAAAAAAATATTTTGGAAGGCATGCCATCAGTTAACAGCTGTGACTTAAGAGCACACAGAGCTCTTTAATCCATTAGAAAAACTTGTCATGCTTGGAGTAAACAAGAGAATTTACTGACACTACTCTTGTGATTCCCCAGATAGGTGAAGAAGTTACAGTATGCAGGGGAAACAACTGCAAGGATTCTGTCTGGAAACAAATCCTTATCTATTATAAGAACCTCAACTCATATTTGTTATGAGTAGTAACATCTGTGAAAACTCACCTGTCCCAAACTAAAGCAGAATAATTACTCTAAGAATTTCTCATGTTCTGCCCTATAAGCTCTGACAGTTATTTACCTACAGAGAATATCCATAACTCATTAAAAGCTCCTATAATTCCTGGCCCTCTCCATTATTCTGATGTTTTTCTAGCCCCACAGTATAACAATAGGGAGCATAGGGAATTTTGGGAAGATATGTGAGACTAACAGTTTGTGATCCAACAATTAAATTCTTAAGAGGATTAGAAGTAAAGAACATAATCACCTATTTTTTCCTTTGTCATTCCTTATTTTACTGCTTTATTTGAATGGCTAGGCTAATTTTTTCTCATATATGTTATTTCTGTATTTATGATTGGCAGATTTGATTGGAATAAGAATTAGCTTCAGATGTTTTTGCTTGGACTGTAAACAATAATGTACGAGTAACAATATTCAGCAGATTGAATGAAGGTATGCCAAGGCTTCAAGAGTAGAATTTTGTTATTTGGATGGGGGTTTTGTGAAAGGCAACCTAACAGAGAAGCAAAAACGGAGTCTGCACAGACAGACCTGGATCTATTCTGTTCATGCTCTGAGCAAGCAGACAGCCTCATCCTGGCCAGAAGCCGCAGAGCTCCATAGTGTTGTGTTTGGCTCCTGGGAGGTCAGGTTTATTAGTCCAGGCTCAGTGATGCTCCATCACACCCACATGGTTTTTGGATGGGAGCTGGAGTAAGGCCAGACAGCTTGCAGGGTGGGCAGAATGAATTTGGGCTGGCTGCATCTGTCTGTGTGGATGTGCCAGATGCTTTGCAAAGGAGGGTGGGTTTTGCATGCTGGAACAGGAACTGCATGTGGAAAGCATGGGTTGTTTGTTTCTTAGTTGAAGCACAACACAGAGTTAAAAGGGATACCCACCTTAAAAACAAAAGGCCCATGAAACATGTGACTGTAAACCTTCTCCTCTTCTTAATTCGATGTTTGATATTTGAGGTACTTTTCAAAATTCTTCCAATAATAGAAAATTGACTTTTAAATGTCACCGATTTTGAATGATGCAGGATACATTAAACAAGAGCAGCAAAATACTCTTTTGAGAAAGAAAAAAGAAATAGAACAGCTCTGGTCCAAGAAATAACTCTGACAGACCTGACAGCACAGGAGATGCTGAGGAAATCTCCCTGTCAGAGCATCTAGGAGCCACTCTGGCACACTCCCACTCCCTGAGCAGGCACCAAGGTCCTTTTGCAGTTCACCCCCCACACTCACACAGGCACACCAGGTCTTCTTGACCACCTCAAACTCAAGTTTCCCATAACAATGTCTCAGTTGTCTCAATCTTTCATTTATTCCTGGTGTACTAACAAAATAACACCTCCATGCCCCGAGGAAGCACCTTGGACAAAGGAACCCCATGGATGTCATACCCTCAGTCTAAGGGTGAAAATCCTGCCTCTTCTGATTGTCCATTCATCTGGCTGGGCCACAAGCCCCCATGTCTTTTTTAATTCAAAATGTCATCAGTTCAGGACTCTTGCCTGGGCCCTGACACCCTGAGTTCCCTCTGCAGCAACCCAGCTACCAGCACTAAATGTAATCCTCCACAGAGAAGGTGAGGCAAGATGTCAAACATCATAAGGAAGAGAACAGACATTTCTCCTTTTCATTTAAAGTCAGCTATCTCCTGTAGGAGATCTAGTTGGTTAGGCAGCACAGATGACTGATGGATTCCCCATTCAGGTTGGTGGGATCCACCTGGATGTGAAGGAAAACAAGGGGCTGCAGGCTGTCTGCTGCTGGATAACACAGCAGGGTAGCTGGCTGTGGTGTGGAACTCCATCTCTGTCCTTCCCTCCTCTCTCACACACAGCAATGTGCATCTGGAAACAGCTTCCTCATCCCACACCCAGTGATGCGCCACAAATTGGGATCTCATTTCATACACACAAAGATGGGAAAAAAACCCTCATCTTTTGCTTCTAGAGTTCAATTGTGGCAAACAGCAAGAGGCAATAGTCTCTGCTTTTTGAGTAATGCCATTCCATTTACTTCTATTACAAGAAAAATTAGTGTAGTCATAGATAACCCATACTGCTTCCAGAGATTGGCATGGCCCTGTTAAGAGTGGCAAAGGAGAAGACACATGCTTTGATAATAGCTGAATAATTCCATGTCACCATGTAGAGGAACATGAAAACCCAGTGTGGTATCATGATTGCCTTCAATAGCAATGACTCATAAAAACATTGCTCAAATTTTATTTTCTAGGAGACCATTCCTTTATTACCAAATAAAAAAAAATTTTAAAAAGGAGAAGAATGCTGAAATGTATTCTTTTTATATTGTGAACAACTGAGAGCTTTGGTCTTTTTTTCTTAATTCAAGTGAATAAAGTCATTAATAATGAATGACTATTTATGAGAGAGTACATGGAAAATAATACACAAAAGAAGTGCTTAAAGTTTGCATTTGAATTTCCTGAGTTTCATTAAAATGCTCTAAAATTGAAAAACAAGCCTGACTGAAATCAGAATGGAAAGAAGGAAAGTTATTCTCAATTCTTAGCAGTAGTCATTAGGCCTCAGCATGGGTTAAGTGCTTATTTTTAAAAGTGGAGAAATTAAAATTACAATCGGCAAAGAATTCTAGCTAACTTAAAGTCAATGTTATACCTCATTTCAGTGACATCCTGTGCTGAAATGAAAAGCCTACATAAGACAAATACTGTAAATATGATGCAAACAATATAGATAATTTTCTGCCTTAAATGGCTTTGGGCAGAAAACTGTTCCTTGACAAGCCCATAAAAGCATGAATTTGATAGAATAAGTCCATAATAAGGGATACAGAAAAAGATTTAGGAATTTAGGTTTCATATCTGTAACATTTTTCTGGAGAGAGCTTTCTCCATGAAATGAGAAAGCTTTTCTCCCACTTAATAACATAATAGTAGTACACTCAGCTCAGCCTGAATGGAGCTGAATTCTCAAGAATGTTCAGATCCCACCACTGTACATTAACCTTGAGAAGGGAAATTTCTGTCAAAGCTGTGCTCCTCAGCCAACAGAAGTTAAGATTCACAGTTCTATACTAATGGCTAAGGATTGGGCTGATAACCTGGAACAAGTGTGGTTTGCACAGGTTCTGCCACCATTTCCCCCTTTCTACAAACCTGGTAAATGCCATGATGATAGCAGAGAATATAAAGGGTGATTAATTTTCACAGTCCCCTCTGCTGAGAGTCACAGAGGCTTTTACACCTGGTCTCCATACACTTGGTATGACATTGCTGTTAAAAATGTTAGCCTAAAATGCTTTTTCTTAGCACAGAAAGCTATTTCTTATTTGAGTACTCATAGCCCAACTTATTCAAAGTACAAATATCTAAAGTTAGCATTTCAATGCAATAGCCAGATTTTAATTTATATTAGTATTTATATTAGTTTCAGATTATATTAACTTGTTTCTTTATTGAAGAAAAATGTGTTATACATATATATATATATATATATATAATCATGCTGGATGTAATGTCAAAATTTAAATTCATAAAATAATAAAAAAAATAAAACATTTTAAATTTTTCACAGCTCAAAAGGCTTGCATGACTTCACATTTCTAGCTTCAGAAAATTTGGAGAGATTTTTCTCCAATTGCAGTTAAAGTATGATGTGAATAATAAGTGGTAGTGAAACACTCCATTTTAGATAATTCTCTATTACATATAGGGCATGGACTTGCCTTAAATCAGTTTGTGTAAACTGGTGGTATTGTAATAGATCAAGCATTTTTAATATAAATCACTGCAATACAAATACAAAAAAAGGTAAAAATTAATTTTTTCACATTGCAAAGCAGTGAATTAAAATGTCCTTAATCCTTTTCTTCAGTGACAGAATTTTCCATTATGAATTTTTTTAGTTTAAAGCACCTAAGGATTGTAATTTCCTGGAAAACTAAATAATTTTAGGAATGCTTAACTGGAATACAAAATTCTCACACCTTTTTTTTGGTACAGTTCAGTTCATTCATTTATCTATGAATAGCCAGGTGGGACAGATATGTCAGTCTCAGGCCATTTCTAATAGAAAATGGTTGAATATTCACTTGGTTAGATGATGTAGGTATATTATTTTGATAGAAGAGCAGTTATTTAATGTCATGGGTGATGAATGGCACAAGAAGACTTAGAAGGGAAATAATGGTGATAATTTGTCAAAGATGCTAAGAGATAGAGTGGTAGGGCAGGTTAGGTAGAATGATACACTATGTAGTTAGAATAATATGATATAGTGCTGGAGGGCTGGAGAATAACTTAGTAGGACAGGAAGAAATGAAAAAATAAATGGGCAAACACTGCTTTGTACTAAAGGACTGAGAAATATTTAGGAAAATACGAATGTTTGGAATTCTTCTGATACAGCACAAATAAAGCCTAAGAATAAATATAATCTGAATTATGCAAATAGAAGGGGAAAATAAAATACACCAATTAAAAAGATACATTTGAGAAAAGTAGAAAAATAGATACTCCTAATGTCAAGGGAGGGGAAAAACACAATACAAAATAATTTTATGTCTCATTCTTCTGGATTAAATCTTTTTGAGTTACTTAATTTAGATGTCTCACTACAGTAAGAGCACAGACAAAGTAAAGAGAGATAAGAACAGAAGAGTGTGTTTCTGGAGGGTTTCTAGCTATTTGGGCTTATTTCTAGCTTTTAAAAACCTCTTTAAAGACATTTATGGCTAATCAGAACACCAGAGGTTTTTAAAATATAAGAGGTATTTGGAAAACAGATTCATGTATTAGAAAAAGAAGAATAAATACAACTGAAAAGTCAAGTCATGAGAGCTTTCCAATGCAACCTGCAGAAATTGAAAAGAATGAAAGGCAAGGGGATGAGTCACATATAAAACAGTAGTTATATGGCAACAAGATAGGAAAAGACAAGTAGTATTTTGAGCAGCTGGTAAAGTTGCTAAAAGTCTTGTTGTTACAGGAAACATTCCTGTGAATTTAGAATATACAAGACATAAAAGGAATGATGAAAACTTCTGTTGCTGACTTATGAATAACCACTTATGTGCAAAAGGGAGGAAGAGTTTTTGAAAGCCAGAGTTGTCCTTTAAAAGGGTGGCTCAGTTAATTCCATTTTTTTTTCAAATTTTCATCAAATAAAATAATTTCAAGAGTAATATGAACCCAGAACATCTCAGTTTCCCCCAGGCAGTGCAGCTTTCTTCCCTAGACCAGTTATGTGGTCTGTTACGGTAAGAAGGTACAGTAAAGCCTCTGCAGTCTCAGAATTTTCTCATCTTTTTAGGTGATAATTGTGTCCTTTATTGCTAAGGAAACTCCATGCCTTCTCAGATACATGGACTGCTCACAGAGTTCTCAAATACAATACCCGGGCTGGCTTTTATCTGTCCTCATAGTTCATGCAGTGGGATAAAGCAAAGATTATTCCATTGCAGTTAGTACAGTTTCACAATCACAAAGTCGGTAAGACAGAAAAGTCAGGTTTCTCTTCCCATGCTTCAACAACCAATGTCCACTGTGTTTTACCTTCTTTTTTTGACTGAGTTCATGCTGATAACTAGAATTCTTTCTTTTTTGAGTGAGGGGCAGGAGATTAATAAAGTGAAGGTATTAATGACGATGACATAAATTATGACAATCTTCTTCTCCCCAGTCTAGAATGATGAACTTGGAGGTGTATTTGCCATACAGATTCCTAAATCCATTCCTGCATACCACTCTTTCCTGCATGTACTATTTAAGTATTCTTCCTTAGATACGGAAGTGTCAACAGGTGTAATCAAGTGTAGGGAGTCATGTTGAGAGGGAGCCTTGCTGTGTCAGAGCAGAGGCTTCCTACTGAAGAACCAGCACATGCAAAGCTTTGCAAACAGCAGAATTTACTTGGCACCTATGCCCTACCAAAGCTGACATACCACCTTTTGTATGGGCACAGTGCCATCCTGACAGATGGGGACAAGTGCAAGCAGCCAAGAGACCATGTCTGAGCATGAAATATGTTTGTGGAGGGCAGGATTCCCAGCTAGAAATGTCAAAACAGCTGTTTGTCCTGAGTTTTGTGCACCCACAGGTTAGATGGTCTACAGCTTTGCTAATTCATCACTGAGCTTGATTAATTTTGTAAGAGTTTCTGCCATAGCTGCTCCCTCATGTCATCATGATTTCAGGCTAGTGTTTAGAGCAAAGAAGCAAAATTACTCCCTTCTTTTAGACTGCTCATGACAAGACTGAAAATAATGTCACAAAAGGATGGAAGAGTTTTCCTAAGGATGAAATTCATTCAGTGCCTTCTGCAGTTTCCTATGTTATTTTACTAAATATAGTCTTACAATATTTTGGAACTCATTCATCTCAAATCCAGCACCTTTATGTCTTCCATACTCAAACCCATAAAGAGCTGCAAGAGTTATTTTAAAATGTTTGTTTACAAGATAACATGTCAAAGAGTGATCAGGGCACAAAAATGTGAAAAATGGTAGATCTCTAAAATTATACTCTATCAACTTTTTCTCTAACTGTAACAGTATCTTCAACCTTCATTTTCATAAGAAGAAAATATATTCTTTCCCACAAGGCAGTAGTGCTTCAATAAATTATTGCTTTTCAAGTAAATCTACTTTTATCATTTCTTAACCTTCATTTTCAGAACTGATTTCAGACATGAATCTACTATGACTGCTACTAACAGAATTTCTATAATTCATTTTTGTAACACCTCAGTCAGTCTCTATGACTACAGTGAATAGCTTCATAATGACAGTGAAGAGATTCTTTTTTGTTTAAGGTTGAGAAGACTGCCTTTCCATAGACATTATTGTAATTCCTACTTTCTGTGATTTTTTAGCGCTTCAAGTACAATGCACACTAATATTTTCCAAGAATTTTAAAATATCTACTATTTCTACTGCCCCAAATCTGCAGTACTTAAGTATTTACCAATATAAGGCTAACCAATGAATACCATTATAATTTAAATTAAAAAAAAAAAAAAAAAAAAGTTGTGCTTCAAAGACTTNTTAAATTAAAAAAAAAAAAAAAAAAAAAGTTGTGCTTCAAAGACTTGTTTCTCTATAAAACCCGGTAGAAATATTGACCTCAGATAAAAAGGTACAATTTTTGAACACAGAGGACATTCTACATTGTAATTTATGGAACAAGGTTAAGACTTTCATACCCAAGCTTCTAAAAATGTGTACTCTAGCAAATGACCTGCCTTCATATTTTGTCAGGTGGCATTTGCTCCCTTTGTAAACTCTTTCATGAGAAGTATGCTGACCTTGAGCAGCAACAGAGAACTGTATTTCTTAATGGAGATGTAAACCGTGCTGACATCTCAGTCTACTGCCTGTATCAGTGCTACCAAGGGGACAATGTTTAGACCAGGAAATGAATGCACAGGGAACATTAGAGTTTCTGAATTAAGAATGTTAGAGATGACAAACAGTAAAAGATCATGAAATTCAGATCTGTGTGGCTTAATCTGTTGCAAGTACACCTCTGTGGCAAGGAGCCACAGGAGACCCAGGCACCAGACTGTTTGAAACGAAGGCTGAGCAAGCAACCTCACATTCTTATTCAGAAAATAAAAAGCTTAGTGGAGGGGAAAAAAATCAAGTTCATTCAAATCATAAAAGCTGTATGGGGATTAGAAATCCCTTTGCTTTCTCTGTCTCCTCACTTCAATGGAAAGCTTTGACTTCTGTCAATGCACTCTGCCAAGATTGTTCACAGCCACTGACACATATGCTGAATCTGGGGTTGATTTCTTAGTTTGATGATTGTGGCACAGTTTTTAACTGGCATTTTGGTAACTGGTTTATATTGTAAAAGGATACCCTGCTTTCAGCTTGGCTGTAGCTTCTTCCCATACCCTGCTTGTCATCTTCCACTCCCCCTCCTGACAGCAGGACTCTTGTCTGCTACACACTGCAGAGCTCTGCAGCTCACTACTGCAACTACAGCTGTGTGCAGTGAACAGTTACACCAGTATAAAACCATTGAGACTCACCAGTATAAAACCACTGAGACTGAGGAACTGGGTCTGTCTTGCACTCCCAGGAGTAACTCTGCAGTTCAACCTATAGTTACCATTTTACCAACATTTCCAGACAGACACAGGGCTCAGGGATAAAGGATATTGCTTACTAAGGAATTAAATACACAAGCCAAAGGAGGGTGGATAAAAGTGATTATATATTATTTGGGACTAAACATCTGTAAATGCAGTTATACCAGTAAGGCCAGGTAAGCTCTGAGTTTTGTTTGCTTGTTTTAACCAGAACGTACAGAATGGTTAAAGCCAAAGCCATTAGTAACCAAAAAGCAAAAAACGGCCTGTCATTCAAATTTATTGCATGAAGAAAATTTTTATATGCAGGAATTTTTTAAATAAATGGAATAAAATACTAACCTATAATTTTCTTTTGTCACCAAAACGTCAGGGTACTACTCAAAAACCAAAGTCTGTCAAATAATATATTTAGCCAAATACAAATGAAGGCAAAATACATAGGCAAAAATAATTTGGCAGAAGACATGAAAATCTTGCAAAGCTTTTACAGACCTGGTAGAGATCACAGCAGAGACAAAAGAGGTCCTCAAGCACTGTAAGAGCAACTTCACAGCATCAGGGCAGAGAGCTACAACAGAACTGAATGAAATATAAACACAAAAGTATTTAGGACACAAACTCATTTGAAGAAGAATCCAGACAGAACTTATTAAAGTATTTCTATTAGCATTCAAGGAGTTACCCACAATACAGTATAAATAGGCAAAGCTCACTCCAGTAATGTTTTCTCCTTTGCAGGAAATTGATATGTAGACTAACAAGATGTAGTGAATTGAAAGTTGAATAAAATATTTCCTCATCCTATTACACACAACATTATCCAGTTTTGTCAAGCCCTTGACCACTTCAAGAGAATGAAGACATGTAAGAGTAGAAAAGAACATAACAGAGGAAAAAAAAATAATCTAAAAATAGTTGCCGGGGTTGAAGTTCTTTGTTGCTGCATAAATAAGGGTTTTTTTCATTCCAAGCAAAGGGACCCAGGTCCTGCACTGGCCTGAACTTCCCTTGCCCAGAGCTGGGCAGGTTTCAGCTCCTGCCTCAGGACTAAGAACACCTTGCCTGCCCTGCCTGAGCCAGATCTGTGCCAGTGTCTGTGAGAAAGACCTGGCCAACCCAGGGGGTGTCTGCCCAGCAAACAAGAGCCTCTGGGAGCTGAGCCTGAGCAGGCTGCAGGGACATACTCACACTCACCTGGGAGCAGCCACAAGGCAGCAGGCTGGGGCAAGGAAACTTATGACAACACACACAAGCAGGTCCTGGGACTAAAGTGGAAGATACCTCCACCAATTAATGTCACTCTTCTCCTAGCAAAGACCTCCAGACAACAAGAGCCCATTAAAAAATACACAATTACCTGCAATTTTTCTTGAGAAAACTGGAAGTCTTCGCCTTAAGACATAAAAGAACACTGAAGAGACAAATACAGAGTCAGGGGAAAAGGTAAGTACTAGGAAATTTTGAGGTGTTGGAGTGGGATAACAATTTACATTGGTAAGACCTCTCTGTGTTAGTGAATTTTGACTATTAGTCTGAAAAACATTAATTGGATTAACAGTAAATCCTTAGCTCCATAGATACAGTGAATTCTTCCTTGCCCAGTACCAGGACTTGGAGTGTAACAAGAGTGCACAGGGTAGAGATGAAAGAGACCAACCACCTTAAGGTCCATTAATAAGTTCTTATCACTCTAAGATGAAAGGGAAAAAGGATAAGCTGTCACTAGGAAATTGTAGAATGATTAAAATAAATAACTAAGTGTAACTGTGAAGAAAAATGTGGATATCTTTGCTTAACAATTGACTCGCCAAAAAACAAA
>PYHW01010409.1:5200584-5213596 GCA_013186435.1 Turdus rufiventris | reverse complement strand
AAAAAAAAAAAAAAAAAAAAAAAAAAAAAAAAAAAAAAAAAAAAAAAACAAAACAAACAAACAAAAAAAAAAACTTGTTTCAGCAAATAAATAGTTTTCCACTGCTAGAGTGGGAGAAATTCTTGGAGTGACAACCAGTACAAATATTTTTGTGTGGTGCATAGACAACTTTTCTCATAGCAGATAGTATAGCATACAACACTCAGGAAAATTGCAAAGTGCAGTAACAGCAGGCTGTTCAAAACTCACAAAGAGAAATTTATGCATAATAGGTACTAACAAGCTTTAAGTATTAGCTTATTACTATATACATCAAACAGAATAAAATTCTAGCCCTAGGTTGTTGAATTTTTATTTTTAAATATTTATATAAATAGACAAATTATCAGAAAAATGGCCATACAGTATTTATTGCCATTGCCAGAAAATAATGCCACTGCTTGACAAACAAATGGCTGGAATATTAAATAAAACATGAGCTATTGTGGTTATGGTATATAGTATCATGGCATATACACATAGCACAACTGTAGTGGGATAAAATTCAGAGATAAGGGTCTGTAGATGTCATGAAAATGATAGAATTATGAACCAAGACCAGCAGATTTATTGGTTCAGATGAAATGCACATTGGTTTATTATTTTGTTTATGTGATAGACAAACATAAATAATTTTTCTTCTTGTCTTAATGCCATTTGTTGATTGCTAGTCTCCCTGCTTTGGGTAGGGAAAAAAGATATGGGAAATTTGTCTTTGACAAATCTCTCAACTGAACTTCCAGATCTGTGCCACATGAGAAGTCACCAGCAGTCAGAAAGCATAGCTATGACTGACTCACTGGATCCTGATTCTTTTAGATATAACTTGATGCAAGTAAGCCTCCTATTAACAGTCAAGTTAAATTTTGTAATATGTCTCAGAGCAGCAATCTCAGGAAGCCACAGAGGACTCAATTTTTGCCATTCCCTATCTCCCACCTCTTGGGGCAATGTCTACTGAGGAAGAAAAGATTTTCCACCAGGTACAACTCCCAGCCCAACATTTAGAAACCAAAACTCTAAAGACAGAAAGTCTATGAGAATGATGTGATGATGAATTAACTAGCAAAGAGGGAAACAAAGGAGAAGAAAGAAGGCTTGGTCCCCAGTCTTTCTGGAATTTATACCCAGTTTAGAGTTTATGAGCATGCATCCTCATTCTCTCCTTGGTTTGTTTACACTTCATGCAGGTCAGGGGAGGATGGATATAGACATAGACTCTGTAGTCATCTCCTCAGATGAGTTAAGTGGAAAAATATCTCATTCCTGACCAGAAAGACTGAAGAATCTCACTTGTGAGCTAAATACCAAACTGAACATCTTTGTTAAGCTACAGAATATCCTAAACATGTATGAAAAACTTTTGTTAGCACATCTTACAAAATCATAAATTAATTATAAATTAAAACTTATATAATTTTATTCCATAAATCTAGCTTAAATCTAGCCTCTTTTAGTTTCAAACCATCACTTCTTTTCCTATTGCTACAGGCCTTACTAAAAAGACCATCCCATCTTTCTTATAAGCCTTGTTTAAGTACTGAAAGACTGCAATCAGATTTTCCTGGACTCTTCTCCAGGTTGAACATCCCTGACTCTCTCAGTCTGTTCCCATAGGAAAACACAACCCCAACCATTTCCTGTGCCCTCTTTCAGCCCTGCTCCTACAGGTCCTTATCTTTCCTGTGTTGAGAGCTCCAGAGCTGAGCAGAGTACTTCAGGTGAAGTTCAATGAATGTTACTTCTTTTTGATTTAATGGAGCCTCCCTGAGTTTCTCATAAATATTGGTCTATGTGGGTTATTCCATCAAACTGATGAACAAAATTTTTGTAAGCAAAGTGTGTTTACTTAAATAAAAATGCTCAGCAAAATAAATAGATGTTTTGCTTACAGTAGAAATCCTTATATTTGTTGACCACACTTTTTAGTTTTTATTAATTTATACAATGATTTTAATTAGAATGGTCCAAAAAGGAAATATAGAATATTTCTTATCAAGGATCAAAAATACTGTATTTTTGCCAGTACCAAATTATCTCATTTTCTTTCTATGAAAATGAGGCAGAGCCAGATTCCATGAAAGAGCAAAAGTTTCTAATTAGGCATACTCATATATATATATATACTCTTCTACAGCTGAGAAATATCAAAACATTTGCAATTCTTTTTTTGGAGCAGGCTTATCAATACTCAATATATAAAAAGAATACATATTCTTATATAAAGATGAGAAGGGAAACAACAAGTAGCATTTAAAACACAAAGAACAGATTGTCATTGATGACCAGCGATGTAAGACTGGGAGAGAAGTTCCAATCTACTGTAGAGACAAGGAGAGGAAAAATACCCAAACATCTTTAAAAGGGTATCTAAATCCATTTTTCCCACCTTCTGACATAGATGGATGGTCCTGGCTAGTAACAAGATGTGGGTCAGACAGCTGAGATTCAGTCACCACCATTGATAGGACCCCTGTACACTCTCTGACAAGGCACCAATTAATCAGTGAACTCCTTTCCCACTTAATTAAGGATCACATATATTGCTTTCTGCCTCCTTTACCTATACAGGGAACAGCTGACTCAGATCAGACAAAATTACCACTAGGCTGTGAGAGCTTTGTGCCTCTCTCAGGAGATACAGAATATCTCTCCCGATTTTCTTATCACATGTCCCAGGATCTCATTTGAGGAGCCTCCAGTCCCAGATAGGGCATGAATGTGCTATGAAAATACAAAGATTAAAGCTCTATTTGCTGCCTCAGTAGTTTACAACTTTCACACACAGCAAACAAGGTATCATGCTAAGCAATAGAGGTTACTCTGAAAGTTTATACAAATGACCAAGGGCACTTTTTTTTTTTAAATCCAGAAATTCATAACACTCCTGTTTCATTATATACTGATATTTTATCAACAACTTAAGATAACTTCTGGCCAACACCACCCCACTACATCGACCGACCAATAGAAGGCACAAAAGCATCCTCAGAATGCCAAAAACTACTCATTGTGAATCCATCTTACAGTAATAGGACTGTGTCTGAGGGGTAGCAGAAACAGCTAGGTTTACCTCCTTTGATTGGGATGTTTTCATTTGTGATGAGTAAAATGCACCATGGCCTAGAGAAGGCAGGGCATTTAAAAACTGTTGTAGGTATTTTGAGAGGAAAAATCTCTTTTCATAGGTCTTCTGTGTTTTATAGACAGTGATTTGCTTAGAAATATTTCTTGCAGTGAAGTTTTACAGCCACAGTTTAGGCAGTGCTTCTGTTGATAAATGGTTAAGAGCTATTTTTCCATAAATTAGTGAGAGAAAACCCATAAAATTTGTCATCAGGCTTCAAAAGTGTGCTATTTTCAAACAGCACAAATTGTGACTGGCTCAGCACCATATGGTATTTGATTTTCTGTGATGTATGCATGTGCACAAATTGCATTTAGGTAGCTGGGATGCTGTCAGGCTGAAGATAATTCTGCACACACTCTAATAGGTAGAAAGCAAAGGTCTCTGATGGTATCTGAATCATTTCAAAAGATGGACTCTTTTTTCATGCACCACTTAAGTAAAGATGAAGAAATGTTAGGAGCTGAGTTCCTAGCTAGATCTGAGCTTTTATTTCTGAACCATGGCTCTATGCAAAAAAGAAATTATCAAAATAAATTATGTGCTTTTCAAAACCATTTTTCTAGATTTTTGTTATATACAGCCTTCATGGAAACCTGATGAGTTGCTTCCACTAAGTACAATGTCAATATTGTACCTTTACATAGTAACATCACACAATGGAGACTAATTTAGAAAAATCTATGAAATATTTTTTCTGCTTTAGGTATGATTATTCTGAAACATTTGTGCTATATTTCCTTTATTTTTGCTCTTTGAAAATTTTGAGAAGTGAAGCACAGTAGCCAGAAGTCAAGCTGGGCTATGTAGGCATCACTGCCTTCTTTACAATTACACCCTTGTGTACCACCTGGGGGACAACATTTATGTGTGGATATAGGAACTGATGTCATTATTTCTATTTACTTTAAAACCACCTTTCTCTTTACTTCATTCCTTAGTAATGATTTGAGACTAGCCAGTTAAAAGTGCTCTCAGAATCATGCTTTAGAAGCAACAGATTTCTTTCAGATAATTTATATTGGCCTAGCTATCCAGAAATCATTACTGTGAGAAAATTACTCAGCTGACTTGAGAGGGAGGATCATGAATGACATGGAGCAATGTCAGTTGATTTGTGATTGCCTCTTCCACCTACTTAACCCTCAATCACTCAATCACAAAATAAATGCCAGGAAAAGAATCAGAATTTGGTTAGAAAAAAAAAAATTAGACATGAATATTTGTGTAGTATAGTAATATAATTGAGAGGACACAAGTGCAGGGGGAAAAGTCTCACCAGATGACTGATAATGAGATGCTCTGCTTTGTACTTGAGACAGCTAGGAAGGAAGGGAATTTGGAAGTGTACTATTGACACTTGTATTAGAAGCTGCGATCCAGACAAAAAAAAAAAATCTGAAGTAAGCTAACAAAACAAATCAAACTCCTTTCACAACATTCTTGCAGAGAGTGAAATAAGGATTCTATAATGATGTACACATGGACATATAAAGGAGAACTAAGGAAAAAAATAATTTTTTAAAAGTTGAATTTTTTTAACTTAGATTCCCCATTTAATGGGGAAGGTTTTCATCTGGAATCCCTTGACAGGTTTGGGGATTGAGGGATTTATGGGGGGGCTACATTTGAAGTTGAACTAACATGGTTTTACACAGAGACAGAGCAAATGTCAGCCATGCACCAGAACAAGGCGGTATTCATCCAAGAGTTCAGATGAATCCAATGATAAATATATAAATTACTAAATCTAGAAAGTAGCCTCTCACTTGAAGCTCAATACATGAATGCTGGCTGGTAGCATTTTAATTTAATAATCTTAAATTTTAAAAAGTAATTTTAAAAATTCTTTCATATTAAGCAAATCAGTAAAGAAAATTGGAAAGGATAAATTTACTGAACCTCTTTGTTAATTCTTTGGTGAAAATGAAATCCAGAGACTTCTCTGAAGAGAATTTCTGCCCCAAAGTCAATAATCACAGAGACAGAAATGATTAAGTACATATAGCCTGTCTGGATTTCCAAAAGTTTTCACAATTATCTTTACGGCAAAATCTTAAAGAAAACAATGAGCCATTGCATCAGTGCAGGGGGATTTTTTCATGGCTGAAGGTAATGAAGGAATGGTTCAGGGGACAGAAATGGAAACACGAGAAATGTTAATTCCTGTGGTGTGAAGAGATCAGTAGTGGAGTTCTGTGCTATTCAATATCTTCATAAATAGCCCAGTAATGATGTTGAAGCAGTACCTGTGCTTCTGATGATGCAAAGTAATTCAAGATACTAATGATGATGGCAGACTGTGAAGGGGCTACTGTGTTACTGGATATTCTAATAGCAGATAAAATGCAGTGCAGGTAGGTGAAAATTGATACACACAGGGAAAAGCAACCTCAGATTCATATACAAAATGAGAGGCTCTCAGCTGACCAATATCACTCAGAAATAACTTTAGGATATTGCAAGCTATTCTGTAAAATCTATCAGGTTAAATGCTGGATGACATTTCATACATAAATAAATAGGTAAATAAATAATATATGCAATGATCTTGTTATCCTAAATATTCTGTTAGTAAAGGGGGTAGTTCCTAATCCATCAGGTAAAACTCTAGTCCTCCTGGAAAGGATTCTGTGAAAGTAAATGATTTCTCTGAGTTAAAAGGTTGACCAGAGTTTCTTGCAAGTGACATACACAGGAGGTCATCCAGAGAAACTGCAAGAGTCTCATGAACCCTCCACAGCTGAAAGTGTATTAGGACCATTACTGTATATGTTTGTTTTCCTCTTACTCTACCTCGATGTCCTCTTCCTGGACACTTATTTATCTTACTACATCTTTGATGTGAATCAGAATGAAAAACTTATAAGTTACTTTATTTTATAAACTATCAAGAAAAAATTAGAAAGGCAACACTGTAAAACAAAATCACATGGCACTCTATATAGCACATTTAGGAAAAAAAATCCCCCAGGTTTTCTTTGTAAGTGACTGCCTATGCTTTGAAGACATGCTTCTGTTTTAAGTGTAGCATGCAAAATAAATAATTTTGGATGTATCTGATAATTAACTTTTGTTAAGAAAATACGCAACAGAACTGAGCACTTAAGCAGATGAGAGAACTTAATGGATGGATTTTTTTAAGAGGCTCAAGTGAAAGCGGACAATATCTCTTCTCTTAAAAACAGGGGTAACAGAAAATTCAAATGAGAAATAAAACAATGCTTAGCAGAGAGTGCACGAGGCTAAAAAGTCTTGAGTAAATTATCCTTTATTTGTTTTAGATAAAGTCTTGTTTTAAATGATCATGGATCATTTTTAAAGGAAGTGTGTCTTAAATCCCCTGACGAAACAGCCCTTCTACTAAAAATTGCATTGCATCCACAAGAACATTGATTTAAAGGAACTAAACAGTAACATTCTCAGAGGTCACTGTGCGGAGGGCTAAGTAAACCTAATGTAGTTCATACTTTTCTCTGATGTATATTAGAAAATATATAGTCAGCATTTTTTTCTCTAAAATACATTGAGGACCAAAGGCTAATGCCAGAAAGAAATATCAGATGATCTAGATCAATATCAAGGCAAAACAGAGGTATTGCTTTTTGAAAATTATTTTCTCTTGACATAATTTTTTTTTTTTTTGGTGACTGCTGTAAAAGAAAAAATAAATGGAATATAGTATATCCTAAATACAATCCTTAAAAGCAGATTCATGGCTGTTTCATTTTCTAGATTTCAGAAATGATGTCTTGGCTTTCATTTGCCTCTTGGTTTTCCTTTTAGATTATTTTGAATCTACATAAATATAAGCAAAAATAACTAAACTTACACAGTATATTCATAGATGTTTGTAAAATAACTTCCCATTGACAAAACTGACATCGTTCTTTAACAACATGCTGTATTTATCAAAGTCACAAAGCCTCACATACTTTAGAGTTTGTCACTAAAGACATACACAGGGATCCTTAAAACATTATCCTGCTAGTGAACAAGATTATGTTCCAAAGGAAAAAGTCACAAAGTTCAAATTCACCCAAGACAATTTTAGACATAGGCATCCTAGGTTTGAATTTAAGGAACAACTCAGAATTACGTCACACCTCTTCCAATTCTGTTTAATTATATCTAATTACCAAAGGGATCTTGGACTAAGTGTGTCTGATGAAGTTATTGTGCTTTGAGTTTAATAGCTTTACTTTAAATGTTATATCCTTGGTCACAATCTGGCTTCCTGATATATAAAGAGGACAGCACAACATGTTGTCAAAAGCAACCATAGCCCACACAAAGCAAAGATTTGTTGTTTTATTTGAAAACCTGTCAGTGTGTGAAAGTAAAGAGATAAATGAAGAGTACCTAGAAAATATTCTTATCTTTATCACAGAGAAATGCTGAGGATTGGAAACAAAAGAAAAAGAGATTTCCAAATCCATTTGAATGCATTACGGAAAGATAATAGGAAGAGGACATCAAGTATCTCTCTGACTGCACACAGCGGGCAAGAAAGTTCTGAAAGTACTAATTCAATTTATTAGAAACCAATTGAAAATATTCCACTTAGAATGAAATCCTAATACTTAGGAGCTGCTGTACTTCAAGAGAAGTATTGGTTTTGATCAAAATCAGGTCCTTTTGTTATCTACACCTAGGAAAAGAGCAGATAAGATGTAAAAAAGCTGAAGGAGGGAAATAAGTGTCAGCTTCAGAAATACCAAGAATAGCATGTTCATGTTTAGAGCTCCTGCTGAAAACAGCCTAACTAGAAAATAGTGAAGGAATTTCAATTAGAATTCACCAAAAAAAAAGTGTCATAAAAACATCACCAAGTCAAACATATGGGTTAACAGTTTCATCAAAATTAGGGAGAGAAAATGGCAGATAAGAAAATCTGTATTAACAAGCATTCACAAGAGAATATCAGGTTTATCTTGAGATAGCATCATCCTATCTGCACAATAGCTGATATACAGCACCAACAAGTTGATAAAAACATTTTCATTGAGAACAAGGACAGGTCCTGGCAAGCCAGATTACAGAATCAATCAGACGAATTGAGCAATTTCAAACCTTATACAGTAGCTGCAAGATGATACATTTATCACTTTCAATAAACTGAAATAGGGGATGTTTTAATAAAAGAGCAAAGAAACACTTGCAGATATTTTGAACAACAACATGATGAGGTGATGATGGCTGTACCAGCCCCAGATGAACAGAGACACTGAGGAAAATGATGAGAAGGCCATAACGATGATATACTCAGTTTATTCTGAAAAGATGCCACCTATGACAAAAGCATTCAAACACATAGGACCTATTTTATTTAAACCACTTAACGAACATATTAAAGCTGTACCTGACAGGAAAGCCCACACAGAAGTGTGTAGATCCTTGAGAATTTGTTGGACAGTACTGTGCAAGAAAAACAGGTTTAACTGCTCATCTAAAATAATTGGTTTGTGATACCACAGCTTTGCAACAGTCATGAAAGAAACAAAGTTTGCAGAAAATAAAGAACAACATCTGCCATGTCCCTGTTGATAAAGTCTGATCATTTGTTGCCAATAATAATTACTTTTTATGGAAATCACCAGAAAAACAAATCTTGAGATAAGTAGACCTGCTGCTGTAGTGTGACTCAGCATACTGAACAGTTTCTGCATAAAATCTTCACAGTTTGTTTTGTCCAATTGCACAAAATAGCTGAAGGTTTCATATTTTGTCCAATTTGTTGCTGTTTGTTTGGTTTTGATTTTGTTTTTGCTTTGACATATAATACCCATTTAAGGATTTTTTTCCACTTTCCAAAATTTTAGTCTCCTCCTGACATGTCAGTCCATTTGTCACACTGCTAAACAGAGTGTTCTGTCTTCAACACATGGCATCCCAAAATAAGGATTGAGTGATTTCCTTGTGCAAGCAGAGAAGTGCTTGGCTTATTATTTTAGAACAAGAACATCCAGCCTAATGAAATGACTAAAAGACTGTTCAGATGGTACAACCTATGATTTGCAATATAGCTGCATCAGAAAGTAGAAATATTCTAACTCGTTTAAACCTGAGAAATTAAAAAAGACGGGTAGAACCCACTGTCCTGCATGATCAGTAGATCATAGAAGACGGCTTTTGCCCTGTTATTCCTGTGACTCACAACGCCAAAGAGTTTATGATGGGTTAATGCACTTATAATAAAGACTGAAATGATAATATGGCCAGACAGCACAGCAACAGTCTCTTTCATCTTGAAGATTAAATCCATATGGAAACTACATACACAATTGAAGGTTACAGCTGGAATGTGAAAGGTACACATCTACAAACTGGCCGCTGAGACTGGGACAAAATAGAAGAGTAAGAAGGACACCAGAAGTGCTTGTGTCTGAGAAATGAGATGATTAGATGAGACTTGGGAAGAAATATTAGGAGCATCTGAGGAAAATCAAGAGTTATGTGTGCTCGCCACACATCTAGTGTGGAGAGCTGCTGGACATCAACTGTTTGACTGTGTTACCTACCTTTGACAAAAAGAGCTATTAATCATAGTGCTGCATTAATTAATATGATAAGCCACCCATGTGTGAGAGGCTAGATAGTGAAGACATTGGTAAACTGCTTAACAGAAGGTTTTCTAGGAACATTGAAAAGAAATCCTGTACATTGTCCTGTATTTTCTTTAAAAACAGCTACAAGAAATCACCAGAATACTACTGTTACCAGAAAAGTTTTACATTATTTAGGCGTTGAGTTTTCTGCACTGTGGTACTGTTAAAAGTTATTACTCTCTGCCATATAATAGGAATCTATGGTCCAAAATTAAATAGCCTCAATGTCACCATGACACAGTGACACGACACAGCGAAGGTATCACATTTGAAAGCAGACAGTCCCTCTTCCTTTTTTCTGTAACTCCTAGCAAGTCTGTGGCCATAAGGAGATGCCACAATGCGCAGATAACGTAATTTTAAAAGACCACAACTTCATCCTTCTTGAAGGATTTATTAGTTTATTTAATAACAGTAGCACAATCTAACCAACAGAATACAAAACTGTGATTCCAGACGTATGGTTTATGTCCCTTTCATTTGGGCTGAGGTGATGGGTTTCCATCAGTGACTACAAGCCAGTACAGTAATTTCATGTCCATAAGGCGCACCAGACTATAAGGTACACTTCTGGGTTTGGACCAAAATTTTAGTCAAAAGGGTGCACATTATAGTCATGAAATTACTGTACTTTCAAAAGTGTTTGCTGCCTTTTTCTCTAAATAATAATTTGAGGTGTTTTATGGCCTTAATTAATGCAAAATATATATATATATATATATATATATATATAGTATTTGCAAATACTTTGTAAGGAATTGAAAATACAAACATTCCACAGCCAAACAAAAATAGTACGTTAGTATGTATGTCTCTAGATGCATATATGGAGGTGGAAAAAGACAAGAGGATAGAAGATTAGGAAAAAATAGATCCCGTCTGGAATGGGGGAGAGGAGAGGAGGGAGGGCAGGAATGGGACAGTGCTTCAGGGTCTGTTGCAAACTAAAGAAAAATATGTAAAGGTGGTTCAGAAGTAGAGGTGTCAGAAAATTAAAGGTGTCTCCAGTAACATAATAATTTGAATTTTAAGATAGAGTATCTATAGGCAGTTAGGTAAGGAGGTATCAAGGAAGGGAGTGTGAAAGAGTTAAGGATAAAAGGAATTGCTCAGGATGGATCTATCTGTGAATTTCATGAACACAAGTTTGCTGCCATTTTAAGCACCAAGTGCTCCACTCAGCCCTACCTCAAGATCAAGTTTCTGTAAAAGTAGGTATTTAAGCCTGTATGAGGGCATTATTTCACACAGAAAGAATTCAAGTTATTCCTGCAAAGAAAAGCAGCTCAGTTTTTGAGATATAGAGTGGTTCTGCAAGAAGATCTGTTTTCTTAGACTGATGGACTTGGAATACAAATATGAGTATGATGTTTCTTGTGACACCTATATCTGGAAGTTTACAGTAACCCTGAGGTGATGGCGCGTCTTCAAAATTCATGTGTGATGTCAGTGAAAAACAAGTGAATGGACTGGAGAAGCTGCTTACTTGTATTTTCCTAGGAGTCTGAGCTGTGTAAAATTATCTTGGATGAGTATTTCATGAGATTTTCCATTTCTGTTCCTGTTGGGAAGGCAGGTTGCCTCAGTGAGCTGAGCATTGAGTCATAAGGTCACACAACAAAATAGAGTGGAACAAACTGTTTAAGTCAGAGGAGTCCTACAACAGTGACAGACTCACAGAATCATAGAATGGTTTGTGTTGCAAGGGACTTTAAAGATCATCTAGTTCCAATCACCCTGCCATGGGCAGGGACACCTTCTACTAGACCAGGTTACTCTGCCTTGTCCAGCCTGTTCTTGAATCTTACCAGGCAAGGATTATCCACAACTTCTCTGGGCAACCCGTTCCAGTTCCTCACCAACCTCACACTAAAGAATCTCTAACATTTCATCTAAACTTACTCTCTTTTGGTTTAAAGCCATTTCCCCACATCCTATCACTACATCACTACATGTTCTTTTTAAAAGTCTCTCCAGCTTTCTTGCAGCCCTGCTTTAAACAACTGAAATGTGTTGTAAGGTTTTCCCAGAGATTTCTCCAGCTTGAATGACCCAAACTCTCTCAACCTGTTGTCATAGGAGAGATACTCCATATCCATGGCCTCCAGCAGTCCCATGTCCTCCTTAACTAATTCAACTGCTTGAATGAATTCAGGGCTGACCAAATTAAGCCTGTTCCAGTGTTTAACCACTCTTTCAAAAAAAAAAAATAAAAATAAAAAAAAAATAAAAAAAAAACAAAAAAAAAACAAAAAACTTCCTAATCCTCATCTGGCTCAGTTTTTTTGGAACCATTCCCGTGTATCCTATCACAGGATACCAGGGAGGATCAGCAGCTTGCTATCCACTTGCCTTCCTCAGGTGTCTATAGAGAGTAGAGTTTGCTGGTCATCCTCATTTCCCCCAGCTGCCAGCACTGCAGGGTAATTATCCTTTTTGACCAATGAATTATGCTGTGTTTGATGTGCCCCAGCATGGGGCTTGCTGGGGGCACGCTGCTGACTCCTACTGAGCCTGCTGCCAGCCAACACCCCCAGACCCCTCTCTGTAGGGCTGCTCTCCCACCACTTCTGTCCAAACCTATATTTGTGGCCAGCTTTACTCAATGCCGTCCTAGAAGATATTCCTGGCAGCAGTGAGATTCAAACCCATGTGCCCAAAGATGGAGCCTTAAATTCAGTACCTTTTAGACCTCCTTAAACCAGTACCTCTGCCACACTACCCTGCTGGCAATTCCATTTCAATCTCCAGATAATAGCCCCTAACCAAAACATTTTAAAACAAATTATTCTCATCCATTACTCAAATATAGTACAAAAAAGGACCAATTAAGGTGCTTTCTACATGTACATCTAGATATTCATTGCTCTACACCACATATTTCTGGTTTCCTGACATTAGATGTCAGGAAAATCAGCTGAAAAGTTCTACAAATACCTGCTTGCCTATGAACCACTGATCCCTTCCCATGAAAAGAAAAGAAAAAAAAGGTATACTTTTTGTGAGGAATGACTTTGTCTTGACTTTTCATTCAACTTTATATTGGTAGTGTAGTGAGTGTAGTGAGATTGGGGCATGAAACATTTGTCCCTTTATACAAAGACATAAGGTTACATATGTGCCTTGACCTAGCAGAAAGTCAGCTTCTACAGCTACAAGATGCTGTCCCCTGGAGCTGAATATTATCTACAGAAAAAACAAATGATACTTTTTTTTTTTTTTTTTTTTTTTTTTTTTT
>PYHW01010409.1:5181396-5200571 GCA_013186435.1 Turdus rufiventris | reverse complement strand
CAGCAGACTGCTGATTATGTCCTCACATGCTTCTGCTAAACTTATTTGGCCAATCTCAGCTTTTATCCATGTATCTACTTACCCAAATTAGAGGATACATATGAAAATATTTTGCAACCTTGTTTGTACATTTATCACTGTCAAAACATTGCTTTGAATTGAAGAAGTATTTCATTAAGTTAATGAAAACTGTCAGCATTCCACAAGGCAAGGAAGAAAAGCCAATTAGAGTGAAAAGTTGGTTTTAATGGCACAGGTGATTAGGGCCAGTCAAGTAGTTTAATTTTGATTTCAAGGCCAACTTTGACCCAATGCCTGGGGTTTTCCAGAGAAGTATTCAGTCTAGCTTTGATGACACTGAGATAAGAGGCGTCTACTCTTTTCTTCATGTTTTTCTTTATTGGATATTCACTGCATATGCAAAAAGAAGAAAAAAAAAAAGTATTTTCTGCCTGAATTCTTACATCTTTTGTACCTATAGTATTGTTTGTTGCTAGATTAAACACTTCTTTAATATCCTGTACTTTTACCCTGTGAAGGCAGTTAGAAACTATGATCAAATAACCCCTCAGTCCTCTTTTTGAGGAGGTAAGTACATTGATCTTTAAAAGATCTATGTAAAGAGTAAAACTGGGGGGGAGAGGGCAATGATCATTTTACTTGCATGCTTCTGTAATTACTGATGCCATGGTAAAGATATTTATTACAACAGTATGTCTGGAACTCTACAGAATATAGAGAAGTGTGTGCTCTCAAAATTTACTTGGATCATCCTAAGGTTTTTCTAAGACTGCATTTATCTTGCATTGCCTCGACTGTCAATACATCATTGCTTTTACATTCTTAGAGAAACAAGAATGAAGACACTCTGAAATGGCATCAGAATTCCAGCTGGGGTTTCTTCTAATGCTGTTCAGCATAAGTAATTGAAACCGAATATTGTATTTTTATATACTCTGTAGCATTTCTTCCAAGGGGCAACTTTCAATTCACTTATTATTGTGTAGGTTATAAATGGTATTCTGCATTTCTTCTATCAAAATACTAAGCCAGTGATATTTAACTGCAAAGAAATATATCCTCGGGGAATGAATACAGTCAGAAATTACTAGGTGAATTTAACCAAGAAAAGAATGATCCCATATTGATGTAGTGCATAAATTTTTGAGTATGGGACAATGGCCCCCATTTATTAACATTTTATGTCCATATTGAAATGCCTGACCTTGCTTCAGCAGTTTTATAACTAGCAAGATCTCTGGAAGTTCAATTTTTCCCTCTAGAAAAAAGAAAGCAGCTATGTCAATGGGAATAAATACAACTCAGGTGTATTTTTTTTTCTGTTTTTCTTCAGATGTAGCAAAAACTTTAATACCTCTATAGCATAACAATCCTGATAATAAAAAGACCAACTGCTGTAAAAGTCAGGAGAGGAAATACTTTGAAATAGATACCCTATTATACACCAGTGAGACACTGAAAGTAATTCTTTAGTCATGTGAATACCTAAAGTATAGGTAATGATTACCTATATTCATGTTTCAGATGAATATCAGAATAGCTGGGCAGGCATTCAGCAAAACCTTTGGACAATTAGTGGTATGCAAATGAATCTCAGAAATCTAGATTTAGGAAACAAATTCAAGAAAAATAAGGTTCACACCCTTAAGATCCTGAAATGTTCAATATTTGAGGCAGTTACTTGTTAGTATCATCTCTCATGACCTTTCATCAATTTTAAATTGGATTTATAGAGCAAATAACTACAAGAGCAAGAAAGAGTAAGAATTGCCAGAAATCTCCTTCCAGGGAGGTGCTGGGTTCATCAGGGCTGGAAGTGAGGCCAGGGCTCTGCTGGACTGGACCCTGATCCTAGGGCAAAGTAACTTCTGTTCTAAGAGATAGCTGAGCACTGCTGGAAGAGTCTCAGCTGCTCTTTGCCAGCTCACACAAGCTGAATGTCAGAGCCTTCCTGTCCTGCATATGATGTATCTAGAGCACTGATGCCTAGTTTAGCACACTAAGAATTGCTCTCCCAGAAGTGGGTGCCTGACTTATGAAGCATCATGATTCCCACAGGTTTTGAAAACCACAGGGAAACATTGAAAATAACAACATGAATAAATCGAAATTAAACAAAAGGTAACAATGTAAAAAAAAAAAAAAGTCCAATATTGCACAGTAAAGAAAATAAATAAATTTCATATTTTATCTGAAAATACAGAACTCCTATTCACCAGTGAAAAAGAGCTGTACTTTTACACAGAAAGTTAATTTAGCATCACCACCTGACAGATGGACTACCCAGCAGGTACTTAGTCTTCTTTTTTCTCTCCTGTTTCACAGACCCACACAGTTTTAAAAGAAGTCTGAGACAGAGAGGTGAGTCTTCTTTCAGGATGAAGCAGAGAGGCAGTTTCCAGACAATCAAGTGTAGAGGCAACTTTGTAAATCAAGCCATGACAGAATAATCAGTGGGATTTTTTTTAAGTGATCTGTGCTACAAAATAAAGGGAGAGACTGTTTTTTTGTTCTGCACATTGAGAATATGTCTGAAAGGATTAAGAAGTGTGCACTCCAAGTTTTATCACATTGTTCCTTTGGACTTGCTCCTTTCAATGACTGCTTTTTTTTAAAAATAGAAACAGAGGTTGAAACTGTTTAAGGTTCCTTAAAGCAGCTGTTTGATACACAAATCTAAGACATTTTTTAGTTCTGAGACTGCCAGTGGGAGTCATAGTCTGTTGACTGTAGGTAGGTAGCCATTAAAAAAAAAATTGGTCTACATGATCGTCAAAGGTTAAAATTTAAGAGTGCGCATGCAGGGCAGAAGCAGTAGTCTAGGACAAGTACATAAAAATGTCATTGTATAGGGAGAGGGAAGAAAAGAAATGATTCACAAGAAGGACTGGAACTCCCTGAAAATGTCTCTTCCAGAAGCTACCATCTGGGAATTAGCATTTTCCTGATCTGGTACGAATAATTCCAGAGATAGTCTTCACTGAAGGAAAAGCTAAATAAACTGGGATAAAGCTCAATAAACTCCTTAGCATGAAAAACAGGTATGATAGAAGTCTACACAATCATAAGCAGCAGCACTCAATAGGTGAACAACGTTCTTTCTTGACAAAGTAAAGTGGTAGTTTCAAAATAAGCAAGAGGAGTCGCTTCTTCCCTTTATGATGATGATGAAGTAATAGAATTCTTTTCCACATGATGCTTGATTACCAAAAGACCACATGGCTTCAGAAACTTTTTAAGATATATTTTTAGAAGAATGATAATTCAAGATTATTGAACCCAAAGATGTTATCTTCAATATGTGAAGCTTTGAATCATGAAAATTTATGCTCAAGAAAATATTCACAAATACTTATATTCCTATATGCATAGAATCATAAAATGGTTTGGGTTGGAAGGGACCTTTAAAGATCATCGAGTATAATCACCCTGCAATAAGCAGAGCCATTTTCAACTAAATCAGGCCTCTTAGAGTTCTGTCCACCTTGGCCTCCAATGTTTCCAGGGGTGGTGCACATACATACTTCTGGGTAACCTCTTCCAGTGTATTAACACCCTCATTATAAAAAAAATATTTTGCATCTTTTTTTTATAAATATATATACTTTGAAATCATTATCCCTTGCCATAATGAAAGCAAGCCCTACTAAAAAGTTTGTCCCCATCTTTCTTATAAGTCCCCCTTAAGTACTGAAATGTTGCAATAAGGTTTTCCTGGGGCCTTCTTTTCTGCAGGCTGAGCAATCACAACTCTCAAAGCCTGTCCTCGCAGGACACACATTCCATCCCTCTGACCAGTTTTTGGCCCTCCTCTGGACCTGCTGTATCCAGATCCATGTCTTTCTAGACATTAATTTTGGCAGCTGTCAGTGAGAGCAGAAATATTTACTCACTGGAAGTCTAAAACACTTGCTCTTGGTTTGTTTAATGTACCATAGAGGATGTGAAATGTTAACAGGGATGGAGGATCATACTAAGTTTTAAAACATTCTGAGAGTACTGAAAGCATCTAATCTGAGCTTTTGCCAAACAGGTCTACATACATAGTGTTTATCCAAAAATTTAAGTAAAATGGAGCAACTAAAATCATCCAATACAGACAAAAGGATGCTCCTTGAATAAAATGACAAGCCAATTCAGCAGACTTTCTACATGGAATTCAGCTCTTACTTGGTAGCTTATTCTCTGAGGACATAGCTAAACATTACAAAGTTAGTCTTGAAACATTGCCATGAGAGCAAGGTTTAAGTAGGGCTAACTATGCATTTGCTCACAAAAAATTCCTTATCATGCAGATGCCATCTGCAGAGATGCTAACATGGACAGATCTCAGCGTGCTTATTTTGGTGCCAATGTTCTTCCAAAGTTGACCCACTGAATTGCATTGGCAGAAGGCCTGGACAAAGTAAGAGTTTATCCTGTGAGCAAAAGCATATTGAGAATATTAATGATATTATTTTGAAAGGAAATGGCAATATGGTAGAATTAAATTGTGATATAAGTTGTACTCTTGATCAGAAATAAGATAACCTGCAGTTGCTTTTGTGTTCCAAATACAGTATGAGTAAAAATTACTAGAAACATGAGAAACAGAAGTTACACTGGTGAATAAAAATATTTGAAATAAATCCAACCACTTTAAAGTTCATCTGGCTGAACCTCCTTTCTCTAGACACCATCTTATAATGGGAATTTCAAATATTGTTTTAACAATGGCAGAAAGAAGCTTGTATTGAGGGAAGAATGCTCTCTAAACCTAAGAGTATTACCATTAATATGCTACACTCTTTTAGTCCAAAGATCAGCCTGGACCAGTAGTCCCCACCTTTTAACCATGAGTAGCAGGAGACCCTTGGGAGAAGTGAACAGGGCAGGCATATGTGAAAATTACATTAGTCATTCTCAGTTGTTCTTCTAGTCTTCAATCCTTTGCTGCTCTTGAGCCAGAACAGAAATTAAATCTATCTATTTTTACATAAAGAATGAGGATCAATTACTATTTTAGGCATAAATTAAAGCCCAGTAGTATAATTTTAAAAAAAAAGTTAATTTCTAAGACCAGAACAAAAATATTATGTATCAGACACTTTTTTTTTTTTGTTTTTGTTTTGTTTTGTTTTGTTTTGTTTTTTTGTTTTTTTGTTTTTTTTAAACATAAAAGGGACTAAAAAAATATGTAGTATTAGTCAATGAACTGATTTCTCATACATGTTCAGTTTCTGGAATAATGGGAGAAAAAAGTGTATAAATTCTTCATCAGTGCCATTAGGTCTGCCTGTTCCCACAGCCTCAAAAGGATCAAATCTTTTTGTTGCTATATTGCAGAAGGTGAAATGAGAAAGATGAATTGTAGATACAGCATAACATTTCACAGATTTCAAGCAACTGGCTCACCAGTTTATATGAGGAGTAGTGTTTCAAAAATGGCTGACTATATGGTGTGCAATTGTTATTACTGTCTGGTAGCCTTATATCAAAAGAATAGAAGTTGATCTAAATAATTTGGTGTCAGTATATTAAAAAATAATCCTAATCCCAACATAAAATAAAGACTGCTATATGCAAAGTTTATTTGAAAAAATAAAAAACAGAGAAATAAATATCAAAGAAGATTTAATTTTGCCTTCCTGACATGAAACTTTTACTTTAAACAAGACTTACCTGAAGTCCATCCGTACACAGAAGGAGTCTACCTTACAAGTTAAAAAGAAAGATATTTCAAAATATAATTCAGAATTTTTCTCTCAGTTGAAAAGGATGAACAATGGTCTTCCCATGGCAGAAGAGCCAGTGATAAATAGAAATGTTGCTTATCAAGTAGTGAACGGAGTTTTGGCATCATTAAAAAATTAGAATTACGGTAAAAATAGGAAAATATTTATAGGAAATTTTCTTCATAAGAACATAATTATTAAAATTTAGGAGCTGTACATTAAATAAGGTGATAAGGAAAGAGACTGACTCCTTCTGTTAAATCCTAACTCATATTCTGAAAGACAACAAGACAGAGAGCAAACTTGTATTGCTGAGAAAGAAGGGTGGGTAAAGGAGCACTATACCAAAATAGCAAAGTTTATGATGAAATAAACTGATCTAGGGTTATTAAGTGAATATGATTAACTAGCATGCCCACAAGTCAGCTTCCATATATAGCAAGGAAACAGGTAAACGAAATTAAAGTGCAGAGATGTGAATCAAAACACCCAGAGCATGAAGGTAGCACTTACATTTGAAATGTGCAAGACTAAAAGTAACTCAAGCTGCACAATCTTATCTATGGTGTGTTTCAAGCTGTGACCTGCTGCACAGGTTTCAACTTATGACCACATTTGTTCCTAGGAGGATGAGCTGTGAGAAAAGATAGGTTGGATCTTAGAAAATTATTGTAATTGTGATTGAATAAAGTGCTGGCATGAGGACAGAATAGAAATTACAGCATATGATTGCCACCTCTTCTCACTGTTAGATCTAATTCTGTAAAATAATGAAAAAAAAGTTAACTGAAGTATTTGGAAAATAATTTCTTGCATGTATATTTTTAAGGGGAGGAGGCATATATTACAGTTTCTGAGGAAGCCACAGGTATTTGGAAATTCTGAAAAATTATTCTCTCTCTATTTATACTTATATCTTAAGAATAATCACAAAATAACTAAATACTCAACAAAACAAATCAGTTAAACAGATTCTTCAATTTGTGAGCTGCAGAAGAAATGGTTTCATTTAATTTATTTCAGGTGAAATACTTACTCTCCATCTTATACCAAACTTTTTCTAATAGCCACTTGCAGTCCATTTTTGATCCAATCCCAAACTGATTTTGTATCTTTTGCTATCAGAACAGCATACAAAATTCAACTATTGCCTTCAAAATAAGCTTACCCCTATAATAATCAGGCTCATTAGAAGTCCTTCAAATCAAGTCTCCCTACCATTTCTTCACTAGGTTTTATAAATCTTTTTAATTTACCAGCTTCAACATCCTTAGTGTTTTCAGTTTTGAGTGGTCTGTAATTCTCCCCAAGTCCTCTTAGCTTCTGGAATCTAGTTCCTTTTATGTTTCTGGCAAACCTTTCCTTGCAAACAGGATTCTTTTTTCCTGAGGCTTTAATTTAAAAAAGAGTTACATCTTTTGAACTATACTAAAAAATATATGGAAAGATAGCTGTATTTCTTTCAGACTGCTACTAAATGAATATATGGGGGGGTGGGGTTTTTTTGTTTGTTTGTTTGTTTTGTTTGGCTTTTTTGTTTTTTTCTTTTTTTTAGACTCCCAATTGCTTTCCTTAGTCATTTGTTTCCTTATTCTGTAGGGTGATTGGTTCTCAGAGCTCATATGTAAAAAATGTCATTGGTCTGAATGATCTAGCACACAGTGACAACTCTAATTTCACCAAAATCACGTTTTTCTACAAAAACCTTACAAATGGAACCACATCAGAATATTATTTACCACCATTCAATCCTACCTATCATTCATTGTTTGAAGTCTGAAACACATTTTCTTTCCCCAAAAAAGCAAAACAGTTTGGGAAAAAGCCACCACAGATGTCCCTTGATTCCTGATTATTTTGTACCGTTTAATGCTTTTGTGAAAATTTATAAGAAATCCATTAAAGCATAGTTAAATCTCTCCATTCCAAAACTTAGTTCACCTCCCCAAATTTCTTTGGTATATCAATACCATAGATTTTGTCTTGTGTTCTGTATATGAAAGGCTAATAATTCTTTTAGATTTTATAATAAACTGGCTTTTTTTTTTCCCTTTCCATCTGGAAAGCACATAATAAATTCTTCCAGAGGTTAAAAAGCCCTTGCAGCTGAAGCACAAGGAGAACACAGAACATTGAGGCAGTGAAGATCTCAATGGGATATGGAACACTACAGTATGCAAATCCATATACCTTGATTTAAATAAGATATTAGCATATTAGTTTGGCATAAGTATATAAATCAAAGAAAACTGACCCTTAACTTTATCCTTGAATACTACAGAAACAAAACAGATGCCCTTGCAATTCCCTTTCCCAATTCCCACACACACTTTACAAAAAGATAGAATTTTGTAAAGCAGTTAAATTTAAGACCATTCAGAGCTCAGCTACCTGGGGCTAAGCTCTGTCAGATTTCAGAATTAAGCTCATTAAGTTGCTTGTAAAAGCCCTTTTCTCCTCTAGTACGATGGTGGTGATAAATGGTTGTGTCTGAGGAACTGCAAGTGCCTTTGATGGACAGCCTGCTTCAAATGACTTGAAGTTCTCTCTTTCTTTCCTTACCCTCCTGCCTGCTAGGGAGAAGTGTGTTACAAAGAAAATGCCCTCTTGTACAAACTACTAGAAAGTGACCTTGTTTATTTTTTCTTTCATTTTTATGTAGGATCAGAATAAAATTAAGAATCAACGTCCTCAAACTGAGAATGATACACATGAAAGCATAGAAAAGATTATGTCAAAAAACAAGTTTCACATTGTTGATCTGAGTGAGAAATTTTCCTTTAACATGTCAGAAAAATTCATCTCCTCCATTCTGGAGCCATGAAGTTAGATTTTTTTTGTAATTTTCACAGCATCTCCAAATGAATGTGCATATATATACACTTTGCCCTTGAATGCTATTTGTGTGTCAGGTTACCAGCTCTGTTTGTACAATATATTTATTTGGACAGGAAAATCTATTTTACTTTCAAAGTCATAGTGCTGCTTGTCTGAGGAGAAATTTTGAATATATTTTCTGAAATAAAAATGCTCTTTTTACAGAGGAAGTTTTGTTTTATGAAATTTTATAAGACAAAAATGTACAAAACCAAAATTACCCTGTCTTTTTTCTAGTTTTGGAAATTCACAATATGAAGGGCTGTTGGTGATGTATTAAGCAAACTATGAAACAGATTCGCAGAACATGATTCTAATAATGTATTTGTAGGTTAAAAAAAAAAGGCTTTTTTTTGGATTCCAATTTAAAATTATAACAATGGATGAAGACAGATGGGACAGTGAAATATTTGAAGATTCCAACTACCATCTGTCCATAATTTATTACCCATCTGATTCTAGGTTATTATTGTTTTCCTGCCACCATTAAACACTTGTTATTTATCTTGTTGCACCACTTTGGCATTTAACATTGAGACCTTCACAGATTTGAGTGCTGTTATCTCCAGTGACCTATAATTTATGTAAGTCCTTTTGGTGTCCTTACTTCATTTCACCAGGCATCTAAAAGAGAATATTGCTCTCAGTTTAGATTGCTGATTAATTAATTTCTACCTTCTATATCCCTGCATTGCAGCCTTGGGTTATGAGTTTAAAGTAATAATTCTCCATTGTATGTATTTTGTGAAGTTACATTCTGCAAACTTCTGAGAGAGTCCAATTTCCATGCTACATTTAATAGCTGGTCCCTTAGAAATTAATCCTTTTCTATTTGTGATTTATTTTTTCTTCTTCTGCTTAGTGACAAAAATGGATTTTCCCACCCGATCTGCTGTGACCTGGCTGCCTTTCCTGCAGTATTCAGTGTAAATGACATGACTCCATCTGCTATTTTTTATTCCCTTGTGGAGTTCTAGCTCAGAAGATTACAATGCAAGTTGGAATGTCATAGCTATGGGTGGCAAAACTGCATCAGCTCTAGAGACTGGTAGCACTGGCAAAGTTTAAGTACAAACTTATACACTCTCCATACTGGTGCAGATATGAAATTCCTCACTCAGACCATAAACACAGTGTGTCCAAGAAGCCAGCTATGCTTCATTGCTATTTTCAGTAGCTCAGTAAGCTTTCTTTTCATGTTCCTGAACCTTTGCAACTAATTATGAATTTAAAGTAACCTGCTACTTTCTCCTTACCAGTAACATGTGCAGTAAAGGTGAACCATAAATCCTCTCAAAATTATTCTCTGTTTCTTATAACCAGCCTTCCTTATGTTTCCATATCTATAATAAGGGCCAGAACTAAAGATCTGGATTTAAAGTACTACGACTACCTGGGAAAGTATTTTACTTTTCAAATTCAGTTTCATGCTTACTTGAGATAAATACTAAAGCTACTGACTCCTCTAAGAGAATGGTGTACTCAGGAAAAGTAATAAACTTTGTTTATATTTTGTTTATATTTTTTAGATGAACTCAGAATACCACTACAAGTTGGACATCCTCCCAGGTTTCCAGAATCTCAAAAATTTATCACATAGAATGATCAATTTCATTTCCCATGGTTCACTACAATTATTTCAATAGGAAATCATTTAAATGGAGGAGACTTCTTTGTAACCTCCAAGCTTTATTTTCTTTCAAGTCTAACAAGTTTCTTGTTCCATTTTATAAACACTTCTGTCTGTCAGCATAGACCCTAGTCAGGAATTAAGCATCAAACTACAAAATATTAAGAAAACTTCAAAGATGTTTATCCATTAACTATCAAAGTACTGACTTCAGCAGTCACTGGCTAGCGTCCAAAACTTTGTTTATTATTGTGAGGTAGGAAATTGGTTCTAAGCAATCTATAACCTCTTGGAACCAGTAAATATAACGAGAGTTCTCAGACCACCACACAGAATAATTCTTTAGCTAAAAATGTGGTCCTTGTTGGTAAAGTTAGGACATTTGGCAGCCAGGACTTCAAAAGCCACAGAGACAGGAAAAGGTAAGAAAAGTAACAGTGATCAAAATGTTACAGCATTTGGTTGTGAATCTCCACGCTCCTAAATTCTTTTTCCAAAATTAGCATAATTTTAATCCAATATAAAGTATATTTATACACTTAGGAACAACTTCTAACTACACAAACCTAAACAACTTTTCAAATTTTGATTGTTTTATGTATATTATATATAATATATATACATTATATAAGTAATATATAATATATATTACTTGTATATATGTAGCATTTCTATCCTCTTACAGTGTGTAGAAAGCCCACCAAGATCAAGTGATGTCAATGCAATAATGCAGTGATAATATGATGTCAGCTGAAGGGAGCACTTAGGGAGTACTGAACTAAAGACTGAAATATCACGAAAATTTTGAACTGTTTATCATAGAATCATGGAATCCTGTAACTGGTTTGGGTTGGAAGGGACCTTAAAGATCACATAGTTACAAACTCCTACCATGGGCAGAGTCATTTCCACTAGAGCAGGTTGCTCAAAGCCCCATCCATCCTGACCTTGACCAGCTCCAGGGTAGGGCAACTACAACTTCTCTGGGAAACCTGTCCCAGTGTGTCCTGGTTTCAGCTAGGGTAAAGTTACTTTCTTCTCAATAGCTGTTACAGCGCTGTTTTTTGGATTCAGAATGAGGATGGTGTTGATAACGCACTGATGTTTTGGATTTTTGCTAAGTTGTATTCATCCCAAGTCAAACACTTTTATTCTCCTGTGCTCTGCCTGTGAGGAGGTGCACAAAAGAAGCTGGGTGGGAGCACAGCTGGGACAGGTGACCCAAAGTGACCAAAGGGAATTTCCCAACCATAGAATACTGCACCCAGTATACAAACTGGGGGCAGTTACCCCGAAGGGGAGGCTGGTCTGTATTCAGGAAGGGGGTCTGGCATCAGTGAGCGATTACACTGTGGATCATTCTTTTTCCCACACAGAGGATCAACTGCATTGCCCAGCTGGGTGTCATCCACACACTTACTGAGGGTGAACTCAACCCCACCCACTCTCTCATGTAGAAATCTCTTATCTGACCTCCTTTTTCCCTCATATTTTAATTTCTACTTCCTCAGTCTAACGTGTCTGTTACATTCTGAATTTCTTTTAAAATGTTGAGGTTGTTTTAGGACATCCATCTTTGGGGAGGTTCAAGAATGTCTACTGCTGGAGGTTTTCAAGGATCAACTGTAGCACTCACTGTACTAAATCCTGATGATTTGCCAGACTACAAGTTAATTATCCTATTTTAGGAATCCAAATACTGTTTTGTTTGATGGTATAAATTAAAATTGTATCATTTTAGCCAAGCATTATGGAGCTATCTTATTTACCTCTTTTTTCTGTCATGCAATTTTTGAGCTACATTGCACAACCATCATTCAGGTTGATTCAACACTAATTCAGCAGCATAGTCCCATTTTAGTCATCCATGAAGTTTCCTTGGTTAGGACCTACTCAACTAGTAAAGAATCTGACAGAAAAAGGGTTACACTCTCCAGTCCTTTGACAAAGCTGCTTCAGTTTAGATTTTTCTGCAATGAAAAAATACATTTTTTTTGGTGACACTTTAACTGATGGTATTTATTGGTGTGCTTCTACTTCGTGCTACTCTGTGCAGTTGGGGAATAGTTTATATTAATAACAATTATAATAATCCAGAACAGTGTAGTGTGCTTGGGGATCCATATTATGTATTCTGTGGGAAACAAATTGTGGTCAGGATGGAGTTCCCCCTTAGAAAGCACTTGAGCAAACAGCGAAAAATGCTGCATTCTGGAAATAAATACAAAGCAGGTGGATGGGGCAGCAGGAAGCCATATTGAGGAGAAATGGGCAGCTTCACTCTCTCATTGCATATTCATCAACTCCACCTGTTTATGTAAATGACAGGCAGATATTAATAAACAAATGGAAAGACTGACTTCCCATTAAAACAAAGATGCTGTTTTGAAGCTGTATATGAAAATACCAATAGTTGCTGGTAAAGATCTCTCAAAACATTTATTTTGAAGAAGAAGTATGACTGCATTGTCAAGGTAAACACTAAGCTATGGAAATAGTACTCTGCTGAAGCCTAGTTAAAGATCCTGTTGCTTTTTACTCTTGGCCACATTTCTCCCTTCCTTTTGCCAGGGGCAATCTGTGCTGAAATTTAGTAGGGGTGATGATATTTAACTTGTTACCACTAGTGATCTGATTGCCTTTCAAGCCTTTCCTGATCTGCATATTCACTGCATGTGTTGCGTTTCTTCCTGGCACAAACTTGTAGAGCAGCTGAAGCACTGGCTGCCTGAGTGCTGGTATCTCAGATTAGATTTAACTGTGCTCTGTTTACATTTAGACTTAAGCTTTATCATTAGTCAATTAAACCAGCAGACGTGGATTAGAACTCTGTGTATATGTCAATTTATCCACACAGTACAGTCATTTTGTTTCTCATCTGGAGATGGTTTATTCCATTACTCACCTGAGACACCTGCTTTGCTAGTTAATCAGACCGTCATTTTGTATTAGTTTTTAAGCCACAGACAGTACTTTAAACTTTAGTTAATCCAAGCTGTTTGCTCAGAAAGTTTTCTAGTCACAGATCCTAGAGTTTTCTTGGAGATTTTATCCCACACTTAATTAAGATGTTTTATTATTCATTTCTCAGGGCTGAAACACAAACAGCTCTACATCAAAGATACCTTCTGGGGGAAAGTGAGGCTAAATTCCATTTTCTCAGCTGAAAGAATGACTTACTAGTAACTTCATCTGGCAGAGAAATAAAATGGGTTTAATTATCTCCGAATCTGGAATCAAGTATTTCTGCTGTTTGGAGACATGTTATTAATCATCCTAAATCAGTAATATTAGTCTGCAAGTCATCCTTTAAAACCCTCAAATGAAACCACAAATGAAAGGACAAGAGCTAATTATTTTTATTTTCAGATTGGTCTTCTAGCTAAGACTTGGAGACTTCAATGTGTAGTAAGACATTAAGCTACAACCTGAAGTCAGTTCTAATCACATCCCAAGGATGTGTGCCAGCCTTACCTGACCCATCCCAACTAAATTGTACCACCCAGCCTCTTGCCCCATAAATGAATTACATGACTGAGGAAGTAAGATCAGTCTGCACAACTGGGCAATTTCTTAGGTATTTGAGAAGGAATTCAAACATGCACCATCCAAAGAAGGAAGAGTTAATACCAGAAGAAGGAAAACACATTTATTCTGCCCACAGGCAGACACACTCAAGGACAGACAAATTTCTTGTAGAAACTGGCTAATCTCTAAAAGAGGAAAGCATTGTTTTTTCTTAAATGCCACCAAAGTTCCAGGGGAGTCCTTGAATTAAGCCTATATTTTGTCATTTACAGGAAGTCTATCAATTATCCTGATAAAAATCGTTAATGAGCACTGAGGGTGGGATTCCTTTTTACATAAATTTCTCCAATAACTTCATTCTTGTTAGGGCTAATGCTATGACACTTCCACAGAAACTATATGTAAAATCAGTCGGAATCTTGTCTGAACCTCATGACTAAGATCAAACCTTAAATATATCCTTCTCTTGAAGAATAGCATCTAAAACTATTCATTAATTTGTTTTTACCAGTCAGGAAATTAGATATCATATCATGATATGCTGCTATCAATCATTATTTAAATAAAGCTGGATCTTTCTTTCATTTTTCCCTGAAGTCTGGTTCTATTGCTTAGAACAATATTATATATCATATTAACACATCACCTTTTCTCAGTGAGCATGTCAAAGTCACGTGCATACCTAGTATATAGAATATTTAATCAAATTAACATAGCCACCTTTTGAAAGTAAGGAAAGGTTTAGGAGGCATTGCCCATTCTTAATAATATTTGACACATGAAGCTAAAAATACCCTGTCAAATGGGAAGTATAAGAAAATTTACAGCATTCAATTGGGTTACGAGTCAGTAAAATTCTTGGGATTATGAAAAATTATGAGATTTCCTACCAAGCCAAATGATAGACCTCTTTCAAATCACTTTCAAAAATAAAATACCTTAGAAGTATTATTATTATTATTATTATTATTATTATTATTATTATTATTATTTTGCTATTGTTATTATGGAAAATATCATCCCAGGCATTGTGTTTTGGTCTTCTAATATAGGCAGAAAAAGTGCCAGGTCAGATAAATTACAAGGTAACTCTCCATTTCAATTTCTGCTTGATGGTCTTAAGTCTAAAACATTAGAAATGTCAGTGTTTCTATCTGGACATAAAAATCTAAGCATATTCATGTTTTCCTCAATGTTTCTGAAAGGCTTTTCCAAAACTTAATTTTCTGGAAAGTAGAGAAATAGAAAATTTACCCACAGGCTGGTCAGTTTGAAAAGGATGATAGTGGTCATCTTGTCCAGCCTCCCTGCTCAAGCATCCTGGAGCACATTGCAAAGGATTGCATCCAGATATTTCCTGAATGATTCCTGTGAGGGAGACTTCACACCCCCTCTGGGTAACCTGACCCAGCACTCAGTGCACAGTAAAGTCCCAGTACACAGTAAAGAAATTCTTCCTCATATTCCGGTGGAACTTCTTGTGCATCAGTTTCTGCCCATTGCTTCTTTCCTATTCCTTGGCACCATCGAGAAGATCTTGGCTCCATTCTCTTGGCAGCTTCCTTTCAGATAATTATAGACTTTGATGGGGCCACCTCTCAGTCATCACTTCTTGAGACTGAACTGATCCAACCCTCTCAGCCTCTCCTCACGAGAGATGTACTCCAGTCTCTGAATCATCTTTGCTGTCCTCAGCTGGCCTTGCTCCAGGAGCTCCGTATCTCATTTTGAGGAGCCCAGAATTAGACACAGCACTCCAGATATGGGCTTACTAGGGCAGAGTAGAGGGGGAGGATTCACCTTCTGCATTCACTGGCATCAAGATTGCATTTTCCCTGAGCAAAGCAATTCTTTGCCAGGATTAAGGACCTGAGAATTTTAACCGTTCTGAGCTCACCAAAGTGGCAGGCAGCTGTAAGCATATCTTTGTTAGACATGCAAACCAGACACATCTTCCAAGACCATGCATACTCATGTAACTTTGCTTACAGTAAGAAAAGGAATTCTGGACATTGACAGCTTTGATCTTTCAAAGATCATATTTCAAAAACAGTCTAAGATATTGTCAGATCAACTACCTTTTGTAACTTTCAATGCATTTATATTACTTGTCAAGAGTCAGTTTTTCATATGGAAATATTTCTATACTCTCAAGACTAATCTACTACTTACTTCTTTGTTTAGAGGGGCTTATCTCAGGCTATATTTCGTCACATCTCCTTATTAGATGGCAACAAATACTTCAGTTTTACAAAATTTGGTTTCTTTAAAGCTCCAAAGATGACTTAAGGGTTTTGGTTTTTTTTCTGGATCGTTTTGTGTTTTACTTTTACTTTGTGATTTACTCAGGAAACAGATTTTCAGTTTATTCTCTTTTTTTGAATCAACCCCTCCCCCTATTTTTAACTTTCTGGGGATTTTCCTCTGCATGTGGTTGATTTTTTTACTAGATCCTCTCAAAAACATTCACCTAATTTGATTTGCACTTGCCAGTCTCACTTTGAACAGAGATATGTAAAGTATTTATCATTTGATTTTTTTTCCATACCTATAAAATCTTTACTTTGGATTGTTATTGCCATAATTTAAGTTCTGAGTCAGCTTTAAATTAAAATATTTTAAACTCGGAAGGAGATGGAAAAGGAAAGAATAACACCCTTTCATACTTAATTTACTTTTTTAGCATATGTAGCAAACTCCATGTAGAATCCAAGTCCAATGTTTCAGCAAGCACCATAATGAGACTTTCTGTCCAAATGGAGTCATAATATTTTGTTCTTTTCATTTCTGGCTCAGTAAACCTGATAATAAATAAGTAGTTTTGAAAAGCAGAAAATAGCATTTGGATTGAATTAGCTCTTTAAAATCTTTTTTCTGTCATGACTAACTATACTTTTCCAACATGGCTCTTTTCCTAACATAACTTGTGAAAAAATATTTTATATGTTTTATTATTAAAAAGAAGATACTCATGTTGGTTTCAAAGAAAGTAGAGAGAAAAGCTTTATCATTTAAAAAACCTCATTTTCAAATCTTGAACTTGTATAAGTAAGTGATTGTGCCAAAAACTATTCTTTAATATTCTCCCTGGCCATAAATCTCAGCAACTTTTGATGTAGACTAATGGAGCAATGTGATAAAGATTTTATGAAAATCACTAATATTATTTGTACAGAAAATTACAAACTTTCAAGTTTCTCTCTTTCAAAACACACACAAAAAAATTATTTAGACTGGTAATAAACAATCTAAAGCAGATGGAAATTGATAAAAACATCCCCTCCATTGATCTATTGAAGGATCTAGATGGGGAGAGTAGCTGGTTTAGCTTTGCTTGGTTGGGTTTGGGGGTCTTCTAGAGCCCAAGCTGTCAACATATGCCCAGCATGTGACACCCACATTCAGATTTCCCAGAGTCAATTCAGCCTTCATCTGAGTCTGCTTGTACTTCCCATCTGACCTTGCATCAGGCTGCATCCAAGCCACTGCAGGAAAGTCATGACAGCATCTCCAAGAGGGAATCAGAAATTTCTTATTGCACCCACAAAGCAGACTGATGACTAAGGTTCGATAAAGATTTCATGGATACAGGAGCTGTGTTAGCAGTCAAAACTAGCCATGAATACATTCCCATGGATAAGTGATGTGCAAATTTGACTAACCTGGCCTGGAGCACTTCCTTTGAGCTGTGTGCAGAGCATGACAAGCAGGGAATGGCTGATGAAAGTAATCTTACGCAAACTTATAATAGGACATCTGTCTTCATTCAGCTCAGGTTTAGGTAGAAAAGCACGATTGTACATGAATATCAAAACCAAAACTGAAATAATTAATAAACTGAATGTTTCTATAGATGGTCAGAATACCCATAATTATAGAGAAAACAGAAAGAATAAGAAAGAATTATAAGCAAGACTTTCATACTCATAGATTCAATATTGCCACAATTCAAATATGTGGCAACCTGACCCCATCCTCCTCTCATCCCTAGTAGAGAGTTCATTTGCCATCTCTGCTCTAACATCTTTCACTGAGGCAACTGATGCATGTTGCAGAAGATGAAATGATGCCCGGCTGCATAGCTCAACATCTGACCATCAAGGAATCAGTACTGTACAACCATAATCATAGATGTTTCTGGAATGGACTCTAGAGATTATGTAAAACATCAGACTGTTAAAAGAACTCCCCAGAACTGAAAACAAATAGAAAAATAGGAACTGTGACTTTTCTGATGAATAATTACACTTTATAAGAAAAACCCACAAATACTTCCTTAAACCCACAGTTTTCTACAAACTTCTTATTTTCAGGGCCATAAAAGTTATCTGTTGTTACATCCAGAGTTTATGTCTGCTGATATTTATTTAAGATCAAGTGGGAGAAAAAGTGGACATTATGCCATGAGAAACAGATTGCGGGAGTGTTTTCCAACTCCTATCTACCACTGACAACGTGTTGGTGGTTTTTGATTGTCACATCAGTAACAGTGATCTTAACAGAAGAACAGGTATTATTCATTTTAATTAATCTCCTCTTGATCCTTTGATTTTCTATCTATTTTTCTGGTGAACCCATTGCTTGTTCTGAAGGTGCCTACTTACAGCATGTGATCAATTGAACATATTTATCTTTTGGGAAGAGGCTGATAAAACCATTTTCTATCCCCACCGTGTTTATTTCTCTGGAATCATCTGAGCAACCTGTGGCAATCTAATAAGAAGGTAGGAGTTCCCCTGGATATTGAATCAAATTGAGAAAGAAAATGTGTGAAAAAGTGGAATTTTAAGGCTGCAGAGGCAGCTTACAACACTATGTTGTGACCACTGTGGTGGCTTACCACCACTTGGGACTTAAACTCCAAATAAGCCACTCTTCTTCCCCCCACCCCACTCTGGTGAGAGAGTGCAAAGGCAGAGACTATGGGTTGAGACAACAATTTTGTGAAAGACAACAGCAATGGAATAAGAAACTCACAGCAATAGCAAAAAGATTAACAACCAAAGAACACGAAAGAGAAGGCGCTTTTCACACAAAAGGTGTTTCACCACTTCAGCTTAGTTCTGCACAGCTGTTGAGACAAATGCAAGAGGAGCAGCTTCTCCTGTGGCCAGCATTTCCCACCCCCAAGCTCCAATGAAAACCAGTGATAGACAAAGCAGCAGAGAGCTGGATCATCCACATTGCACAGTGCTGCTGCTTTGGATTCTCTGCTTGGCTGGGCTCAGGCTCAGCTCAGGCTTGCCTCTTCTCACCTTGGTTTGCTGCTGTGTTTTCTTCTGGACCTGCGTCCTGGAGCTGCATCTTGAATGGATTTATTGAATCTCAGAGCCACATCTCAGAGGAAGGGGAAGGGCAGGCTGGCAGCAGTGGAGGGACAGAGTCTGCAGTGCTGGTCCTGGGAG
>PYHW01010409.1:5159059-5176670 GCA_013186435.1 Turdus rufiventris | reverse complement strand
GCTGACTGCTGTCTCGCCTTGCACTTTTTCCCTATCGCGAGCTTTCCGTAACAACGCGAGATCTTCCGAGCGCCGATCCCTACACTTAAATGTTTTTTTCTTTTTAATCTTGCTTTTATTCCAGTTTGTAATTAAAAAAATGTGAAAGTCTTAAATGTTACTACAAGACAGAACTGGGATCTTCTGCAAAGCTCTAATCTGGCACATTCTGTTTAAATTATTTGCAGAGGATGGATAGTTTGGCAAAAATAATCACAGAATTTTTATGGAACCAATATCTTTATCTACAGATATCTCCCAATAATAAGCCACATTTAGACCCTTAACTGTAAACCAGTCTCCTGAGAAGCAACAGTCCAGGATTTATAAAACATTCATAATATGAAGTTATACATATACTTATTATAGAAAATGTGATTTAACCAGAAAAATAAATGTTATCTTTTTCAACTAAGCATACTGATAGGTTCAGTGACGTATTGGACCTTGCTAGTTTCTCACTGAATTCAACTGGATGGGAGGAGGCATAGCCAGGTTGAAAAAGTATAATAATTATAATCCATTCCACTGTAGCATTTAATTGCTTGGGTTTAATGTCCCAATTGAGGTTTTTTTATAAGGTAATCAGGATATAATATAGAAACTGGAAAAAACATATCTTTCATATACAACAAAATGGGATAAATGTTAAATAAATGAATGAGAGGAATACTATTAGTGCTCAGGGTAAATGCACTTAAACTTTTTCATGGTAACCAGACCTCTCTACACAGGGTACACCATCTGTGGGAGGAGAAGGTCCTAGAGTGGATTTGAGTCCTGAAAGGAATAGAGGTTCAGACTTTCAAAGTGTTGCAAAGAAACAGCCTTCTGGAAGTCCCAGAGGAAATGGGGGAGCTGCTCATCACCTGAGTACCACACTGGAGAATGTTGCTCTGAAAGGGTATGTGAGAGATAGAGATATGCTGATTTATAAATGTTTTATTTATATTTGGTCTCCTTGAATTTCCTGTTATTTTACAATGCTAAAAGTTTTAGTTTTTGTTCTGATGAAATCTAATCTAATTTAAAGACCCTGCCTGAAGAGTCAATTCTATCATAAGTATTTCTTTATTTTGCTTGCATGCTGGAGTCCAGATTCACATTCCCATTTTCTAGATGAGACTGTCCTTTATTGTGGATTAATATCAGTGTATCTAAGAAAGAGGAAGGAAGAAATCATCATTCTCCTTCTTTGTAATCACTTATTATGTTTGTGCCTTGGGCAATTATTAAAACCATTATATACTAAGTGTCATAATTTGCACTACCATTATATTTCTGAAGTAGTTAATGATTGTTCTCTTAAATTATTTTAACTGTTCTTAGCTAACTAACTCAAGCTACCTGCAAAAGAGTATTCTGGAAGCAGCCAATCATGGCTGTGTTTAAAAATCTTGCAGAAACTTAATCATCAGATATCACCACGAATTTTTACTGGTTTAACCTTTTTTTCTTTTTTTTTTTTTCCTTTTTTTAAGATACAGGAACATTTTTTACTAAAAAATTGCCATTCCTTTAAAAATGATCTAATTATGACAGTGGAGCATAACGGAGAAAAACGGAAGGGATACATACAAAAATCAAAAATAATACCATAACAATCCTGTAAAGGGATTCACATTGTGCTCAATACTTACCTACAGGTGCAAATTAATTAGAAGGGTCTGAGTGAGTTGCAGTTTGGAAGTTCAGTAGCTAAAGAATTAATATCAATTATCCATTTTCAGTGCCACATTTCAGGTTTTGAATCTGGAATATTATAACACACACTAAATTATAATGCAATAGAATGAGTTATCTATCTCTAGACAGCTTTACAGTCAGAAAAAAGCTGATACTATTTTGACAGACAATGGAAAATCCAGCATACTTACTCTTAATGGGCTCAAATTTTTCATTCTTATTCCATATTATGGATATATAGCATTTAATGGATAGATTTCATATACATACAGTCCTGCAAGGTTGTTTTCTTTTTCCCCCAAAATCTTATTTTTAAACCGGTAAAAAAAAAAAATATATATATATTCTGTGCTAAGTATGCAGAACAAAAGTTATCTTTCTGCTCTGTGAAACATCTCATATCCATTGGTTAATGTCAGCTGAGGAATCAACTGTACCTTGACATTATTCAATGGAGTTTGACAGAAGATAGTGGCAATAAATAACATGCTTTCAGAACTAGGACCTGATGCAACAGCACTGTTGTGCTTTGTATTAAACTTCAAAAGACCAAAACTCAACTTGATTTTAGTGAGGAATTCTGTCACCTCGCTAATGTGTTCAAACAATTTACAAATTTATACACACCTACTGAACTTTGTCCCTGAAAATTATCTATGCATGTGGACACAGTGGTCACTGAGGGGAGGGGATGAATTTGACATTGTCTTGTGCAGATTTCTCTTGCCTAAATATCATGGTCCTCAGAAAGTTGTGCTCTTGTAAATTCATGGTTTTGTTCTTTTCTATTAAAGAGATTCCTTTTATTAAACTGATACTTTTAAACAAATGCTTATCTCAGACCCATATTTTCAATTTATTTCACCCTCACAGCTCAATTCCTTGACCCAACCAAAATTTTAAAAGACTTTAAAATTTCACCAATTTTAAATGACTTTAAAATTCATCTGGTTTCCATGATATTTAAAAGCAAAATTAAGGAAATATGCACATATTTTCAGAATCTGAAGTGAAACCTTTGTAACTTTTTTCTAATTATTGCTTATTAATACCCTCTGGATTCTTACTGCTTGTTGCTGTAAAGTTAAAAAGCTCAGCTTTCCAACAGGACCTAAGTAAAGACTTCACCCCTTTCAAAGAGAGTATGAACTGACCACACAGCTGAACTCATATATGAAGGCAACAAACTCATTCTCTATCACTCAACCGTTACCTTTTGTTATAATCTGAGCGTTTCTATTTACTCTAGCTTTAGCTAGTACCAAAGTTCACACTAAAATCAAACTTTGTCATTTATGTAGTTGAAATACACAGGGTTTACAGTGATGGTGTTAGGTTACCAGAGAGACTGTTGGGTACCAGATAAAAATGTTTGCATATGTATGAGAATTTTGATTAAAAAAAAAAAAAAAGAAAAAAAAAAGGCAAAAGACCAAAAACATTGCAGTAAAAGTTCCTCCATAGCTGTGCTCCCTTAATCTATGGTGAAAGCAAGTTTCCTTACTCCCTGTCTTAGCCAGCATTGGTAGCACCCTGTCAGTGCTTCTCATGTGCATCATTGGAAAATGTAGGATCATGTACTTCTTCCAAGCATGTTAATAATTTTTCTTAGCTCAATTGTTTGTGTAAACCTTGGGCATGTGCGAACTAAAGATGAAAAAGTTGCTATAAGCCTAGATCTGCCTGGTAAAAACTTCTCTGGTCACTGACAAGGTCATTCATCAAGAAAGAAGAATAAGTGCTAGCAATGTACTTAATAGAGACAGATTGAAGTAGCTGAGGTGAGAAAAGTTGAAAATGTTATTTTTTGATGCAGGCACAGTTAAATCAACTCCTGTTTCAGCTGATTCAGAGCAGACGTTTGTATCCACTCACCAACAACTTGTATGAATACCCTTATTGTTGAGCTGCTGAATAGAAATTTTTGGATCTGACCTGTCTCCCTTTGCTTTAACACATATGCCTGAAAAATAGTAAAAAAATGTGCCTTTCTAATGGAGCTTATTTAGTTTGTGAGTCAATCTGAACCAGTGCCACTTGCAGCACACGTGTAGCTTATCCCCCCGTTAGAAGAGTTCAGATTTTTTGACTCTTCCAAGAGAGGCAATGTGAGCACACTAAGACAAGGCTCTTGCTGCAGGAACAAAGCTGCTCCACTCGCAGTAGAATGATGTGTCCAGCTGTTTGTTTATTGCAGCCCCATGTCAGAGCAATGAGATTGACAAGAAATGGAAACAGCAGGCAGTGGTAAGAATTGTATTTTTAAAAGACAGTGGTGGTATTTGAGTTGGAAGAGAGAAGAAATTAGTCATTAGTTTTCCCACCTGTTCCTGTGCTAAATATTGGCATTAATTTGCTAGTTCCAAAATGCCAAGCAGCTGAGCACAGGAGGTTCAGTCTAAGTGGTTTAAAGTGCTACCTGGAGTTTTATAATGTTTTTCCTTCAGTAAGCCAGGAGGCTTTAATAGGAACACTCTGAAACATGCTTAATGTTAGGTCTCTCAGTCCCATATCATTAAGAGAGGATTTTCCTGCTCCATGTCTTTTTGGGTTGGCTAGTTTATTTTTCACTGAATTGGCTGTCAGATTCACGATCTGTGACAACCATGTTCTTTTTAAATAAAATTTATATGAAGAATATTCAAAAACAGGGTTCTATTTTTGAACAAAAGAAATTAGGGAGAGAATACTTACCTTTTCCCCTCATAATTCCATATACTTCAAATTTGTTGTAGCATAAACGTTTTTTTGTGGTTTGTTTGGTTTTTTTCTCTGTAATTAGCTTTAAACTTTTTTGGTTTTCCCTACTAATAAGCTGAATATCTCAAATAAGAGCTTTCTCTGATCTAACTCTTATTAGTTTACAGCAGAACTCCCTCTGGCTGTTACTCTTTCAGTTTTTGGGATTTTTTTTCAGCTACGTTTGAAACTGAGCAACAGTCCGAACAATCAAGATTTTCTATTTCTGACCTGAATTAAATCAATTTGAAGTGGTTGAAAATTCATTGTGAAAACACAGAAGGAAATCCACAACCCAAACTTTTTGGATGAAATGCAAACAAAAGTCTAACAATCTGTATACTGCTCCTAATTTTCTAGCTTTTTCTTTATATTAAACAAAATTCTAATTTACAGGTTTTACTTCCAGTAATTTAAATTGGCATAGTTTCCATCAGCTATGAATAATCTTATTATGTTGTAGGGGTAGACAGACCCCCAAAACTAATAACTTCAGAGACCAATAGACTCCACTGCCCTATTCAAGCTGTGCAAAGCAGTTGTTTGGTTGAATTGTGCATCTAGTGCTGCTTTCAAGAGAACCACAGGGGAGTTGGTTTGGTTTTCTGTTGCTGTCAACTTCAAGTTTGCTTCTAAAAAGTGTCTCAGACTGAGGCACAAGTACAGAGAAAATATACACTAATGATCAAGAAGAGGAGATAAGGAAAAACCAACCATAAATCAAAATATTTTTTTCCATTCTGTACCATAAGAGGTAGATTTGGATTCGTCCTTCTAACAGATGAAGGAAGTTATTAATCTGCTCTACATGGCTTTCCTGTTTTTTAATATTTTTTGGTTGGTTGGTTGGTTGGTTGGTTGGTTGGTTAGCTCTTTGGGGATCCTTTGTGCAGAGAGGAAAAACTTTGCTCCCTTTTATTTGCTTTGAGGAGTGGCCAAACTGTCCTACAAATACAGGGGTTAGATCTGACTTCTGGGCATCAAGTAATTGTTATTTGAGGAAGAACCAGAAGTTTTTCATTTTCTAAAACAATGCCCTGCCCCCACTAGTTAAATTTTTTATGACAGCAGGTGATACTAGGAAATAAACCATTGGGGTTGTCATTATAAGGATTCATGCTGATGCTTTTGATTCTTAGTTAGGTTCCCCCCACCAGAAAACCATATAACCTGCCTAATAATTATTTTATATTTGCTGCAGTGTGAGGCATGTTCATCAATGCTTCAGTTAGAAGTGCAAACCTGTAATTACTGCCTCCACAGACAGAAAAAAGTGAAGTTTCATTTGTGATGATGAATATGCAGCTCTTTTAAAAAGTTCTTCAGTTTATTATTAGAAAAGAAGGAGAAAAAGAAACAGAGGGGGATTTGTCTGACATTTATACTAGGGAAATGGCAGCTATATTGAGACATTTTTTTCCTTTTTAACAGCAAAACATCAAAGAATTTATACCTTTTCTGCAATGTATAGGGCATGAGAAAAGGGAGTGTATATAGTCTACTTATGATAACTTCATTATAAAGAGCCTACTGTCTATATGGAATAAATGAATATTAACAGCATTGGGATGTTCATTTATGTTTTTGTAAAGGAAATAAGAGCATGCTTCTGTGTAAAAGTATGTTCTAGCCATTGGCTAGGACTGGGAAGTTTTTAAGTATCAAGTATGTCCGGCCTTGGGGTATTGCCTTAGAGTTTTACAGTTCTGAAGAGAGCAGTCTAAAGGAAGAGCTATACTTCAGAGAGCCCCAGTTTCATGCTCCCATTTTCAGCTCAGAGATTCCCTCAAGGAGGCTGCACCACATGTCTGCCCCTCATTATTGCATCCTTGATTCCAGCCAGCCAGAAGCCTTTGCAAAGCTTTCTGCTTCTCTGCCTGATCTGGCAGCATTGAAGCTGTTCTGCTGTACATTAGAGATACTTTTAGACCTCAGACACTGGGCACTGTTCTTGATCTGATCTGGGTATGAAAGTACTTGGACCACAGGTTGTGCCCATCACTCTCATGCCCAAGTACTGCAAAGAATTAGAATTGTCTTGGCCTGCCTTTTTTTTTCTAAATCTGTGCTAGGTATAACTCCAGTGACTGCTCTTTTCTGCAGCTGGCGGTATCTAGGAGCAAGTGAACATCTTCTTTGACATATTACTTTCAGAAATTCTGTATAAATTGTTTCCAGTACAGCCTATTTTATACATTTATATTTTTATTTTATGTACCTATGACAGGACAAGAGGAAATGGCCCCAATTTTTTCCAGGGGAGATTTAGATTAGATTGGAATATATTGCCCAGGGAAGTGGTAGAGTCCCAGTCCCCAGAAGTATTAAAAAATATGTGCATTAGGACATGATTTAGTGGTGAATATGGTAATACTAGTTTAAAGTTGGACTCTTAATTTAAAAGTTAAACTTTTCTGAACTTGATGATTCTATGATTCTACATAAATTTTTGTTCTGCTGAACAAAACTGTGATAGGGCACATCCAAGATGTAGCCAAAATAAGGCAATGGAGAAAGGCTGCAGCAGAGCATGTGTGTGTAGAAAACAATGCTGAATCTACAGAGAAGTTTGAAGCTCACAACAGCCAGGTACGTGTGAATCCTGTGCTATTTTCTAGTTGGCCTCTGTTAAATATGATCTGTAAGTTTCTGCTGTTTGTGATATAATGGGGTATGGGGTATTGAGAGGTTAATAAATAAGATGCAGTGGAAAATTAAGGTTACTGAGTAAAAAGAGTCATTGTCAAATAGATTTATAACAGAAAAGTTACTGTTGATAAATAAGTGGCAGGACTACATCTCAGTAGGTGGAAAACACTGTTGAAAGGGTGGAGACCTCACTTAATTCTTATTCATAAATTCAGAATTGTTGAAAGTCAGGCAGAAATAAACCTTGCAAAGGCAATTATAAAAAGTGAGAAAGGTTTTCTAGTAAATAGGGAGAGAAGTGGAGTAGCAATGTGTTAAAAGTGTTTTGTCCTAAAGATAATATGGGTCTGGCTCAAAAATTGAATGTTTCATCTCAGTTTTCAATAAAGAGGACTCTATAACAGTAGCAAAGGCAGAATGGCTAATGAGAATAACTATATAGAAATGCAAATTACAATAGCTGAAGTGAAATAAAACTCAGATGACTGCTGGAGTCAGGAAGATTGAGTTATCTTTATCAGAGATACTGAATAATTGACAGATGAAACTGAATCAATGGCGTGGATTCCTATTAAACCTATCAACAGGTTTTGTACTTAATGGTTGAAGAGAAACAAAATTAGTATTTGCAATTCCTCTTTTGCAATTTACAAAAGAAGAGGAATAAAATATAGGAAAGGAGCTATAAACACTTTAGGTTTGATAAAATGTAAGAAGAAGCATTAAGAAAATCATCTATCTGGCTGTAGCTATTAAAATAAATCCTGCTCCACCAAAAGTGGACTTTATCCAACCAGTCTGGCATTTCCTCGAGCTTAAATATTTGTCTTAATGAGGTTCTCAATATTAGAGCAGAGCATAAGAATATAAAAATATTTTCATGAATAATCAGCTAATTTTAATAGATTTTGCTTTAGTCATGGCCAGCATTAATAATCATCCTTATTTTATTGGCATAAATATATCACACTTTTCAGCAGGCATTATCCTTTCTGTAAACATGACCACCTTTATCCTTTAACATTAGTGGGTTATAAGCTCCCAGCAAAATTATAAGGACAGGAGAAACCATTTTCATTTTGGAGACAAGAGGTGAATTATCACAAGATGTATAGGGAGAGAAAAGAATAGGCCCAAGAGAATAGGCAAGGAAATTTTGTATGAGGCAGGATTTGAAAGGAATTATTCTACTCAGTTTTTTCTCCTAAATCTTGCCTTCTTGCAATTGTCATATAGAAGAATAAAAAAAACATTCTCTCCCAGGACCTTTTCTATTTCCAAACTGATGAAGTCAAAATAGCTGTATTTTTTTTTTTACTTTGTATAGCAGCAGTACAGTTCTTTCCTGCCAGAAGTCTACATGGATATGTACTCAGCTTCAAAATAATTCTAGTACCAATCACAGAGCAGCTGGGGCAACATAGCACTGATTCAAACCTCACTTGAGAAACTGGATTTATACTGACTACACTAAAAATCCAGTGATTTCAAATGTATCTGTACAAAGGAAAGTTGAGATCACCACACATAAGCTAAAGTTGGGTCAGTCTCCTAGATGTAGATGTTCTGGAGTATCTCACTTGGTTTCTAGTTGTTAGTACAAAAGGATATTGACATCTCAATATATTTCATAAATACTTTTGTTTGTTTGTTTTGTTTTGCAATTTAAAATTAAATTTTTCCTTATTTATAAAATACAGAATTTGTTTAATCATACTTGATTCTCAAACTCACTAATATACTCCCAATTTGGAACATGAGCATACTAGACATTTCTTCTACAGAAGACTGATAGAGAAAAGCAAGTACAGATTATAGGAATAAGTTTGGTTCAAAAATCTGCTTAAACTTTTGTTAAAGGCAGTTAAATTTCTCAGAACTATTTTATTTTCCTCAGAATTACAAACATTTGTGAAAAATACTAAATCCTAAATGTTGACATTTTTATGTTTCAAGTAAGAGTACTACTTAGACTTTAGTTCTGCCCAGTTTGTTTTGATACTTTGTATGTTCATTTTGAGTACAGTAATTTCACGATTATAAGGCGCACTCTTTTGACTAAAATTTTGGTCTGAACCCGGAAGTGCGCCTTATAGTCCAGTGCACCTTATATAATGTACAAATTTACGAAACTTGCCAACAGGGAAGTGCGAGCTGTGAGCCGAGCTGCGAGGTGGGGTGAGACCAGGCAGCCCCTGGCTAGCAGGAGCCGCGCAGGGAGGGTGGGACCGGGCAGACCCTGCAAGCAGGAGTCGCACGGGGTGGGTGGGATCGGGCAACCCCCGGCCAGCAGGAGCTCCGCGGGGTGGGCAGGACCGGGCAGGCCCCGAACAGAGGGCAGCCCCGAGCTGAGGGCGGCCTGAGCCGAGGGCGGACCAAGCTGAGGGCAGCCCCGAGCCAAGGGCAGCCCCGCAGGGCCACAGTGCCGGGGCCGGCAGGGCCATAGCTGATAGGGGCAGGCGGGGCTGCGGTGCCGGAGCCAGCGGGCCTACAGCCGATAGAGATAGGCGGGACCAGTGGGGCCTCAGACAGCACAGGGAGGCGGGACCGCGGTGCTGTGGCCAGCAGGACCACAGCCGATAGGGGCAGGCAGGGCTGTGGTGCCACAGCTGGCAGGTGCAGGCAGGGCCGCGGCTCTGGGGCTGGCAGGGCCGCAGCCAATAGGGGCAGGCAGGGCCATGGTCGTCAGTCGTGTGGGTGGAACCGGCGGTGGATCCTTGCTGCAAAAAAAAAGTGCCCCTTATAGTCCGGTGCGCCTTATATAATGTACAAGGTTGTGAAATTTGCCGACCCCCGGAGGTGCACCTTATAGTCCGGTGCACCTTATGGTTGTGAAATTACTGTATATGAGTGTTGATTTTGAGTGTATTAGTATTCATTTTGAAACTTGAGTACTGGAGAGTAGTGGTTGGTAACTTGAAAGCATGAAAACTGCTTACTTAAAAATGCTGCTTTGAGAATTCCTGTCATTTCTTTGACACTCTTTTTTAACTCTTTTCCAGGGTGAGGGTCACTCGTGTTTGTGTAGGGGGCTGTGACTGCAGCCACACCATAGGTTGGAGGGCCTGTGTCTCTGTGGTGGCAACAGCTGCCAAGAGCCCAATAGGTGGATGGCAATGCCAGAAACTGGAGTGGGACCTCGGGTCTCAAGGACACTGATGTCCATGGTGCCCGCCACTGGAGTGTGTAAATTGAGGGTGTGAGTGCCAGCAAAGATCAAACCAGGTGAGACACCAAGTCAGTGTGGGGATCTGGGAGCTTGGGGATGAGTGGATCTCAAAGAGTGAGAGGATGGGATGGGGATGGGGATGGGGATGGGATGGGATGGGATGGGATGGGATGGGATGGGAGCCAGGAGAGCCCAGGTTTACTCTGTGTGCAAGAACATTTGTACCAGCAGCCACAACTTGGGCCAGCAGCTGGGCAGACTGGGTGTCTAAGCCCAGCTGTGGGCAGCCCACTCTGAACATATGCTCACAGACACACTCCCAGTAGCAAACACCATCCTGCTCAGCAGAGAGGGGAGCAAGATGAAGCCGTTCATGTCATCTTGCTTAAGTGACTGCCTGTCAGTTTGTCGTGTAGGTATGTGTGGCCAGACCCATGCACATCTGGTTTATATTTGTGCTCCACAAACCTCCACGTTCATATCCTGGGAATGAGCTCATTTTGCTACATTTTGAACCTGGCAGCAGGGAGCTGAGGAAGCCTTTTTTCTCTCAGGCTTTCAGATCTGGTCTAATTTTTCTCTAACCAAACAAAAGAACACCAAGTCCTACTTTTTGGACAAAACAAACGTTCCTTTGGCATAAAACTGAAGCTTTTATTTTCCACAGGCGAATTTGTTGGACGAGAAGTCAATACCTGCACTGCAGTTGCTTATGGCCTTTTATTTTTGATGTTAAAAATAAACCTTCCCTTTCTTTGGTGACTACAAATGAGAAGGTTTGAAATCAAAAGACCATCAGCTGATTAACAGATTGTTCCACTCTATTCCTTCCAGAATAATGTATCAGTTCATGGAGGAGAAAGATTACAATTAGCAAACTGCTTTTACGTCTTCCTCCTCTGACATGTCAAATAGATATCATATTTACTGCCAACACATGGTGCTGGTGTTAATGGTGGAAGACTGAAGACCCAAAAGGACATCTGCAGCTGCACTGGCTGGAATGGAATTATGGAATATTTTGCAGAGTGCACTGTATTCCAAATGGATTCAAAATATAAACAGTGTTTTGCCACACTAGTGCCTGATTATTAAAATATATTTTATCTTATCTTTGCTTTTCAGAGATTGGAATTGACAATTTGCCTTGGCCTGTTGGCACATGGCACACCATGTTTAGAATGGATTGCAATTTTACCTTTAGTGAATTTCTTAACTGAAAAAGAGACATATATTTGGTATATATGGTAAAGTCTGTCATTTTGAAGCTGCAATGTCATTTTGAGTCTGAAATGGTTTTATATGAAAGGATTTTCAAATGGGCTCATTTATACCTTACATGCCCAATATTTTGGATTTATGCTAAGAGAGAGCCAAGGTTTCTGACTTTATAAATCTCTATCATGGCCTTAAAATACCAAATATAATTCACCAGTCAAAACCTTGATTCTTCAAGACCAAGAGAATGTTTGCCATTGAGTTTAATCAGCCCCAAACTTAATCCTCCATAATATCAGCTCTCTGTTTTATGACTACATATCAAAGGTTAACATCACATTCATGCAGCAATGTTGTGTTCCATGAATATTGTTCGGAGCTATAAATTTTTCAGTTTTAAAATTATTTCCCTGCTATGTGACAGAGTAGGACGTAAGTGGAGAAAGGAGAGAGAGAGAGAGTGCCACTCCATCAAGGAAAGATGTGTTCTCAAAAAATTCAGACTATCTCCTCTTCTGCCACAATTAGATTTACGGGACTAACAGGTAGCTGTACAGCACACATTTACCAAATTCTCAAAGTCAATTTTGGTAGTTCTTTCACTCACTCTAAAGTTCGCATTTAAATTTTAATTAAATCTAGAGAATATAATATTAAATAAAAGTTACATTTATCAGTTTAAACTTGGAATGCTTACTGAATATACATTATAGCTCTGTGTTTCAATTGAATTTCATTTATTAAAGACTCCTTTTTCCTGCTCTAACTACTTAGACTCCCATGGCTTCAAGGTTTCTTCAAAAAAAGGGTTTGATTATGTAAGCAGTGAATGGTCTTCATTCTGGCTGTAAAATATGCTAAGATTTCTTTGACAGACTATCCAATTTTTGCTGTGCATCTGTTCACCTCTTGGTAATACTCTTGTCCTACTGCAATGAGAAACACCTTTAATGTTTTTCAACTAATTGCCACATTGACCAATAACGACTCACATTTTTCTGTTATATGCACTGCTGGAATCAATAAATGTTATTAGTAATCAGAGTTTGCAGAGATTTAGGCATGGCAATGCCAACATATAGATAAACTGCTTGCATATTATTTTATATTTATATTTATGGTTTTGGTTTTGGGGTTTTTTGGGGGGTTTTTTTGGGTTTTTTGGGGTTTTTTTTGTTTTGTTTTTGTTTTTTTACTGTGCAAATTCATGACAGCTTACATGTATGCTATCTACGTGAATGAAGAATGAAGGGCTAATGTTGTGTAATGGAGGATCTCTTTTTGCCCAGCAGATAGATACCTGTGCTAGTTTTGGGTGGAATTTATCAGCAATAAAGCCAGATGAGCTGTTCTAGTGTGTTATTTTCCCTAGACTCCCAGTTTATCAGGCTTCTCAGAGTACTTAATTAGCTTCATGTTGTCTTATGCTGAATGCATGCTGCATGTCTTTCCTGAGACCAATGCTGCCTTTCTCTAGGTTTGTATTTCCTTTAATGGTAGATGTACCTAAGATGAATAGAAAAATAACAATAACCAACAATAAATATATTTCATTTTGGTCTTTTGTGGAAACAAATAGGATTGTTCAAGATTGCCCCTATTTTGACATCACTTTCATCTTTAATGGAGTTCTGAAATTCAGTCTGAAGGTCTCTCTTGCATTTCACTCACAATAAAGAATCTGCCCTAGGCTTCTGGACAAAAGCTTAGTGAGATGAAAATAAAATTACCTTTACATCCGTGTAGATTTAGGTGTTTTTCACCTTCTTTTCTTTTTCAAGGACATTAGGTTGTCTCAGCAGCCTTGGAGTCAGAATGTCAAGTTGCATGGAAATATAAGGGTTGATTTCACTCAAGTAATACCAGACTCTATTTGTGGTCTGTTGGTTAACACCCATCTACCATTTTATCAGTCTGAGTGTTGCTATGAACTTGTTTCTACCAGTTGTTGAACTGTGTTTATGGTTACTCTTGGTCTTTACCCATCGCTAATCAAAGGGGAAAAAATAAATGAAAGAGAAAAGAACATGAAAGTTGCACTTAGAGATATTTCAATTAGCTGGAAATTATCTTTTCTAAATTCTTGTTTTCAAAAAATATCAATTTAGTATCATATCCTACATTCCAAGTAGAGGAGGAATGAGTCATTGTAACTCAACTGCAATAGCAGAAAGATCTGCTTAATTGAAGACTATGAAAATAATTGAGGTACAGAAAACATAAGACCATCTTTCTCAAAGCACATTTTCAAGGAAATAGCAAATAAACAAAATAGAAGAGTGTGTCCTCATGTTGAATCTCCTCCAGATTTTAGGAACTTCTTCAGATGTATTTTATAGATAAGAATTTTCACAATGCTTTTCAATTTTTTATTTCTTGTATCTTATCTTGTTGTCTAAAAAGCTATGGAAATGAGTTTTGCAATAAGAACACTGCTCACAGCAAACAAATACTCTGGAGATTCTAGATAGGGGTTGGTTGTTTTTTTTTTTTTTTCTTTTGTTGGGAAACTAATTTTTGTTATCCTCTGTAAATACTGAAATTGAGATCTTCATAACCTATGTGTCCAAGCTTCCTAAAAATGTTTTTGGGGTCATGATAGATATTCAGTTCTATGAAAGAACACCATAGTCAAACCATAGTAACAAATCTAAATCGATACAATTTCCACAACAAGATGTAAAAGAAAATAATTGATTGATCATTATTACTTCACCATTATTTCCTAAAATGAGTAGTTTGATTAATTAACCTTTTTTTTTTTTTTTCTTGTTTTTCATCCTATTTACTTAGTAGATTTTTGAGGGAGTTATTGTCTTAAATGATAAATGAAGTTTTACTGTATATAATCAATACACTCACAAGTTTTCCTTAAGATTCCAGATAAGACCGAAATGACCAAGTTTTCTTTCTTATTTGCATGCAGAAATGTTTCTATCCAGACTTATCTGTGAATTACTTACTATTTTAAAAAATATATATATTTACAAGGCTGTAAAAGAGATTGTAGGCAAGATCAATTAAATCATACAGCAGAAACAGACCAGCTGGAGAAATATGATAAGGGTAAAGGCAACTCCTGAGCACCTTGACAGGTCATCATTTACCCATTTGCACACTCTTCAGGATCCCTAAAAGCTTTGCATGTTAACTCTTACTGAAATGCATGACTCATTAAATCAGTATTATCCAACAGGGAGAGTTTTCCATATACTGTAAGCATTGAAATCACTGACACAGTAAGTTAAGATCGGCAAAAACACGGGTAAAAAAGGTTTTTTGTTTGGTGTGGTTTGGATTTTATTTTTATTTTAATAGAGGGTGCTACTTTAAGTAATTGTAAAATTTTTAAACTTCTCAATATGTGTTCTTTCTCACCAGAGAAGAAAAGAGGATAAAGAGAGAATGAATGAACCAGCCATTATTAAGTTCTGTTTTACTTCTTTCCTATTCAAGATAACCAAATACACTGATAGGCAGCTATAGGGAAAGTAGAAACAAACGCTTTTACCAGGTGGCTGAAAAAAAATCTTTGGGAAGGCTATGATATTTGCCTCAACAAATGTACCCAAAAGGCAAAGTGATGATGGCAACTTCCAAGGCACCTGCCATTTTTTCTGATGCAGGTACTTCCCATCGGGGAATGGGAAGAAGAGAAAGATAAGATAAAAGCAAGGACATGCTTTATTATTGTGACCTGAAATATATTAGTGATAATTGGGGTTTTTTTTAGTTAATCAGGCCAGTTGCCTTATGGTGCACTACTTAGTTTCAGTTAGTTCTATTCAGACCTAACCAAGTTTGCACCCTTTGATTTGTTCTACAAAACAAAGCAAAAATGAAAAAAAAAGAGTTGATAGTTAAGTATAAACACAAATATGGAAAGTAATATCTTGCTCCAAACTGTGAAAACAGTACAGCCATCCATCATATGAGTAATTTAGAACATAATTTTTGCATTTGACTAGTTGTGGTCATGCATATATTCTTTGTAAAGTTATTTCTAATCTGAAAAAAAGGATCTGGAGTCATATTTTCTCCTGTCCTGTTTTCCAATGAGGTGCTCTATTTATTACTCTTCATCTAAAAAAAAAAAAAAACAAAAAACAAACAAACAAAAAAAACCCCACAACCAAAAACTAGTTATATTATTCTTTTTATTCTTGTAAATTTAAAAAAATATTTCCTAATAAAATTAGCAATTATGTTTGCTTTTAACAAGTTCCTATCATCCATGGTTAGGCCTCCTTTTAGTTTCATTTCTGTCAACACTTAATGTATAAGAAAGTTATTGCATTTTCTAAAATGCCCACATATAAAAATTTCAAATTTTCAGATTAAAGGTTTCAAGCTAGAGTAGCTGTTTTTTTTTTTTAATTTGAAAAACTAATTATTAAAGCATTTTGAGAAGGAACGGGAACAAGAACAAACTTCTAAAACTTGTAGCTAATAATGGATCTACTAGCATGAGCAATGAAAATAAAATTTACTTAAGGAAGCATAGTTATAGGAAATATGCCATCATTTGTATTTAAGAGCTGGATGGAAGGTAGGTCATAGCTTTGAAGCAGAACTTAAAGTGAGCATACTTAAAAAAAAGCCCAGTTCCAATCTCTGAGGCTGCATCATGAATACCCTAATGCAAAGGAAACTTAGCTCTTCACTAAGGACATCCTGACCCCAGGGATTTGGCTTCCACCTCAGCCATAATGCAAAAGTTTTCAAATAGCTGCTGAAAGAACAAAACTAAATCTCCCCACGTGGTACATTATAAATTCATTTGTTGTGAGAGTAGGAAAAGAAAATTTAAAATTATGCTGGATGTGACTCACTGCTTATGCTTATTGTTTTTTTATAAAATGTGATGCTTTAAAACCACATAGCTTTGTGATTTATTAGTACTGCATGAAAACTACTGAACTTAAAAAGATAATTAGATGCTAGTCTTAACTGTAAACCAAGAAATCTAATACAATTAATATTTTTGTTTCAAAAGAACCCTAAAAATTAAATATGTTAGTTGTTCAACCAAAATAATAATATACAATCTATAATGTATAATCTACAACATTAAAAAAAGGAGAAAAACATTCATGCATTATTATTAATGGAGAAAATTTTATCTTGTACTGATTGTATTTCTGATGAAATGATAAAAGGAAGTGATAGTACTTGTGCAAGACTTCACACAGACAAAGGAAGCTAAATGTAGAGTACATTCAATCCTTCTTCAAACTATCATCAATTTTGAATAATTTTATGAAACCCTGCTATGAACAAAGCCGCACAAAGAATGTTTGATTACATGACAGAAGAGAAGGGAGTGAGAGGGAAGCATGGAATACTTACTTTGTTCAGAGAGAGTTAAAGGCTATTTGTGAACAAAGGAACAAAAGTGAAAAGGGCCTGGAAGAAAAGATAACAAAAAGACTCGCATACAAAATTGAACAAACGTGGTACCAAGACATACTTAAAGCAGCAAGTTCTTTTCCTATCAAACAGTCAATAAAGAAGGGGAAGCTGCATGAAAAGCAAAACTATGCAGCAGCAGGACATTTTACAGTCAGCTTCTAGAGTTTTATTTATACCAGTTTCCCAGGCCAGGCTTCAAAGTATGCAATATATTTGCCCACATCCTTCTCCCTCTCTCACTGTTTCCCAGCAGAACACATACTGAGGGGAATTCTTAGTCCTTTTTTGTCCACCCTCACAGGTCATTTTAGTTATTGGTCTTCTGACACTAGCGAAGAGACACTACAAGCAGGATCTAAATAACTCAAGCAAACATAGCATGTACTTTCGGTAAACAGAGTAGATTGCTGAGATTTCAGCATGTCAGTAAGGAAGACATTAATAAGCTCCACTTACCCTGTGAGGCAGGTGATGAGGCTGGGTAGGGTTGTCAGTTGTCATTCAGGATAGGAAGAGTTGATTTTCCTTGTGCTGTATTGATCTTTCATGTTGCTATCTTGCTCCCTTTTGATTCACTGTTCTTCTTCTTAGGAGTTTGCTTATTATGCCAGTATTTACCTTGTGAATCCATCTGCTAACAATTCCCAACTTAACAATTGCACTTCTTGTGGATTTACTTTCTTTATATTGCATGGTATA